>MQTX01000095.1:18512-57745 GCA_009735665.1 Angiostrongylus cantonensis
CTGAGGACTGAGTCCATCAGCAACAAACAATAACGACAACGAAGACCTATACCAACCTCGCATCATCTAAAGAAGATCAGTTCATAAGATCTTACGAATGTCTTGAATAGATTGCAGTCAACATGAGCTTCCCAGGATCTGAAGAAGGCGAAATCCAGCGAAATGTCAACTTTTTGAATAAAGATTGCTGTGACAGCGAATGTGAATTTACGAATATCAAGGTTAATAGAAAGTCGGCCTTCGGTATTACTTCCGAAGTAAATCAGAGAAAACAATGTAATTCAGGGCACTGAGTTGGCTGTAGTATTTCGTAAATTTGGCACTTTCTTCTGGTCCTTTATGACACTGAGTATTACTGAGTCGAGCAAAACCTTCATGACTGTCGAAATAAAGCTGATGTTTTTCTCCCACGACATGAAATGATGATCGATTGCCAAAGTTCTGCAAAACCCAGATAAGAAATCCTTGAGAAGGCCAAAAAACGAATAAGTTAGTTTATAGTCAAGAAATTAAGAAGATGATTTTCTGCCAAAAATAGGTACTCATGCCTGTTCGCCTGTGAAAGTCCGCACCAATATATTGCCAAATGTTGTAGAACTATGACTTTCTTAGCCTGTACCACCAGGTTATGTTAGGTTTCTGCACCCTCTGTGTAGTTGGGGCAATTCCATTTTTCCTTTCAAGTTTCAAAGCATCAATCGAAAATTTAGGGGCAACCTTGCAAACTACTTAGTTGTTCAACTACTGCTGGTTTCCAGATAACTGATATATCTGCGGCCACGGGTATCCATCCCTTCGTTCAGTGCCACCAACAATAGAAATTCTTGTGAAGAGGCGTAGCACTGAACACTGTCAGGCGTTATGAGATTTTCCACATAGTACCCAACTTTGCATGCCTCAATCCAGTTTTTCCTTGCTATAAAATTTTAGAATTCTGGAGCGACACATGAGACCCAACCTCAGTTACAACCCATTCTTTTCTTTCAGTTTCACAGGTAAGAACTTGAAGGATTACAATTTCCAACTCAACAAAACATTCAATGCATAAAAACCAGACACCTACGGCACGACGAACGTAGACGATGGCTACTTTTACCCTATGGATAAGTGAAGTCACATATTTAAGCAACTAAAATCATATTCAGCCACTATTGCGAAAACTCTAGGACTAGTGATCATAGACAATTTCAACACAATGTGCTAAATCCAATAAAATAGTAAATAAATTACAAGATGTGCAGGAACGCAACTTTAATCTCGTTGCCCTTATAACGCAGTGTAGACTAAACTGAAATTTGTCTAATGCAACTAGGACGTGTGAAACCTGAAACGGAATGATGAATAGGCAATGGATGTGATAGCGGGTGATGAGAGACAGCTCATCTCCTCGGGTAAAAGTTTAATAGGCGACTTCAACAAATATAAACAAATAATATGAAGAAGATCGCATCGAACAAATAAATAGTGGAAAATCCCTAAGTAAGAACGACGTTCCACCAGCGAAACAAAAACGACAACACATACAAACCATGTTTAACGATATCGACTTGATACGTAGTGCTCTTCGGGTTTCCAGTCACTTTTCTTCTGTCCTTGTTCAGCTTTTTCGCGTTCACGAATTTCTTTCCAAATTTCAATATCACGCCAATCAGCCTAAAAATACCATTGACAAGGTAATGTTTAAGTGTAGCAAATAGTACTAAAAATTTAAAACTCACCTTTTCGAAATCAGGTCGTACATTATGGGTGGGCTCCTCAACTGCCTCGGCCTTCTTTCCAAAGTTGAAGTGCTTATTTGGGCCATAGAAATTTTCTTCCTAAATAAAAGCCCAACTTTCAACTTTCCATATTTTCAAGTTTTTCCTTCTTTCTACCGCTCTCCAAAACACGAAGGAATTATGTGAAATACAAACATTCCAGAATTAATAACCTTCACAGATTTATCCAGTAGCTTTGTTTGCCCTTTCCAATCCGTATTGACATCATTCTTCGTGCTTTTCATAAGCTTTTTCGGTTTCTTTTTTTCTTTCTTCGCTTTCTTCTTTTCCTTCTTTTCTCGTTTTCGATCTGCTTTTAGTTTTACTTTCAACGCCCTAAGTTCTTCGTCCTCCTAAATATGACATCAATTTGGAAACTTGATTGTTCTTGAAGAACTATCAAAGCTACCTTTAAAGATACAATCACATTTACCGCGTCAATCTCGGTATCCTTCTTCTTTTCCGGTTGAGTCTCATCTAAAAACCTATAGCACATTATGACGTGGACATAAAAACATGCTTCGCAGTTTTGCACAGCCAAATTAGTTGCTCTTATACGTGGCGAACAAAAGTAAGTGTGACATCTAAGAAAATGATTTAATTCTTTTGCTTGTCAAAGTTTAAAAGACGCAAAGTATGTGGAATTTGCCGAATATTAGACATCTGACACATTGACGTGAATCATTGACCTCAAGACAAATGTTGGCAAAGCGGAAACTCTAACCTATGAAAAGATTTCATCTCATTTCATTTCGGCCGTTTCTCTCTGCACACAAAGTTTCCATGGGATACCGTTTGCTTTAAATCGATAGGTTCTTTACTTATTGTGTGGGCTAGAATAACGTCGTCCGAGAAAAGCTAGGTTATACATACAAAACTAAGAAAAAAAAACATTTTGGTAGAAGTCTTAAGTAACACATTAAAAGGTAGTTATCACATAAAAAAAGGTAATGTGGGGGCAAATGTAATAAGGAAAACTTAAAACAACAAGAAAATACTAAATTACATACCTATTCCGGTCCTTCGGATAGGTTTTGGAGCACAACCCTCCTCCCACAATCGCTTCGTTTCCTCATCTGCATTCTCCTTGTACTTTGGAACTTTGTACTGTTCAACGTGATCCACTCGTATTACTCGCTTGAGCAGCTACAAAATGAACGACATTATGAAGTAGTTTTGAATCAAACAGTGTCCGTCCACTCACAGTGATACCATTGAAGTTGTCAACGGCCAGCACCGTACTCCTTTGGTCTTGATAGCACAAGAAACAAAATCCTCTGGATTTTCCAGTGTCAGCATGACGCAGTAGGTTGATATTGATCACTTCACCGAATCTATAACGCAACGGTTAGTCGAACAAGAAAAGCAGAAGAGTAGAAGGACAGTAAGCAAGGTCCCAGTAATACGCAAAACCAGACAGAAAACTGAAAAACTGACTGCGAAAATACGGTGATTATGTCACCTTCTGTGAGGTCATACGGCAATCCTCCGATGTAGATCCACGCAGAATCCTTATACCTCTGGTGCCAGGATTTTCTTAAATCACCAGCAATGCCCAATTTGAGCTCGCTTTCATTCAGCTTGTTTTGGTTCCTGATGTTTGTTAGTGGATTCATGACCTAAATCACTCGTTATGAGTCGTCCACTTGTGGAATGGCTAGGGAAACATTTCAATGGTAACGAGCCATTCCCGAAAAAAGGGCAAAACATGTGCACAAATAGAAAGGTGACCAAACAAGAACCATTTAATAGAAACAAATATGACCGATATCCAGGAAAGCTGCCAAGGAAAAATCTGTTGACATGCGGTATTCTAGACAGGATAAGAAAAAACTAAAGGAGCCTAAGTGAAAGTTATATTACCATTCGTCGAAAATTAGTATTCTGGAACTAGTACTAAGCAATTCTGTAACACCCTGAAGAAAAGGTTAACAAGCCTCAGTCGAAACTGCTGACATGAGAAACCAAGCTCGGTCGACGATGAAAGAACGGTGCGAAGCCTATCTCGTCCACTAACTTCGCACGCACACAAAAACGCCATAAATACAAGACAAACATAGTTAATTAACAAGTAACTAGTAATTAAAAACGCCACTACATCTAAGATGTACCATGAAGCATTTAAATATTCCAATACAGTAAGAAATATTGCCGATGAACAACGTTTTTCATGTGTAATTGCACACAATGTAGTTTCCGCTAAACGTCGCCCTGACTTGCAAGTTCGTGCTAGGATTTCTACCTTTGGTTAGCATTGTAGAACCTTAGTAGATCTGTATTAAATGTTTATGGATTCTAAAAGAAAGCAAGCATTACGAATCAGAGACGGATTCGATGAGAAACCGAGTTTCCAGAATAAAATTACCTTGTAACTTCTATTTCATTCCGCCATATTAAGTTTTGTCCAAGAGATTCTCCAAAACTACGTTACTCGACTTTGTTGTGATGATTGTGGTTCTTTAAATGTTCTTTTTTCAGCACTGAGGTAAACATGAAGTGGGAACCGTGTTACCCTCCTAAGTAGCTCGAAAGCTAATCGAAGCATTGACAAGCATACAAAGTATCCCTTTTTCGTTGCTCCTCTAACTTTCCTCTTGTAGTTTTGAAGTGTTCCAGGTTTTCAAATTTGTTTACTATTCCTTCCTTCCAGTAGTTTACCGCCTCATTGTGGCTGGGAGGTGTTTCTGCGATGTTACAGCGGGAGGATTCATCGTCCTTTCAGGGTCTTCCAGGCTGAGAAGGGCCCGGCGTTTCCCTCGGGAAGCCCAGCTAAGAGTAAACAAATACCAGGATACACCACCGTCCTGGTATCAAAGTCGCATGGTGGCAAATTTCCCTCTGATCGATCCACGAGGGCGGCGACAACCTGCGGTAGTAAAAATCTGGGACAGACTTTGGCCAGGCTGTTCTTGGGACTCCAGTGAACCGCAGTGACTAAACCAACAGGTCTCGGAAGGATTGCGATTGTGCTGGGACCTGCACAACCAGTGAAGACGGGCCATTCAATTATCCAAGTATTTATTATTCTTTTGTGATGGTACAGTGTGAGTAAATTTATTGAAATCATCCGAACGACTTCATCTTACAGTAAACCAGACGAAAAGCTTGATGTTAAACCTAGTTATAGGAAAACGTGTTCGGTTTACCAGGTGACGGGTATTTATCCTCGGTGAGCTAATGATGAATGGTAGCGTTTTCTTATTGCTTATTATGAACCACTAAACAACAAAAAGCTTCTCTTCGTGTACTCTAAGTTATATTATGATTTTCATGAGGGATGAATAAAAGGAAAAATGCGGAAGTTTTGCGATAATCTGAAATCTTGTAACAGATGGACGAGCAAGCTGTAACTGGACTGAAACCAACGAACGACTTTAACAAATGGGAAAGTGGTCAAAATTCTTTTTCGTGCAAAAAGATAAGAACGTTTAGAGAAACTTTAATCGTGGACAATCATGGATAAAGTGTAGGTTCGAATCCATCGGGAGAGTTCCGTGGATGCGGCACATCGGCAGGTGGTCCGTTAGGCTTAGTTTCCCTTAATGTCTCGTTGATCATCTAAACACCGTAATTACCGCTGCCAGTTAGAACTTATCGTCCATGTGGGATCATCGATTTGCTACCAGACCTGCCTCGAGTAATATGAGTCTAGACTTGATAAATCGGTAGACAACCGCAGATCGTTGTAAAAACAGATATGCATTCCATCAACTTTACGATGCTACGAATGGAACCAAATACAGAAACGTCCCTAAAAAACCAATCAATCCGAAGAACGTTATGCTTTTAAGGCTTTATTAATACTTTTTTCATTGCTAAAATTACAGCTACAATGGGTGGGCAGCACAATGGTAGTGATGAGCAAGATTCTGGTCTGAGCCCGCATTGGCTTACCAAGCTTCTCATGCCTCCGAAGTCAGTTAATTGGTACCAGACCATTTCTAGGTCCAACTCACTGCTTGAACTTCACAATGAAGCGCTCTAGTACCTCAGTAGTGTGCTCAGTAAGCGCTTCTCCAGCTTTCTAGGATGAATCGACTCAATCGACGTTTGAAATTGATGATTAAACTGAAAATGGACTGAAACCAGCAAGCAACTTTTTAACAAATGAGTAACTGGGAAAAATTCTTAACTTTACAAAAAGATGGACGATTTAGGGAACGTCTAGTCGTGGTTAGTCACAGAAGAAGTGTGGATTCCTTTTTATGGGAAAAGTGTGTATGAAGGAGAAGAACCTGTATGACCTGTCACCTGTAGTCCCGTTGATCGTCGAGTGACTCGAGCGGGCGCCAGTAAATCCTCCATTTTTTCCTATCGCGGGCAAGAGTAGCCCAGTGGTTTTCCTCGCTTTAGGGACTCGTCGAGCATCATATCTTTCTTCTAGGCTTTTCGTGAAGAACTCTGACCATCGGGTCGGTGGTCTTCCTGCAGTACGTTTGACATCCCGAGGAATCCAGTCACTAAAAGCCCTTGTCCATCGGTTATCATTCATACGCATTACGTGTCCGGCCCATCTTATCTTCGACTGTTTGGCGTATAGAACGGCATCTTTGGTTTTCGATCGTTGACGTAGATCGGAGCTTCGGATCCCATCCCTTACTTGTGCGAAACGGGTGCTCCTAGCATCGTCCTTTCGACTGCGCGTTCGATAACGCTGAGTGATCTTTCATCCTGCTTACGTAGCGACCAGGTTGGCAATCACATTGGGCACATAATTTGTCTTGGCTTGACACTTTCTGTGTTTGGTTATGGAGGTGTTTAGCTGGGTAGATTGCGGTCAACCTAACCTTCCAAGGCTTTTTGGAAGGCGAGATCCGCCGAAACGTCAACTTTATCGTAACAAAGAATAAAATAACACTACGTGTTTACTCAATATGAACATGAAGAATTACTCTGTTATCCTTCGGGAACAGAAACTAGACAAGTGGATCGTTGTTGGAAGGTCGTGTTAGCATTGTTGTCATAATGATGGGGATCATTAATTGGTAATCGATAGCTAAAATTTTTGTCATACCTAATACATTACTAATACAATTGAAATTTTTAACTTTTGTTTTGTTGCCAGTTTTTTCATGACGTGGTCTGACGTAGAATACAACCACAAGGTTACAGAGATATGAGCAGAACTTTTCACCTCGGGTGCACATCGAAACCGCAAATACCTCTTCTAGGGCTCATGAACTATCCATGACACCAACCGCAGTCGCCATTTTACCTTTTTCCCATCCATGTTTTTGCTATCAATTCTACAAGTAACGACTGATGTCAGGTGGGGCGCATTGCGCATTACACTGCAAAGATATTGGAACCCTTTGTCAACATCTTAGAATCGTTGTCGACGTTCCCGTTTACAAGAGACTCCATTCACAGTAACTTCCCGATAGGTGCACCTTCTCCCTCTTCCACCGTTGTAATGCCATATCTAGCGACAATCCCATCAAATAATCTGTCCACTCTAGAAAACATTGTGGAAGCTGCCGTTGGACCATGGACACTGTTTTAGACTGTTTCGAGGTATGTCTCAGTTCGATATCGAGTACAACGATAAAGATGATGTTTATCGCTCATTCTCATTTGTTTGTTGGGTGATTGCTGATGGCAAAAGATCGATAGAACTAGCTGAGAGACAGGCGAAACGAAGGACCCGCATAGTGTGGTGCTGACTGCGTTACTACCCGGAAAGGACAATAGCGCGTTCGTTCCCCACCATAGACACCTGCGGTCCAGAGTTTTGCAAATATCTCAGCTTCGTTAAAGTTATATTTCGCAATATACCCTGCCATCAAAAAGAGTAGGCAGTAGACAAAAACGGTTAAAATTTCTACTTACTTGAATCGCATAGGAAGGACAAAAGATTACTCGATAAGTGGGTGCCACACAAATTAAACGATGGTAAAAAAATTAGAAGTTTTGAAAAGTCGCCTGATCTTACTCTGCGCAGCAAAAACAACCCTTTTCTTTATCGAATTGTGGCGTGCGACGATAAGTGGGTTTTATACGACAACCGACAATTTCAGCTTAATGGTTGGATTGCGATCTGCTCCGCAGCACTTCCCAAAGTCGAAATTGCACCAAAAAGGGTCATGGTGACTGTTTTGTGGTCCGCAGCTTGTTGATTCATCACAGCTTTTTGAATCCGGGCGAAACGATTACGGCACAGAAGTACTGTCAATCGACGATATTCATCGTAAACTCTAACAAGAACTACCGGTATTAGTCAACAGAAAAGGACAAATTCTTTTCCATGACATTGCCGGTTCTCGCGTTGCAGATTCAGCGCTGCACAAGTTGAACGAGTTGTACTACGAAACTTTGCTTCATTAGGCTCTCTCTCTCTCGTCTACGGACTACTGCCTCTTCAAGCACCTTGACAACTTGCTGCGGGAGAACTGCTTCACCAACCACGATGACGCAAGAAATGCCTTGAGCGAATTCATCGCTTGCAGAACTCCAGAAATTTATGCAACTGAATAAACTTCTCTATTTTGGCAAAAGTGCGTGAATCTAAATGGTTTTTATTTTGATTAATAAAGTTTTACTCGAAACAAGTCGTGACATTTTAAATAATATAGTTAAAAGCATTCGTTTATTTTTGAACAGCCTGAAAGAACACTCTCCATTCGTTGTACTGAGAAGTTGTTATGGGGACTTTGTTGCGTAATATGAAGGTGTTTCTGTGGTTATTAGATGGTATTTATAGTGTAATAACCAATACCAGTACGAAGATCTACCACCATCCTGGTATCAAATTAGATTAAGCACAAAGAAATTTTGTTTGCTCTAACAAATCAAGTCCTATGTCTGGCTAGTCGAAAGGTAATAAAGCACCTAGTTATTTCTTAGTATTGGCTCTTGCTCTCAGATCAGCATTGCCTTTCGGTGAGGAGTCATCCGGTTAGTAATTTCTTCAAAAAGAAATGTTAAAGAAGTGTAATATAACTATAATGTTGCTGAGATATTTGTGAAATTCAGGACCGCTGGTGTCTGCGTTGGGGATCGAGCATGCTATTACCCTTTCCGGAGACTAAAGCGTCCACCATCACACCATGCGAGTCCTGTGAATTGTGTGTGAAAGAATAAATTTCCTCTCTCGTTTCTTTTTTTCAGTTTTTATTCTTTCGAAGTCACAAATAGGGATACTGTAACATTTAATGCCAGCAAACGACGAAACTCCTCCCCTCCCCTCCCTTCCCCCCAGAAAAAGGACGAAAAAAAACTACAACTATACAAACCTGTAATCTACTGCCTCGTCGACTGCTCATTTAACTTTTCTAGCTTTTACGAACAACTCTTCGACATCTGATGAATCCCATTCTGTATTATATTCCTTTGAAAAGCACTACAGTCTGTGATAAAAGAAGCTCGATCTAATAAGGTGTTCGCTTCCACGTGTTGTTGGTCACCGATTTTTGATGGATCCTAGGAGTCTGTGGATGGCAATCTATGTAACGGCCACAGCGCAAGAATGCGAAGGGTTGTGAGAAACCTCAAACTTCGGTAATTAAACCTTTATACACATTAACATAACAACAACAACATGACTATAACGATATAAATTTTAACGCATGAATTCTGTAAGTTAAAGTGATAAACGGTCATGGTTGTGAAGTGAGATCAATAACGGGAATAACGAAGCATTGGACTGTTATGACAACAGTGAAGCATTGGTGATGATGTTACGGCCACAGCGCAAGAATACGAAGGGTTGTGAGAAACCTGTGAGCAATGCTTATATTGTTTCGTCTCATCGGAAATTACTGTATTGATTTTTGATGAACTGGGCTTTTTATCCTTTGGAATTGTATTTGGTATTTTTGTAGGTGCGTGTGTTCCGTCGGTTGTAGTATTTCCTCCTTTTAAAGTGAGATCGATAACGGGAATAACGAAGCATTGGACTGTTATGACAACAGTGAAGCATTGGTGATGATGTTACGGCCACAGCGCAAGAATACGAAGGGTTGTGAGAAACCTGTGAGCAATGCTTATATTGAGCTTATGTTAACCCATACAACGCGATCACATGAGGACGAACGATAACAAAGTATTCGTAATGTGAGAGTTAAGAATTTCGCTTAATATTGTTACACACAAATCAATTTACTTTAACAAGAAAGACGTAACTGAGCGGGTTGGGATCAATGATGGAGTTGGCAACGCCAATCTCCGAAGCGTCGTCGGGGCAAGATGGCACTGCTCGTGGGCGTGGCTACGTGCGAGCGAGCGGCGTTCCCATTGGCCAGGACGGGATATGGACGCAGCGCATGCACGCGGCGCTGTGGTGGCGCGATCTCCATCGATCCACCGAACGTCTTGGTTAGGTAGATAGAGAATTCTATGTGATAGAGGAATTCTCTATAATCTACGCCTTCGCTTTGCCTCCAGCCGACCCACGCATCTGCTGGCCACCACGTTCGCCGTTATCCTCCTGAACCTACAACGGATTACGACGGTCAGCGGCTTCTGTTCTATATGGCCATAAATGCAAATGAGCTTCACCCAATCCTTCCCCAAACACATTTCACTTGTATCCGCTCTTCTCAGTCTCCTCATTATTGACTTCACACCACCCACTTGCGAACGCCACTCAACAAATACGGTAGTTACCAGATTTCTCTCTTTTTAATTCCGATACTTGCTTTTCCCCGTGTTTTCTTTGGTTTCCCTTTATTAATTCCAATGAATTTTTATTGTGAAAATGGACTACCTGTATTCTTCATTGAGCCATCTCATACATGAGATTACCAACTTTTTTTGTTACGACATACTTTGTCTTTTTCTTTGCTTAGCTCTTGCCTTTTTGCCAAATACAATCAACATCTCATTTAAAATTCTGCTTAATATCTGGCAGACAAGCTCGTAACCGTCAAATTCACGTCTTCCGGTAGGATAGAGCCTTGGGGCTGACTTGCTCATTGTTTGGAATCTGTCCAACTGCCATAGGGTCAATTGATGATTGAGCATTCTTTAGGTGGGCTCAAAACAGTAAATAAAAAAAAGTGTAATAGGCAAACGCATTATTATAAGTAGGTGTGAGAAGGGCAAGGTTAGGGCCTCAGTGGTGTAGTGGTAACATGCGAGCCCCGGAAGGGGTAGTCGCTGGTTCGATCTTTTGCCAATATCTCTGCATCATATTGGTTTTATTTTACATCATACCCTGCCGTGAAGCATAGTAATAGGAATCAAACAAAAACGAACAAACGTATTATTATTCTTTAGATTCGGTCACACGAAACCTTACCACAATAGAGTATCTCTGTATTTATGTCAGTGATTACAGCAGCAACAGTTATGGCGCGGAGATCTCAGTTTCGGTTTGTCATGGCGATTTTATGAAGAAATTTGATCGATACTTTAAGGGCATAGGTTGTCAATTGTTGATTGTATAAAATATGCCTGGGGCGCGTGTGGCGCAGTGGTTGGAGGCACCACTGCGAGACGCACGTGGAACCGATTCCTGCGCCCATGGCCCACCAAGCCTTCCATCCTTCCGGGGTCGTCAAACTGGAACCAGACTTGTCTGGGAGGATAGCAGCACTGGCTCGATACATCGGCAGGCCACTTCGAGTCATTGTAAAGGCCAGATATGCATTCAGTCATCTCTAACGATACTTAATAAAGTCGAATGCATGACGCATCCCTCAGGGATTGACCAACGCCGAGAGCTTTATCCTTTATTCTTTATAAAATGTGCCTTAAAAAATGCTTCGAGTACCCACTGCTTCCTACGAATTCAGTTCACTATCTCGTATTTCTAATAGTCTTTCTTGTTTCTTGGTGTTCCCTTATAATTGTTTATATCTACCCGTTTTTTAAATGTTTTCCAAATTTTATCAATCTCCACTGCTTCATGTGTGAAAGTAAAGCCGAAGCATAACCGTCGTCATCTTTGAGTTGTGTTTGTTCGCTGTTGGAAGTCCATTCGTGGAAATGAAATTTTGGTGACTCAGAGTCAACAATAACCGGAAAGCATGAAGACTGAAGAGTGATTTGAACTTGCCAAACAACTTTTAAAATTACTTCACGAGATATTTGCTCAAATAAATCTACTATAGAAGGAAAATTTTTGACATACTTGAATAATTTTTGAGTGGATAAAAACGGATAAAACTTTCAGTGTTAGTCAGTCCCTGGGGACGCACGTGGAACCGATTCCTGCGCCCATGGCCCACCAAGCCTTCCATCCTTCCGGGGTCGTCAAACTGGAACCAGACTTGTCTGGGAGGATAGCAGCACTGGCTCGATACATCGGCAGGCCACTTCGAGTCATTGTAAAGGCCAGATATGCATTCAGTCATCTCTAACGATACTTAATAAAGTCGAATGCATGACGCATCCCTCAGGGATTGACCAACGCCGAGAGCTTTATCCTTTATTCTTTATAAAATGTGCCTTAAAAAATGCTTCGAGTACCCACTGCTTCCTACGAATTCAGTTCACTATCTCGTATTTCTAATAGTCTTTCTTGTTTCTTGGTGTTCCCTTATAATTGTTTATATCTACCCGTTTTTTAAATGTTTTCCAAATTTTATCAATCTCCACTGCTTCATGTGTGAAAGTAAAGCCGAAGCATAACCGTCGTCATCTTTGAGTTGTGTTTGTTCGCTGTTGGAAGTCCATTCGTGGAAATGAAATTTTGGTGACTCAGAGTCAACAATAACCGGAAAGCATGAAGACTGAAGAGTGATTTGAACTTGCCAAACAACTTTTAAAATTACTTCACGAGATATTTGCTCAAATAAATCTACTATAGAAGGAAAATTTTTGACATACTTGAATAATTTTTGAGTGGATAAAAACGGATAAAACTTTCAGTGTTAGTCAGTCCCTGGGGAGACGCCAAATATTCCACACCATCGAGCAAGCAGCGTTTGAGGTGATTGCATGTATACCAGACCTATGGAATGACTTCCAGTGGTCCACCCATGTGTCATTTCAGTGATGCTGTTCTCGCCGATATATATCGCACTAATTTGCCAACTCATGAGAAACGAAAGCTGTGATGAGCTCGTGGCTCAGGATTGAACTAAATGACCTCATGTACGTTGCAAAGCACCTCTAACTATTGCGTTACACAGACTCCCTTTGTTGAGTCAATCAGGCCAATTATCGACTATGAATAACGCAGGCGAACCATGCGGGTGTGATACCCACCAGCTGGAAGTTTTGACTACGGAAAGACGTAGCTTGCAATTTTAACACTACTCATTCGTTAAAAAATTCTTTTCCTGCTGATGAAGAAGCGGTTACCCCTAAACGTTGACACAGCGTGTTTTTGTCGGAGACAGATGGTGAGGATTCTACTCTGTTCGTTTGGTTGTCTCGCAATCGCCATCCACGAACTTCTTTGGATTTGCTATCGGGTTCGACTGCAACGTGAGAACGTTGTGTTTTTTATGAACATCGGTTAATGCTGGTCGAGTATGATTCTTTATAGATTGCTTGGTTAGCTTCGTTGCGCCTTTAACAAACCATTTCTCAAATAGTCTTCTGACTTTCTCTATTGGAACAGGCTACGTAGCCAAGTCTGACAGAAATTCGAGGATCCAAAAGTGTTGTTTAGATCGCCTGTTTAGAAATGGCTACAGAAAGGTTCTCAAATTTAAAAATGATTTTTTGCAAGAAACATCTTAGCCTATTTGTCAGAATCATGTCTATAGTTCTCAACAGATCCGCTTGGCGTCCGAAGCTTGCAAGAATCCCATCTTTTCACGCAGTTCATTATCTTCCGAGTTCTCCGAAAGGCTCAGTCAAGCCAGCTTAATTACTGTTGTAACTCCTTATAGAAGTGAGTATTATTTATAGAAGACAGCAAATATTTTTTTGTTTTTGAACTAATATAGCCGCTTACACTTGTAAGCAAAGTGGTTTTTCACGTTGTTCTATCAAATCCATTTGCTAGCGAAAGGGCACATGATGTTAATGGAATGGTTGATCACCGCCATTGAGATCGTAACGCTGAAGTTCATCAAAAAATGTTAAACTGTACGAAAGACCAGCTCATGTAAAATGTAAGTTGTTATTTTGCACTTCAAAAGCGGGTTTTGCTATCAATGCTGGAAAGCTATGTGATTTGAGTTGTTTGGCCAAGGGATTGTTGTTTGAGCCAAACGTCATTTCCAGACGTTAACACCGTTAGTGCAAATTGCAGCATACACAAACTACTCTTCTTCGTCTGATAGGAACGGGCTGCGCACTCACTTCATGGTATCTTTTTATCTATTACTTGAGTGTACTTCTTGATCTATAGGTGTAACAATGCGCCGAAGACCGACTTTTTACCAACCTCAGCCCCAATCCATAGGTTACGGTGTCTTTGATAAACCGACTAGACGTTGTGAACCTCCTTCTTCAGATACTTGCATGTATTCATATATCTATTTATCTATCTATTATCTATTATCTATTTATACACATGTGTATACATGTATACATACTTATATAAATATGTGTTTATACATACCTTTCATTTCGTCAATAGTACACCTTTTCCTCTTCCTTCTCTCATGCTAACAGGTGTTCTCACTTTCAGAATTTTGTCAACTTCCACCATCACGTTGATACCGCTCAGAGCAATTTGATTCGGCAAGGGATTCATCTGTCGCTTTGTTGGTGATGATATCTTCATCGTTTTCACTTCAACCTTTTCACATCTACTGAACAATAGGAAGACCATTCAAGACAGTGTTGCTTTTATTTCAATAGAAGATTTTTGATATGAGGTTTTCTATTTGAAGTAGAAGTGACCGTATAATGGTCTGGATGAATATGGTTTAGTCTATATTCAATCAGTAGAAGAGTGCGTAAAATGCAAAACAGACAGTTGACAAAAAATGCTCCGTTTTGCTCGCTGTGTTAGCTGTTTTTCATCATTTCACGTTGTGTCAGTCATCACAGACACCATCGCACGTCAGAACCGCCCTGGAACTCTTAGCAAGCTCATAATGAAAATAAATGGGCGGTATCATCACGTTGGATGAGAGGGGCTTAGCGTAAGCTGGCACAGAATGACAGCAGCAACACCGACGATGGCTTTCCGAGTGGAAAGATGATGAGAACAATATCTAGGGGATGTATAACTCAGCTTATGCGGAAAAATGTTTTTGAAACTTATTCTGTTTCCATTTTAAAGAAAAGAGTATGGCTTTCGGCGTTGATCAATCCCTGAGATATGCGCCATGCATTCGACTTCATTGAGCATCGTTTGGAGCTGATTCATTAAATGCATATCTGGCCCCGATTTCGATAGGATGACTCGCGGTGGCCTACCGATGTATCGAGTCAGTGCTGCTATTCCCTCAGACAACTCTGGCACCAATTAGCATACCCTGGAGAGATGAAGGGCTTGATGGGCCATGGGCGCTTGGAAATTAAAGCAGCTTATACAATATTTCTAATAGCTTATAGAATACAGAATTGAAATTTGTTTCCAGAACTTTTTCATATTGATGGCTTCATGACATTGAAAAGAAAAATAAACGAAGACGACGACGAGTTGATAAATACATCATAGAAACTATTACGATTCAAAAACGAAAAGTCTTTTCTTCTTCCACATTATTGGCCAATCCAATATGGCAGGAGATGACCGTATTGCTTTCCTTCTTCCTCTTTTTTTCTCCTTCCTTTTCTGCCTCTCGTTTGCTAGAATTCTTTTGACGGTTCACTATTTATTGGTCAATCGCTAATCCATAGACATCTGCAATTTCCCGTCGCTCTAGTAATATAAGATAATTAAAACTTGAATAACTTCCACGACCGACTTTCTATTAGCCTCGGCATTGATCAAGTAATTCTTTATATTTTTGTTGAGCAAACACGAGCAAAATTCTTAAAGAATAATAACACCTCGCGTTTGCTCAACATGAATACGAAGAATTAAAACTTGAATATTCTAGGATAGAGATAACAATCGTTGCAGGCTTATCTACCTGGAATTCGGAAGCGGTCGCGGTCAGCAGAGGATTATGCCATGCCTGTTGCGCTGTTCAGAGGCTGATTCGTAGGTGAACAACAATATCGATGTGAAAATGAGAGGATGAATCACGAAAAACTAAGAAAAAAGAGCCATACGTCGTAGGAAAGCCACATGTTTACCGAAATTTCACTACAGTACCACAATGATCTTTGAGAGTCTAACTGGCAAGAGCAGTTGTTCTCATTGTGTCTTACTGTTTGTGCAAAGTTTTTTTTTAAAGATAGAATCGGCCCGACCTCGCTCGGGATCACAAAGAGGTATGCCCTCTTGTTTCTGCATGTCTGTCAGAATAACGGTGAGTGAAACAGAATGTTTCTTATTGAAAGGGGCTGCAGATGGTTATGCTGCAATTTTTCTGTTCTATCGGGAGAAATTTGTAAGAAATTCATAAGGGCGCGTGTGGTGGTGCAGTGGTTGGAGGCGCCACTGCGACACTCACGTGGAATCGATCCCCGCGCTCATGGGCCAGCAAGCCTTCCTTTTTTTATGGGGTCAGCAAATTGGTACCAGACCTGTCTGGGAGGATAACAGCACTGGCTCGATACATCGGCCGGCCACCGCGAGTCATTGTAAAGGCCAGATATGCATTCAATCACCTCCAACGATACTTAATGAAGTCGAATGCATGGCGCATAGCTCAGGGATTGATCAACGCAGAGAGCTTTATCCTTTATTTTACGTTGTGACTATCGTACAGCTGTTGCGTTTTTTCCTTGTTTCTATAAATCACAAATCTTATTTTGATGGACAGTGCAAATGTGTCGGCTTTCACTCTATCTCCTGCTCTCTAGTCACATTTTGGCTACTGTATTTCGTTAGTGTTATCCCTTTTACTGTCATCCCACTCATCTTCTTCTTATTTTCATTCATTCAGAGTTTGACATTTCTCGTTAAAAGCTCTGGTAGTTCTCGGGTAGGTGGAGCAATTCGGCAATTTGCCCGCAACACTGTCTGTGTCGACTACCATTGCTTGGTTTCTATGCAGTAATAGTCGCTTTGTTTCAGATGTTCTGTTATCTGCATTATTGTTTTAAACTTGTGCGTTTACAAATCTTTTTACATCACTATTTCTTTTACTAAAAGGGAAGTCCAATTACTGAGAAAAGTGCTTAGGCACTAAATTTCTCCAAAAGATTTATGTCAAGAAAGCATTTTTTTTAAGGAATCCTAGAATACACGTAAAACAAATTCCATGTATTATAATCGAACGGGAAGACCTTTCTAATCTTCTTTTTTTATGAGCACCGAACCAAAGATCTCACATTACATACTTAGATCATTTATAACGCTGCACTTATCCATTCTCAGCTTCAATCGCATAAGCCTTCTTGTCGATATCGTAGCTAAACATGGCGTACTCTTTTCCTCACAAAAAGATAACAACATTTCAGAAAGCTTTAGCTGTGTGTGTTCATAGAAGAAGTGTGGATTCGAAATCATTGAAAAACAAAGGTAAAGAGGAGAAAAAATACGATGAGGAGTGACGTCGTCGTCTGGATTCTCTCCGTCAGCACATCGGCAGGTGGTTTAGTCCCTTAAACTTAATTTCCCTTAATATCTATTTGCTCATCTAAACAACATAATTGTCGCTTACAATGAGCAGTCTCGCTATGAGGATTCCATCTAGTTGGAACTAAAATCGACAGCGGAATGACGATCAGCAAAATCCATAGACGATTTCCAGTCTTCATTATGAGCACTTTTAACCAAAGCAATCCAACAGCATTTAGAGTCTGTTGTACAGTGCTTACATAAAATAATTTGTAACCAGTTATGGTCAGTATGGGATGTGTACCGCAGAAGTTTGAGATGTCCTGGAATACACACCTGTTTCTTGGTTCTATTCTGCATCTTGAACAAGCCGAATTTTTCATATTGAATCAGGGTGTTACCAGCCGTGTGTCGGAGAAGAAAAACATCTATTTGATTAATCTTGACCGTTTTATTTAATACCTGTTCTTTTTAGTGGCACGGTAGGTTGCAAAATATAACTTTCATAATGCTGAGATATTTGCAAAACTCCGGCCCGCAGGTGTCTGCGGTGGGGACGAACACGCTATTATCCTTTCCGGAGAGTAACGCCTTCGTTTCGATCGATAGAACTAGCTGAGAGACAGGCGAAACGAAGGACCCACGTGGTGTGGTGGTGAATGCGTTTCACCCCGGAAAGGATAATAGCGCGTTCGTCCCCACCGCAGACACCTGCGGTCCGCAGTTTTGCAAATATCTCAGCATTATAAAAACCAATTTGATTTATCGATAAACAGCCGCCATCACCTCGAGGACGCTGCGAACGCAGTTGGATGTGTGAGGTATCTCGGAAAAGTGAATCGAAGCAAACAGTTTTACGTTTCTCTTCTGTGATTGTACAGAATCGTGACATTTATTGCGTCGCCACACATAACGTACGGTCTAACATGTTTAACATTTCTATGTTGGGACATGTCGTCTAGTGGATTTCAAATGTATGGTCTAGTTAGTTGTGAATCAGAAATACTGAGACGAAATAGCAATGCACCAGTGAAAATTCTAGGTCTCGGTTCCGTACATTGCTTGGAAAGGGTAACCACGACAGAGCCCTAAACGCTTCCACTAGAGAAAGGCGGTCAATCGCTGTTAACAGCGCACTTAAGTTCTCGAGTTAAACGGAAGCATCAATGCACGCAAGTGCCCACAGTAAAACCGAATTAAACAGAGGAAGTCGTAGCAGAAAAAAAAGCATTTAAAATTGCTACAACTATTTTTTGTGAGTGAAGTTTTTACTAATTCTAGGCCATTGGTAGAACATTTGAGCCGACAAATCAACATTTTTAATGAATAATGCTTAATTATTGATAAAATTTGTCATTTTACCCCAATGTCGCGCAAATAATTGAAATCCGGAAAGGAAGATGACACTTTAGAAAAGTGGTCGAAAATATTCTGCCTCTATTTCTTACCTTCGAGTTTTTCTTACGACAACACCCGAAAATATTCTATCAGACGTTAGATTTTCCAGTTTTTGGGTTGCGTTGCATACAATGCGATAAGAATGCTGCTTGATACTCAGAAGAGGAACATGAACGTCTCGTCGAGCAATGCCAGTACGGCTTGGTGCCGTCGACTCCGTGCCGGAACCATTCGCACACTCACTGCATCGTCAGCTGGTATCGGAATGGAGGCAGCGGAGGTACGTGAAAAGAGAAAATGAATAATCGACTGATTGATCGATTGCTTGGTTGATCAATCGATAAACGTTTTCATTCATTTCCACCTATTGCTTGCTCACTTATCTAGGTTTTTCTCATATAATCTCAGTTATTTGCTTATTTCTTCAATATATTGTTTAACTACTTCGAAACTCATGGAAATATAAAAGAAATGAAAGGGTAGTTGGATGCATACGGTGGTAATTTAATTCATTTAAAACGAGATTTTTTCTAAAAGTGTCATTGATAAAATCGTTTTTTGTTCAGAATTCTTTTGTACGAACTTGATAGAGAACTTTTCATCTCGGTTTCTTAAGTCACATTTCTTATCCAGACTACGACAAACTAACTAGGAATGACAGTTTATTAAGATTTGCATGTAAGAAGCAAGTAAACCAAGAATTGCACATGGTTTTACTCAAATTATGATCATTCTCACAAGATGATTGGAGACGTTCCTGGATGTCGACTACAATGTTCAGTAAGGATTTAACCTCAACGGAACCACCTGTCATAAGATAAAGTTAGAGTTCCTCGAGTGATTGGAGCTCATTGAGTAGCTCTAGTGTTCAACAGTGGTTAATGTGAATACCTAAGTGGTATCCTTCGAATTGTGTAACTAATAGCGTGGTAACGTCACATCATTTCTGCCTGCTTCTAAATAATGTAAAACTAGGCAGTCATCAACCATATGCGGCTATAATCAGCTGTTCTTACCCTCCTCATTGGAAGTCATGTAAAAAAAGCGGCTCTGAAGAAGGCGATACTGCCGAAACGTCAGCTACTGTTGTATTGTATTGCGTGTTTTCTATGAAAGTAAATGTATGATGTATAACAACCTTGCGATTGCTGAACAAGAAAACAAAGTAAAATTAAGCATTTTAGTAAAAAAAATGACTTGAAACTGAGACCATTTTGATGGTTGACGTAGTATGTAATGTCCGAAATTTGCACATTGGAGGGCTCTAGCACGAAAAACTGCCGAGAATCGGTCATTTTATAGCTGTTCCGCTCTTCGTCGGCTGTTAGATTTTCACCACCAATCCAGAGATGTCCAAGAACAGAGACCGTAAGGGCGATAACGACGATAGCGTTCGATTATGAGTAAAATGATCTGCGGCGGTTTTTAGTTAACTTTGCCTTTATTTCATCTCAATCCTTTCTTTCTCTTTCTCTCTCTCTCTCTTTCTCTCCATCTCTTTCTGTCATTGTCTGACTAATTTGCGTTTTGCTGAAGTGTTCACCTCGATCATAATATGGAACTCTATAAACACCATATTGTTCTTTTCAGCACCGAATTGCCGGACGCGCCTGTTTTGACACCATTCAATTAGACTCGTCCTTTAATAAGTACTGGGGTATGCGCTCATTGCTATGCATCCACAACTAATTATTTGGAAGTGGTAGCGCTTCACAGATGGACCGCACTTATGTAGCGCCGAAAATATGTCATGGGAACTGATTCAAAAAATGAATGACGTGGTGTGCCAAAGGGTGAGGTCGATCCAAGACGAACGTTGTAATAAGCGGCACCGCCAATCCGCCAATCACTTCGCTACGTGCATCCCTATATGTAGAGATAGCGAAGCATAGTATAATGAATGGTACAGGTATGCTATATGATTGGCTAAATTCCTAAGTACTGAGCACCCATATCAGCTGCATATCCGTTTATCTGTCAATTCTATGTATTCGTAAATCCTTCATTTCTTCCTGTTGTACACCGGAGCTGCTCAGTGTACTACGTTCACCCAAAGTAGTGAAGAGCACCGTACCGTGGGTCCGATGCTCTTTTCCACACGTTTGAAATAAAGCCTTTTAGTTTTCCTAAAATCGTGAAGAGGTGGCTACAATTAGCTCTCTGTGATCCGTTGTGCCATACGTTTACTGTGTTGATGAGTTTTAAGATAGAAATATTGAACTCCTCAGCTTGAGTAACTCTACTGAAGGATGAACTCTGCGCTGTATCTCGTACAAATCGGAATTCAAGCAAAGTTCATACCTAGAACTCCGCTAATTCACCTGTAACTTAGCAAAATTTCACCATTTAACTTCTATTGTATCATTATATCTATTATACTATTACTAAGCATTAAATTCTAAGGAAAATGAATAATTAGAAACTTTTCTAAAGAATGAGGGCTCCATACAGCGAAAAGATGTTTAAAAAGTATCGCTGAAAGCCTGTTTAGACCACAACCTTGAGAAGTGTCTTAAGTTAGGGTTAAGTTAATGTCACGAAGAAGATTTTTCAGCCAGATGTGACGGTAACGTAGGGTAATCCGTCACTGTTGGTGAAGTTTTGAATAAGGACTTAAATTATGGCTTTTTTGTTGAATCAACTCATGTATTTTCTTAAATTTCTTAGACTAATGACAATCAACGAAAGCCTACTATTTGTTATTCGCTATTGATTAACTTTTTCATGTATTAACATAGTGATTTCTATACCATTTCATCTTTCAAGGAAAAGTACTATGAAGTAGAAGGGTCATTCCTATCTCACATGAATCAGAACACACACCCACATTTGAGCCACACTAGCATTAGTTGTCCGAAAATCAACGCAGGTTTTCCAGGAAGACCGAACGAATATGTAAGAATTCGTATCATTTTTCAAAGCCTTAAAATGTTGCCATCGTCGATGAGAGCGGGTTGTTCTCAATCCTCTTCATAGTGGATTGTTTTCAATCCTGTCTATCTCCATAATGAAGCACCTGAGGCCAATTAATATACGCTTTTCTTCCCTTCTCTAATCCGTTGGACTGGCCTAAAACAAACTATAATGATTCATTAGAAGAAGAGATCGTGAACATTAGCAAAAGAAAACCCAAGCTCAAATGACTTGCAACACCATTTTTGCTAGCACTAAAATTTACAATTGTACCCTAGAAAAGATTCACATTTATCCTCAGAAAAGGTTGTGACTGAACGAAAGTGTGGTGGAGTGGAAGACGTGACTGGATGCACTTTGTATAACTCAAAAATCAGTCGAAAGGTTAGTACTTTGCAATCTGCAGTGATCGATTACTATTTGCATTAGTGAGTCACACGTTACACATTAGGTAGCATTAAACTTTTTCAAATTGCATAAAAGTGGTTAAGTTAGAAGGAATTATCTTTCAAAAGAATACATGACCACGAGAATCTCAAGCCAGATCGTTTCCAGACGCCCTATTTCTGGCCTCATAGATCACATGGGAGTTTGCTGTCTGGCAACTAGTTTTTTGGCAGTAGCTGTGACTCCTCGCAATGGTTTTCCTTTGAGTTGGCTTCTAAACGAAGATTTTGAACTCGTTAACGGCCTAGGTGGCCCTAGTGGGAGTAGGATGGGTATTAATGCCTTCAGCTTACTCCGGTAAAGGTAAAAGCCCATCTGATGCTCCGAGTTCTGCTCATGTCTAGGCATCCTTGTGGTTGTATTTCACTTTGTAAACAGTTTATCGTTTATCGTAAACATGGAAGTGATGACACCGCTGATGCGGAATTTGGCACTTGACATAGAAGACATTCACTTAGGAGTCTAGCATTTAGGTACGTCACCTCTTATCAAAAGTCCACTCATTAGGAACTGTTCGAAGGGAAACGTCTTCGTTCTACGTGGAGGTAAGTATTCAAGCAATTTCCAATATTTATTTATTTGAAAATAAAGCCATAATAAAGGCAAATATCTCACGGAGAAAAAGAACTTATTTGTAAAAATTTAAAACGAATTCTTAAAACTATGTAACAATATTCTACTCAGAACAGAAATGTTCCAAGTGTGCAGCGAATCATGTCCAGGCGGAGAGTGCTTGAGTATGGTGTCAAAAACGACCGTGGTTAGCGTATTGCTTGCGCTAGTCCTATTGTTATACTTCTTCTGACGAGCTTCTGAGTCACTACGGTACGGTGTCAGCCGCTGACTGGAGCGACAACAGTGATAAATGTCTAAGCATATTCATAAATACGTCGCATTCAATGCGGTTATATACGCTCCACAAGGACGTGTATAGCGCAGTGGTTAGAGGCACCTTGAAATACACATACATTCGATCACGCGTCCCAGAGTTATCAAGCCTTCCATCCACCCAGGTTGTGCAAAGTGGACCAGACTTGGCTGGGAGGATAGCAGCACTGACTTGATACATGTAACCCACCGAGAGTCTTGTTTAAGACAGTTTTCCGTACAATCCCTCTAACGATGTTCAGTGTAGTCGAATGTGTGGCACATCCCTCCGGAAATGGTCAATGCCGAGAGCTTTATTCTGCATCCTGCATGGGTTGCATATAGCAGCTGAAATCGACATGTTGACTGACCCTATCCAGTATGCTCTTCATTTTTATTATCACGGTGATGGGTCATAAATGGGTCTACTTCATTGATTCACTAATAAAACGACAGATCTATGTCTTAGAGCTATTTTGGTCTCTTTTTTCCATTTATAACTTTACTATTTCATTTACCACTTGAATAATCAAACATGTTTTTCTCGTTTTTGCAAAAAAAAAGTGGTAGAATGAAGTAAGGCAAAATACAGGAAAAAAATCCTCCAGTTTCGTCGAAAGTGATGACGCTGAATTGCGGAAGCATGAAGTCCCAAGAACGAAATTGCAGCATGGACTGTCTAACGATCGATCCTCTCGCTACCTCTTTCAGCCATGATGCGCTAGCGGATGTTTTGTTGCCATCCTTGGAATAAACAATAGAGTTTAGGGCATTGGGGACGTCAGTTTATAAAATAATGTGTATAAAAATGAGAGAGCTGCAAAACAGTATTGTATGCCAAAGGATCAGCGCTTCACTTTTTCAAGCGTTTTCAATTCAATAACGCCTTCGCAGTGCTTTTCTAGACATTCTTTTGCAGCTCTGTGCATAAATCAACAGTTCGGACGCGTTTTGTGCTACGTACTTGCTGAAATGAAGTCATACGGTGGCAAAACTATAGGGAAATGAGTGTCAACTGTTTCTTCAGATTCGATTTATTAAGAATGGTGAGAACAAAGGCACTGAGGTCTTGGTTGCCTAGGAGTTCGGGTGGGTGCACGCCATTGGGAATGCCCATTCATTAGTGTGTTGCTCCTAGCTTAGCCGTGCGAAAACGAAAGTGGTATAAACAGTTTTCGTTCTGTAATGGTAAGCAGCATGTAGACCTATTATCAACATGTATTGAAATTGTTGAGTTTGAGCTTATACCTCATTTTATGTTTTTCATTTTCATTACGTTTTATCCAACTCGGGATAGATCATAAATTTTCCATCTCAAGATGTTCCTCTTTGGGACAAAATCCCCCCCACATGTTTTTTGGTTACCGTTCACTAGTGTTGGTTTGCGATTTGATTTCGAACATTTGTTGTTGTGTCGTCATCTACCTCAGGTGCTTTTATTCTATTCTTTAGAAGTTTCTAATGATAATCACTGCCACATAGGTTTTTCATGCGTTTGTTTTTCTCTCATCATCATTTTTGTACCAATGAAATTTCTAGCACCGCATACTTCTTTCACCTACATGTGATATACCATATCGGATCCAGTACCACAGTGAAGTACAACATGTGCACCAAATGCATTTTTCACTTAGATCGGAAAAATGTGTCACCGTAACCCCATTATTATTTCAAAACTTGCCTTCAAGATCTAACGGGCTTAATCCGGTTTAATCCCGAGTTGGCTTCGTAGGTCATTGTTATTGTTATTGGGTGGTTTCTTTGGTTGCCTAGTGTAATCGGGAGCAGAGGTCCTTTCACCTAGAACCAGGTCACCAGGACTAATAAACATTCCGACAATTGTATTCGAAATCCAGCAGAAAATAATTTTACCGCAGGCGAATCTACTGTAAATCGTAAGGTCAAAATGGGGGATTAAATGGCGCTATTATTAGTGATGTGCAGTCTATCAGGAAGCTAGTTCGACTACTCCCCAACGCTCTCCTCCAGCTTACGTGGGATCGCTGTATCTTGGCCATCTTCAAAATTGCAAGAAATATTGATTTCACAGGCATTGTGCAACATTCATAAATTCAACATTCCACATTCCAGCCCACCTCACGAACACAATAAACAATGTTCTTAGAACGTCTATGTAAAGGGTCTCCTAATAACGCGTGCGTGATGGAGTCGTTCGACGGTAACGCGCTGTACACCAACGTGTCGAATGACTGCGCAATGCAAGCCATCTTTGAACTTCTTGTTGAACATGAAGGAAAAATAAAAGTGCATGGCTTGGCCATCCCACGGATCTCCCTCATATGAGGGATCTCGAGCCGGTTAGTGGCGAGGCTACGTGGCGCGTCCCCAGGTGGCGAATAGGGGGTTAATTGCGGACCAAAAGCGACCTCTGCTTCCCTGAGACGCAGGTGGATCCAGGGGATGGACTCCCTGTTTCTGCTGCGCCGATTTGGCACATACTTTCTGTATTTGCTAGGCGTATTCATGCATGCGTGTGTGGGTGCGTTCTCGCTTTATGCGGATTGTATTCTACGAGTCAATTCGGCCAAAAGCCTGCAATCAAGTGACAGGGAAGTATATGGGAGGCGGTTAGGAGTCGCCTCCAACAAATAAGCTCCATGTCCATTCTGGGAGAGCCTGGCAAGCTACCCGTGAGTATAACCAGCCCCCACGTTCAGAGCCCAGCAAGCTATACGTGGGTATCAAATATGCTAAATGCAGTAAAAAAAAAACGGGCCTCATTCCCCTGACCCCGAAAGAGCCCCAATTTCGCAGCGTTGGGTAGGACGAGTACGGAGGGGCTGCTAAAATCTCAGAGCCAATGGATGCTGCTTGGATCAAGAACTATGGTGACGATCTGTACCTACAACGCACGTACACTTGCATCCGAGTCCTCGATAGAGGACTTGCCCATGCAAGCAAGAATGATAAGGTACGACATCATCGGCCTGGCCGACATGAGACGACGCCACCTATTCAACGCTGTCTTTGACACCAGAGAAGAACTGTTCCTCGGAGCATGCGACGGTTGAGGAGTCGGCAGCGTCGGCGTTTTCGTCCACACGAGTTTGTCCATGAACATCGATTCATTCGAACAGCTTACAACCCGAATCGGACGTTTACGATTAAAAAGATGTGGATCAACACCGGCTTTGACAATCTTCGTCGTTTACGCGTCACCCTCAAACTATGACGAAGAAGAAGTCGAAGCGTTCTACATGGACTTGGAGAGGTTCTACAGAGAAGACCATACATTCTTCAAGGTCAAGGATCATTGGAGATTTCAATGCCAAGATTGGACCAAGAAGAAAGCATGAAGAACGCCACATTGAGACCCACGGAATAGAACGGAACGAACAATGTGAGTAGCTCTCTGAGTTTAACGTGGCGACCAAAACCACCCATGTTAACTCGCAATTCTTGAAGCCTCACCCTCAACGCTGGAGGTGGGAATCTCCCAATGGAGAGTACCATAACAAAATAGACCATATCATAGTAAATAGAAAGTTTTGCCCAACCGATGTCGCCGTTATCCCAAAATTCTACATGGGATCAGACCACCGTCTCCTTTGTGCAACATTCTATTTCTCGCAGAAAGGAGAAAATGCCACTAAATTCAAAAACCGATGTCCCAGAACCACCGTGAACTGGGAATTATTCAATTCATTAGTCGGCTGTTGGGATGATGCTGTTGTCGATAACATCGACAAGGAATACGACCGGGTCATTCAACACCTTCACGTTAAAAGGGTAAAGGATTAAGCTCTCGGCGTTGATCAATCCCTAAGGGATGCGCCATGCATTCGACTCATTAAGTACCGTTGGAAGTGATTGAGTGGATACCTGATCTTTACAATTACTCGCGGTGGCCTACCGATGTATCGAGCCAATGCTGATATCCTCCGAGACAAGTCTGGTACCAATTTGCCGACCCCAGAGGGATGGAAGATTTTGTGAGCCATGATTGCGGAGATCGATTCCACGTGTGTGTAGCAGTGGCGCCCCCAACCACTACGCCACACGCGCCCTATGACATCTCCACGTTAGCACTATGAAATCCGAGAGTTCGAAAGTTACTAAGAGACGTCTGTCTCCAGAAACACTCGAGCTGATACGACGGCGTGGAATCGCACGAGCTACAGGCAACCGCAAACCAACGTCCGAACATGCAAAACAATGCAGACAAGCGAAGATCTTAAAAAGAGAAGAGCAGCAGTAACGGTCAAAGCTGCAGAGGCTGAGAAAAGCATTCGCAAAGTCCACCGAAGCTTCTCCGATTACAAGAACAGGGTGATTGCACTCTGACGCCCAGACGGAACAGTTGCAGCGTCCAGAAGGACAATGGAAAAAATCATTTACGAATACTGCTCAGATCGCTTCGATAGCCGCGTTCACCTCCCGCCATATGAAATAAAAGACGATGGATATGTCGTACCACTGGTTCTCCCCTCTGAAATCCGACATGCCATTTCGTCGGTGAAGAATCGAAAAGCACGAATACTGGATATGATATGATCTGAACACCTGAAGAACTTCCCGCTTGTCCCCGTAAACACACTGGTTCGGCTTTTCTCACGTTACCTGTCCGAATGCAAGGTCACTACTCAGTAGCAGACCAATAGTACAGTGTTATTGTTCAAGAAGGGTGATCTACACGACATTGGCAACTCTCGCCCAATCTGCTTGCTGTCTGAGGTCTACAAACTTTCCACTCGAGTCATCCTAAACAGGATTGACAGAACACTGGACGAAGGACAGCCATATGAGCAAGCAGCAGGGTTTCGAAAAGGATTTAGAACGATGAACCACATCCGCACGATAACAAGGCTCATTGAAGTATCGCGAGAGTACAAAAGACCGCTCTGTCTCACTTTCATCGATTTACAGAAGGCCTTTGATTCAACTGTGATAGAAGCATTCATGGAAGCTCCTGGTAGTCAAGGAGTCCTCAGTCAGTACATAGAGATCCTTAGTGAGCTGTACAAAAATTTCACAACCAAGATTTCACCATTCCACAACGATATTAACGTTGACGTCAAAAGAGGAGTTATGCAAGACAATACAATCTCGCCAAAATTATTTACTGCCACCCTCGAGAACATCATTCGAGCATTGGAATGGGATAATATTGGAGTGAAAATCGATGGTCAGCAGCTGCATCATCTTCACTTTGTTGATGATATCGTCCTTATAACTCCAAACATTAGCCAAGCCGAACGTGTGCTTGCCGATTATGATGAGCCTGTGGAAAGATCGCTTTTCGACTAGATTTCACAAAAACGATGTTTCTGAGGAACGGATAGATTTCGTGTGACCCATTTGCGCCCAACGGAACGAACATTTCCGAATGCCCAGTTATATCTATCTAGGTCGGGAAAATATATCAATATGATGAACAACTTAGCTGCAGAGCTGAGCAGAAGGAAACGAGCGGCTTGGAGAGCTTTCAAGAGCATCGAGGATGTAGTGAACAGAACAAACAAGACCCGACTCCGTGTCTACCTTTGCGTCTCAACGGTACTTCCGCTAACGTATGCTTCAGAAACCCGGTGGCTGCGTACGCAGAAAGTAAAATCACTCAGCGTTATTGAATGCGCATTCACTCAGCGTTATTGAATGCGCTAGGATTATCCCGTTACACACAAGTAAGGGAAGGGATTCGAAGCTCCGATCTGCGTCAACGACCAAAAATCAAAGGCGCCGTTATGTGCTCCAAACAGTCGAATATAAGGTGGGCCGGACACGTAATGCATATGAATGGCAACCGATGAAACAAGAGCCGTTAGTGACTGGATTCCTCGGGATGTTAAACGCACTGCAGGAAGACCACCAATTCGATGGTCAGAGTTGTTCCGAGGAGCCTAGAAGAAAGATATGATGCTCGACGAGATCTAGAACGAGCAAAACCCATGTAGGCTTCTTGTACGCGCCAGAGAAAAATGGAAGATTTACTGGCTCCCGCTCGAGTCACTCGGCGATCAAGGGGACTACAGGTGATAGCTGTTTTCCAGGACGATCTAAATATCGAGCAGGTTAGACAGACCTTTAAGACGACCACATGCTGCTGAATCGAAAAGACATACATGTTGATTGCTCCTTGGTGTTGGTCAAGAAGCTCACCGATTTGTTTGCACTGCTGAGTCGTTCAACGCGATAGTGTAAAGGGCGGTAATATCGAACGACTCCATAACGTACTCGCTTTTGAGAAATGCGTTATGCAGACGATCTGGGAACGTTTGGGTGTTTTTGATATGGGCTTGAATGTGCTTAAGCGGTGGAGAATGGTGGAGAATTAGATTTATAAACCAAGTCCTTCTATCCGTAGTTCAATTCTATCCGTAGGCCCGTCTACACAACTGATGATGGGTCTAACTTTAAAGGTGGAGGGGTCGGTAGGCGCCAGATCATTAGCGGATAATATATGAGTTTTGATAAGTAAGTACAAGGCAGGCCATGCCCGCACTTCGATCTTATGATGCGAAATGTCTGATGATTTTAAATCTGCTGTGCTTGCCATTTTGACCCATTCGTTGCTCAGTTTTCGATCTTGACTTCTGAATTCCTGCTCAGTTGATGCGCGATAAAGAGATGCGTCTTCAAGATGTTTCCCGTTATATCGACATTTCACTTTCGAGGAATTACTACAAACTCTCCACCTTTATCACTAACTGGCAGTCTAATAATCTTTAATTTTATTAGCTCTCGAACCTGTCGCATATTAGATTTTGGCGCATTTGTAAGGTTCGAACTATGCTTTCTCACGCGATAGTGGTTGAGGATTTTGAGAGTTTCGTTCGAAAATATGCGAAATTTCATATCTACTTCGTCGTTAGGGTCTTGCTGTCCAAATAATAATCGATGGATAATTTGGAAAAAGGTTAAGGTTTCGTTCTGCTTGGTTTGTAACTTTCTTCAGTGCGTCATGCATTCGATTTCACTAATTATCGTTGGAGATGAATGAATGAATGAATACCTGGCTTTAACACTGGCGGTGGCCCATATCAATGCATAGAGTCAGTGCTGCTATCCCGTTAGGGAAGTCTGGAACAAATTTAACACCTCGGAGGGATGGAAGACTTAGTGGGCCTCGGCGAGAGGATCGAAACAATGAGCAAGTGTGTATTGCAAGGTCCCTCTTATCTCTGCACTGGACGTTGCCATTTACAGTTATGTTTTTAAAAAAGCACTCGATGTTGACCTGATGTTAAATTATGATTCCATCGGCGGCAAAACAAATGTGGCGTTGTCGTAAACTGGTCGATAGGTATCACATCAACAAGTTTAGTCATAATTATCAAACAGTTAAGCTTCTAAAGGATTTATGAATGATCGTCCACGTCCATGATCGAGAACGGAGTCAACATGTAAAAATTAGATATTGTTTACCGACGAAAATGAATCGGTATCCATAGCTGATATTGTCTATACTGTGAGATTCTGATGACGTTAATCAATGCTTTGCTTAACGAGTAAGGTTTGATTCATTTAGACAGTACACTCGTCTCACATGGTGAGAAGTCAGGATCTCGGTAGTGTAAATAATCTAATGAAAGAAAAAGATCGGAACCATTGTTCGTGATTTTAACAATGGATTTTAGCTTCCGCTTTCATGTGAATACTATGAGAATGTAGCAAGACTCATCGATAAAACTGTAATAAACACCGATCAACTACTTGGAATATTACAAACGAAAAGTCGGGAAAATAAATCACCTGAACCTGGTAGCAGTCTGGCCACTGGATCAAAACCAGCCGGTGAGTTCTTGTGGCTGTCAAAGAGTGATGAAAGTGTAAATCTCCGTTTGCTATCAGCTTGACTGCTGAAAGGTGTTGCCACTTATGCGATACTTGCTTATGCGCTTCGTGCGCTTATTGGTAAATAGTTGATCATCTTCGACCCGTAATTAGGTAAATGGTCGCAGCGATTAAATGCGTTTTAGTCCAAAGCTAAGACATTTTCGTACATTTTCTCTAAGAATATCGCATATGTCTAAGAAGAGGCTTTACCCATCCAGAATCTGGTCATGAGGTAAGAATTCTCTATACAAACCTGGGTATTGACATTTGCAAAGCGCAGCCACGACCATGATTTCCTTGATTTATCTGGTCGAGTAAGGAAGTTTCATGACTAAGGAATGTGTTCAAAATAGTGTAGATTAAGCGATCATAAAAAATCCTTACTGTTCAGGAATCTCAAGGAGTAAGTCCAGAGACTCGTCATCCGACACGTCGTCGTACTCAAGAAGACGTTTTCGCAATTATGTGGGCACTCCGCCACGTTCGAAATCACTATACAAGTTAGTGTATGCAGGTGAGTTAAGGTGCTATGAGGCGGCAGTTCGTGGGGCAATGAAAATACCAGTGAACGGCATGCGGTGGATAAGGAAAGCAACCGAAGACATAAACAGGCCTCCAATTCAGAATTACGTAGTGTTATCGTATCCGTCAAGGCGCGTGTGGCGCAGTGGTCGGTGGTGCCCTGCAACACACACGTGGAGTCGATCCCAGCGCCCATGACTCACCCAGCCTTCCATCCCTCCAAGGTCGGCAAATTGGTACCAGATTTGTCTGGGAGTATAGCAGCACTGACTCGATACGGTAGGCCACCGCGAGTCATTGTAAAGGCCAGATATGCATCCATTCACCTCAGAACGATGCTCAATGAAGCCGAATGCATGGCTCACCCCTCAGGGATTGATAAACGCCTAGAGCTTCATGCTCTATCCTTTATATCGTATCCGTCAATCACGTTCCTTTATTTTGATCCATCGTTTTTGAAGCGCTGTAGCGCACCAAATTCCAACATTTTAAGTTGATCTTCAAAGGAAAAATACTTATTTACTTGATACTTGGATAGATCGATGACTGTTCTTCGCTGATTGTGTGGGCTAAGGCAAAATTCCTACTCGTTTCTCTACCACGTTATCATCGTGCGTGGTGGTGGTGGTCTGTTTGAAAGTGGTGACGTTCGCGAGGCACGTTCTATAATACTGAAACCGTTGCCATTTACGTATCCAAATGGTTGACGTTAATCACTAGCATGTCCACCCATGGTTTCGGTGATTTCCCAACAGGACACTTGCATTCTATTGAAGTCCATCCTAGTTCATCTGTACTCTACTGTTGACGTTATGTTGTCGACTCATCTGCGCTTCGCCATCGTTGTATGTACTCTTATATTTCGAAGATGAGAGAGATTTCAATTATCTGTGCTGCGTACTCCACCTAAACGTTGTGAGTGCCAGATAAATTTCAGAAGAGGTCGTTCAAGCGTTCCGTGGGTGGCACGCAAACACCTTCACTTGGCATAAGCATCAGTTTCGCTGCGTAGCTGAACGCTGTGGTGAGTGTTGAATCGAAAAGTTTAACGCGAAATTTTTGGTCCGTTAGTTGGTCCATAGAGGCTTCTTTGGTTGGCCATAATGCGGCCCATTGTGCTCTCGTTCTTCTTCCTAATTCTCCTTCATGTTGTTCTGCACGTTCACTGATCGTCTGAGGTACACGTACGAGGTGGTTTCTGCAATCGGGGAACCGTCTAGTTCGACCAACACCTTCGTACCACGGGTTCCACATGAATTGGATCTTGATCTTGTTTATGCACAGTCTAACCTTTTTTCCCACTTCGTTGAGTTCATTGAGCATTATCTCTGCTTTAATAGTATTCCTCGAAAAGGTGACGATGTCATCCATGAAACGAAGATTTGATAGAAATTTTTCATCAATGGGTATACTGTCCTCTTCCCAATGGAGTGACTTCAATGTCCATTGAAGTAAAACTATAAAGAGCCTTGCTGATATTGCGCCACCCTGTCGAACCCTTTTCTTGTGGGTATGGTGATGAAAAAGCTGTATGGTTGTGCTGCAGTCTCGATAACAGTCCTCCAGAATTCGTGTAAAGAACGGGTCCACTTCTTCGTCGACGTGTGCTGATAGTGTTGCATTCATTTCAACGCTGTCAAACACATTCTCGTGCTGATAACGGTTGGGATTGCGAGCAGATGGTGCTCACGACAGACTTCTGTGATTCGTGATACGGTTTGATGTGGTCCATGCATCAGAACACCTGTTGGAATCACGCTTGCTTAATTTGTTGTTTCATCTAAGGTCTCAAAAACGCGTAAAAGGGTATTCTTTGTTAACAGCTTGTAGAGTAGCTCCAACAAGCATATTGGACTGCAAATACGAAGATCCCTTCGGTAACCTCTCTTCGTTAAGATGGGAGTGGGTGAGGTCGTCCACTGGTCTGGGATTTTCTCTTTTTAACGTAAAATATCATGTAGGTTGCGAGAAGTAGATGTAATTTGTGGCCACCAGCTCTGAGGAAATCGTCGGTGATATTGTTGTATCTTGAAGCTACGCTTCTCTTCATGGTCTATATCGCAACTCGAACATTAGATGGCATCACCAGAGGAAATTTCGGGATCCCCAAAAGAGCTATAGAGCGGAAAAGATTGGTATAGAACTTTTCCGTCATCACTTCTACACCATCCTGAGATATGGTGATAGCCCCATCTCTGTTCATTAGGGTGCATAGCGGAACATTGCAGTAGCAGATATCTCGACATCATTTCTTCAGCTTCTTCAGACTGGATCGCTCTTGAGCTGCTTCCAATAAATTTTTGCTGCCTTTACCGGTGGAAATCCTGCTGCAAAGATCTTCAACGGGTGACATTTATTATGAACCGTCCTATGTGTGATGCAGTATGATCAAAATTCAGTGTCTTTTTTTCAAGTAACTCCTTGATGTAACGGAGCAGGAGCAAGATCAGCAGGTGATAATAACTTATGTTTTAATAATTAAGTATAAAACGGGACATGTTGGTCGATCTAATTTAAAATGCGAAATAACGGATGGTTTCAAGCCCGCCGCCTTTGCTATTGTGACCCACTCACTGTTAAGTTTCCGTTATTGTCTTTTGTACTCCTTTTCAGACGATGGCCGATAAAGGGTGACATTAATAAGATGTTCCTCCATTATCTTAACATCTAACTGCCAAGGAAGAACTACGAACTCTACCCCTTTATCACTAACTGATAGTCTAATGGTCATTGAATTTATTAACTCTCTAATTTTTTACATGCCACATTTTTGCGCAGCTGTGAGGTTAGAGATATACTTTCTATCGCGATAGTGGGAAAGGGTTTTGAGAACATCGTCCGAAAACATGCGAAACTTTGTATCAATTTCGACACGGGGGTCCTGCTCTCTGAAGAACTCTCTGGGGAAAGGAGATGGTGGTAATAGCGCCGTTTTTTCGCTTCCATTTTTATTCAGTGCTTCTTTTTTGGCCTTATAGCGGAGTCGATCTTGAAGTTCATACAAGCTGCATGCGATCCTACGCACAGTTACTTTAAAAATGGGTTGTGATGGTGAAAAACTTGGACCCAATTCAAGTAGTGAACGCGCGTTCTCAGGTAAGGTCGTGCCTTCAAGTACTGTGACCCTAGATGTTTTTGGTGTGTTATCAACCCTATTGCGACTATTATCAGAAGAGTAAATAATTTGTTTGCGGTTGTTTCTTCAAGCTGAGATACGTAAATTACTCAAGAGGTTTTCGAATTTTCATTGTAAGGTTACTTTAGCATTAGACCTAATAAAATCGCATATCAATATTGACCCACCAACTATTCTCGTCCAAAGGCGTGCTTTTCTATGGAAGTAAATGTATGCTGTATAACAACCTCGCGATTGCTGAACAAGAAAACTACGCATTCATATTCCAATGCCGAGGTTAATAGAAAGTCGAACATGGGAACTGTTACATCCTGGTTCATTTCCTTTCTTCCCATCCACCACACACAAAGAGGGCGCTTGTGAGAAATATGTTTCGAACAGCTACCTCTGTGTGCACAACCAGGGAACTAAAGGAAGAATCACGCGACTTGGCTCGGCAATTAGCCATCTCCAATGGCTACGAAGTAGTTACCACAGGAGATAAGTTCAGAAGGAGAGCGACACGCCGAAACGAAACACTTGGCCTAAAGAAGGTCCCGTTTATGTTGCCCTTTATTAGCGATGAAGTAAGCATAGCTATAAAACGATACCTAAAGAGGGCAGGTCTAGAGGAATCGGTAGCGATAATTGAAATACCACCGAATACTCTTCCTCGTCAATTAGTTCGTAACCGCTTGTATGGCCGTCTATGTGAAACAGCAAACTGCGTAATTTGCCCTTCCGGCAGGGACGGTGATTGCATGAGTTCAGGTACGATATACCTGATCTCTTGCAAGGATTGCGGAGATGAATATATTGGCGAAACGGTCACACCATAGTGTATCCGTATAAAAGAACACCTAGATGGCAAACGAAAAGTAAGACATAAAAAAGCATAGCGGAAACCATTTTGAAGTTAAAGTCAATATCCTCGCACAGGAAACTAAGACACCAACGCGCAAACTCCTAATGAATTGCAGGGAGGAATGCCCAGAGGTTACACGCGACCTGGCCCCGTGTCTTTGGATCAATTACTGATGTGGGGTGGCGCAGTCATCAACCATATGCGACTATAATCAGCTGTTCTAACCTTTCTCATTGGAAGTCATGTAAAAAAGCGGCGAGTTTTTCGAGAAGCTGTTGATCATGTAATTGCCATGAAGTTTTTCGTCTTACTGTAAGTGTTATTGAAGTGTTTGGCCTAATAAATTGTATATCAGCATACCCTTCCAGGCTCTGAAGAAGGCGATACTGCCGAAACGTCAGCTACTGTTGTGTTGTGTTGTATTGTATTGTGTGTTTTTCTATGGAAGTAAATGTATGCTGTATAACAACCTCGCGATTGCTGAACAAGAAAACTACGCATTCATATTCCAATGCCGAGGTTAATAGAAAGTCGAACCTGGGAACTATATGAAGATTATTGTGACATTCTAGTGCGTGATAATGCGAAAAGGGAAATAAAGTGTAAAAAATGATAAAGCTCTCGGCGTTGATCAATCTCTTTAGGGATGCACTATGCATTCGACTTCAATAAGTACCGTTTGAAGGTGATTTATCTGGTTTTAACAATCCCTCGCAGTGGCCTACGATGTATCGAGCTAGTGTTGTTATCCCCCACACAAGTCTGGTACCAAATTTGCCACCTCGGAGGGATGGAACGCTTGGTGGGCCATGGGCGCGGAGATCGATTCCACTTTTGTGTTGCAGGGTGCCTCCGACTACTGCGCCACACACGCCCTGAAAAGGGGAACAATTGAAATAATGCATTGTTATGTTGGTATTTTAGAAATGGCACAAAGATTCATAAATTTGATCTTAAAACTTTCATTTTCGCTAACAACTAAAGTAAAGTAATAAGGCGATTTATTACCTTCAGGCTAAATAGCGTAAGGTTACTTGAGCTTACACTTGGTATAGTTAGCGTGTCATGTGCCCTTTGATTTGTAAAGAAAATATACTGAAATTGTAAATGACCGTGCGAAAAAAATATGCACATTTGGGCGGAAAAGAAATTTGAACAGTATTAAAAGGAATCCTATTACACGTTCGCTATGGCCAAGTTAAAAACTGAAAACTTGACCACGATGATGCTGAGATGTTTGCAAAACTTCAGACCGCAAGTGTCTGTGGTGGGAAACGAACGAGCTGTTACCCTTTCCGGGGGCTAACGCGTTCACCACTACATCATGCGAGTCATTCGTTTCTTTTGTCTCTTCGCTAACTGAAAACCTATTTTAAGAAGTAAAATTGTGGTAAAACTACGTAGGTTAAGAGGTTTTTTGATTTTTGATCAGTAGAAAGTTGAAGTAGAAGTCCTTAATATTACGAAGTACCAAAGCTTCGAACAGAATTTGAATTAATCGGAAGTTTCTGTTTGGAATCACCGCTTTTTATTGTTTTCAATTTAAAAGTTAAAAAAAAACCCATGTCAATGAGGGCTACGGAAGTGGCAAGCTCTAAACTTCATGACTGAGTATTTCAGAAAAGCGGGTTCTCTCGTTGAGCGTGTGCAGTGGAAAGTTTAGAAGCGTCATCAAAGCACACGTGATCGTCGATTACATTTCCTACCCCAATGTGACCAACCTTCCATCCTCGCCCCTCCCCGCTCTTTGTCAGCTTGCATAGAATGATGAAATACACTGTTTGTTCGCTAGGTTCTAGGATTAGTCCAAATATGTATTTAATCATTTTTACGATGCTTAATGAAGTCGAATGGTCGGTGTGTCACAAGGTGACCAGCATTGGACGCTTTATCTCGTCATCCTTTCATACATCGTTTCTAGAAAAATTTAGTTCACAAACTTTCATGGCTTTCATGTTCAGATCGAGCGATGGTTCACGCCGAACCCCAGCTCCGTCTCGATGTGCTCGGAAAGTCGATGCGTCTGTCATAAAATTCCAACACAGGCCAAATTAGTGAGTCTTTGTGTCGTTCCCCAGAAAACTAGCCTAGAAACCGTCTTTGTGGGGGAATGGCAGTTAACGGCTACGTATATAAATAAACAAAATTGTGTGGTTGATAGAGTTAAACAACATTTTACTAGAGCTGAATCGATAAACACATCAAAGAATGAAGAAAACAATCTATTGTGTCTAAAGTTTCGCGACTTGTGCCTCACTAACTGACCGATAGCCAACACCAACTGTATGGGCGGTTCTGACAGCGTTATCAGTGATTTAAAGCCTCCAACAGAAGTTTTACTACCGTAGTATCAAAGTGTGGTACCCAGCCGTCTTTAGATATCACTGTGAATTCGCTGGAATGGGCATTGGCTCAAAAAAACCAGATGTAAGATTGTCACCTATGAACCAGATGAAGAATACCGTCACAAATGCCTTGTATTATTCATGAAGGTTTTCGGAAGTGCATATGTGGTGTGACTTGAGAAGTTTATCGTTTCTGTGAACGTCGTTGGATGCCAGCCGAGCATGACTCTGCCTGAATTCTGATATATTCTTGTCAAATCGTTCCCATGTTTCCGCCACAGGTACTCTTTAGTGCTTTGGAACGAGGGGAATATTTCTCATACAAGTTTTTTTTAAAAATGGCTCGTGTAGTGCAGTAGTCAGAGGTGTCTGCAATTCACATGCGATTGACCCCCACGCCAAAATTCAGTGTCTTTTTTTCAAGTAACTCCTTGATGTAACGGAGCAGGAGCAAGATCAGCAGGTGATAATAACTTATGTTTTAATAATTAAGTATAAAACGGGACATGTTGGTCGATCTAATTTAAAATGCGAAATAACGGATGGTTTCAAGCCCGCCGCCTTTGCTATTGTGACCCACTCACTGTTAAGTTTCCGTTATTGTCTTTTGTACTCCTTTTCAGACGATGGCCGATAAAGGGTGACATTAATAAGATGTTCCTCCATTATCTTAACATCTAACTGCCAAGGAAGAACTACGAACTCTACCCCTTTATCACTAACTGATAGTCTAATGGTCATTGAATTTATTAACTCTCTAATTTTTTACATGCCACATTTTTGCGCAGCTGTGAGGTTAGAGATATACTTTCTATCGCGATAGTGGGAAAGGGTTTTGAGAACATCGTCCGAAAACATGCGAAACTTTGTATCAATTTCGACACGGGGGTCCTGCTCTCTGAAGAACTCTCTGGGGAAAGGAGATGGTGGTAATAGCGCCGTTTTTTCGCTTCCATTTTTATTCAGTGCTTCTTTTTTGGCCTTATAGCGGAGTCGATCTTGAAGTTCATACAAGCTGCATGCGATCCTACGCACAGTTACTTTAAAAATGGGTTGTGATGGTGAAAAACTTGGACCCAATTCAAGTAGTGAACGCGCGTTCTCAGGTAAGGTCGTGCCTTCAAGTACTGTGACCCTAGATGTTTTTGGTGTGTTATCAACCCTATTGCGACTATTATCAGAAGAGTAAATAATTTGTTTGCGGTTGTTTCTTCAAGCTGAGATACGTAAATTACTCAAGAGGTTTTCGAATTTTCATTGTAAGGTTACTTTAGCATTAGACCTAATAAAATCGCATATCAATATTGACCCACCAACTATTCTCGTCCAAAGGCGTGCTTTTCTATGGAAGTAAATGTATGCTGTATAACAACCTCGCGATTGCTGAACAAGAAAACTACGCATTCATATTCCAATGCCGAGGTTAATAGAAAGTCGAACATGGGAACTGTTACATCCTGGTTCATTTCCTTTCTTCCCATCCACCACACACAAAGAGGGCGCTTGTGAGAAATATGTTTCGAACAGCTACCTCTGTGTGCACAACCAGGGAACTAAAGGAAGAATCACGCGACTTGGCTCGGCAATTAGCCATCTCCAATGGCTACGAAGTAGTTACCACAGGAGATAAGTTCAGAAGGAGAGCGACACGCCGAAACGAAACACTTGGCCAAAAGAAGGTCCCGTTTATGTTGCCCTTTATTAGCGATGAAGTAAGCATAGCTATAAAACGATACCTAAA
>MQTX01000095.1:57921-113323 GCA_009735665.1 Angiostrongylus cantonensis
ACCTGATCTCTTGCAAGGATTGCGGAGATGAATATATTGGCGAAACGGTCACACCATAGTGTATCCGTATAAAAGAACACCTAGATGGCAAACGAAAAGTAAGACATAAAAAAGCATAGCGGAAACCATTTTGAAGTTAAAGTCAATATCCTCGCACAGGAAACTAAGACACCAACGCGCAAACTCCTAATGAATTGCAGGGAGGAATGCCCAGAGGTTACACGCGACCTGGCCCCGTGTCTTTGGATCAATTACTGATGTGGGGTGGCGCAGTCATCAACCATATGCGACTATAATCAGCTGTTCTAACCTTTCTCATTGGAAGTCATGTAAAAAAGCGGCGAGTTTTTCGAGAAGCTGTTGATCATGTAATTGCCATGGAGTTTTTCTTCTTACTGTAAGTGTTATTGAAGTGTTTGCCTAATAAATTGTATATCAGTATACCCTTCCAGGCTCTGAAGAAGGCGATACTGCCGAAACGTCAGCTACTGTTGTGTTGTGTTGTATTGTATTGTGTGTTTTTCTATGGAAGTAAATGTATGCTGTATAACAACCTCGCGATTGCTGAACAAGAAAACTACGCATTCATATTCCAATGCCGAGGTTAATAGAAAGTCGAACCTGGGAACTATATGAAGATTATTGTGACATTCTAGTGCGTGATAATGCGAAAAGGGAAATAAAGTGTAAAAAATGATAAAGCTCTCGGCGTTGATCAATCTCTTTAGGGATGCACTATGCATTCGACTTCAATAAGTACCGTTTGAAGGTGATTTATCTGGTTTTAACAATCCCTCGCAGTGGCCTACGATGTATCGAGCTAGTGTTGTTATCCCCCACACAAGTCTGGTACCAAATTTGCCACCTCGGAGGGATGGAACGCTTGGTGGGCCATGGGCGCGGAGATCGATTCCACTTTTGTGTTGCAGGGTGCCTCCGACTACTGCGCCACACACGCCCTGAAAAGGGGAACAATTGAAATAATGCATTGTTATGTTGGTATTTTAGAAATGGCACAAAGATTCATAAATTTGATCTTAAAACTTTCATTTTCGCTAACAACTAAAGTAAAGTAATAAGGCGATTTATTACCTTCAGGCTAAATAGCGTAAGGTTACTTGAGCTTACACTTGGTATAGTTAGCGTGTCATGTGCCCTTTGATTTGTAAAGAAAATATACTGAAATTGTAAATGACCGTGCGAAAAAAATATGCACATTTGGGCGGAAAAGAAATTTGAACAGTATTAAAAGGAATCCTATTACACGTTCGCTATGGCCAAGTTAAAAACTGAAAACTTGACCACGATGATGCTGAGATGTTTGCAAAACTTCAGACCGCAAGTGTCTGTGGTGGGAAACGAACGAGCTGTTACCCTTTCCGGGGGCTAACGCGTTCACCACTACATCATGCGAGTCATTCGTTTCTTTTGTCTCTTCGCTAACTGAAAACCTATTTTAAGAAGTAAAATTGTGGTAAAACTACGTAGGTTAAGAGGTTTTTTGATTTTTGATCAGTAGAAAGTTGAAGTAGAAGTCCTTAATATTACGAAGTACCAAAGCTTCGAACAGAATTTGAATTAATCGGAAGTTTCTGTTTGGAATCACCGCTTTTTATTGTTTTCAATTTAAAAGGTAAAAAAAAACCCATGTCAATGAGGGCTACGGAAGTGGCAAGCTCTAAACTTCATGACTGAGTATTTCAGAAAAGCGGGTTCTCTCGTTGAGCGTGTGCAGTGGAAAGTTTAGAAGCGTCATCAAAGCACACGTGATCGTCGATTACATTTCCTACCCCAATGTGACCAACCTTCCATCCTCGCCCCTCCCCGCTCTTTGTCAGCTTGCATAGAATGATGAAATACACTGTTTGTTCGCTAGGTTCTAGGATTAGTCCAAATATGTATTTAATCATTTTTACGATGCTTAATGAAGTCGAATGGTCGGTGTGTCACAAGGTGACCAGCATTGGACGCTTTATCTCGTCATCCTTTCATACATCGTTTCTAGAAAAATTTAGTTCACAAACTTTCATGGCTTTCATGTTCAGATCGAGCGATGGTTCACGCCGAACCCCAGCTCCGTCTCGATGTGCTCGGAAAGTCGATGCGTCTGTCATAAAATTCCAACACAGGCCAAATTAGTGAGTCTTTGTGTCGTTCCCCAGAAAACTAGCCTAGAAACCGTCTTTGTGGGGGAATGGCAGTTAACGGCTACGTATATAAATAAACAAAATTGTGTGGTTGATAGAGTTAAACAACATTTTACTAGAGCTGAATCGATAAACACATCAAAGAATGAAGAAAACAATCTATTGTGTCTAAAGTTTCGCGACTTGTGCCTCACTAACTGACCGATAGCCAACACCAACTGTATGGGCGGTTCTGACAGCGTTATCAGTGATTTAAAGCCTCCAACAGAAGTTTTACTACCGTAGTATCAAAGTGTGGTACCCAGCCGTCTTTAGATATCACTGTGAATTCGCTGGAATGGGCATTGGCTCAAAAAAACCAGATGTAAGATTGTCACCTATGAACCAGATGAAGAATACCGTCACAAATGCCTTGTATTATTCATGAAGGTTTTCGGAAGTGCATATGTGGTGTGACTTGAGAAGTTTATCGTTTCTGTGAACGTCGTTGGATGCCAGCCGAGCATGACTCTGCCTGAATTCTGATATATTCTTGTCAAATCGTTCCCATGTTTCCGCCACAGGTACTCTTTAGTGCTTTGGAACGAGGGGAATATTTCTCATACAAGTTTTTTTTAAAAATGGCTCGTGTAGTGCAGTAGTCAGAGGTGTCTGCAATTCACATGCGATTGACCCCCACGCCCAAGGCTCACCAACCACGCCATCCCTTCGGGGTCGGCAAATTGGTGCCAGACTTTTCTGGGAGGTTAGTAGCACTGATTCAATACATTGGTAAGAAAACACTAGTCACTATGAAGGCTAAATTTGCATTTCGTTACTTCTAGCGATGCTTAGTAAGTCGAATGCATGGCGCATCCCTAAAGGATTGATCAACAGCGAGAGCTGGTACATCTTGTAATAGTTCCCAGGACCGACTTTCTATTCACCTCTGCATTGGAATATGAATACGTTGTTTTCTTGTTCAGCAATCGCGAAGTTGTTATACAGCATACATTTACTTCCATAGAAAAACACAATACAATACAAAAGCAGCTGACGTTTCGACAGTATCGCCTTCTTCTGAGCCTGGAAGGGTATACTGATATACAATTTGCTAGGCCAAACGCTTCAACAACACTTACAAAAGACGAAAAACTCTATGGTAATTACATGATTAAAATATCGCACGAAAAATGTAATAAAAAAAAATGAAAAAAAACTTCTTGAGGCTTTTTGGATAAATGCCAAGAGCCCTACAGTGAATAGCAGGAAGGAATGCCCAGAGGTCATAAGCGACCTGACCCCGTATCTTCAAATCAATTTCTGACGTGGGGTGGGGCAGTCAACAACCATCACCTGTATCACCGGTAGCCCCGTTGATCATCGAGTGACTCGAGCGGGCGCCAGTAAATCCTCATTTTTCCCTGTCGCGTGCAAGAGTAGCCCAGTGGGTTCTCCCCGCCTTAGGGACTCGTCGAGCATCATATCTTTCTTCTAGGCTTTTCGTGAAAAACTCTGACCATTGGGTCAGTGGTCTTCCTGCAGTACGTTTAATAGCCCGAGGAATCCAGTTACTAACAGCTCATGTCCATCGGTTATCATTCACACGCATTACGTGTCCAGCCCACCTCATCTTCGACTGTTTGGCGTATAGAACGGCATCTTTGATTTTCGATCGTTGACGTAGCTCGGAGCTTCGGATCCCATCTCTTACTTGTGTGAAACGGGATACTCCTAGCATCGTGCTTTCGACTGCACGTTCAATAACGCTGAGTGATCTTTCATCCTGCTTACGTAGTGACCAAGTTTCTGACGCATACGTTAGCAGGAGGAACCGTTGAGTCGAAAAGGTGGGCACGGAGTCGGGTGTCCTTTGTTCTCTTCCCTACATCCTCGATGATCTTGAAGGCTCACAAATCCACTCTTTCCTTCTGCTCAGCTCTAGAGCTAAGTCGTCCATCATATTGATTTTTCGACCTAGATAGACATAACTGGAGGATTCGGAGATATTCGTTCCGTTGAGCGTGAATGGGGCAAACGAAACCAATCCGTTCTTCATGAACATCGTTTTCTTGAGATTTAGTCGAAGACCAATCTTTCCACACGCCTTATCAAAGTCTCCCATTTTGTCGACTCTGGAGCGTGGAAAGCTAGTTACAACACATGTCGTGTTCAAACCAGCTACCTATAACCTCCAGTAGGATGGGGACCTGTTCAGCCTAGGTTGCGGTCGCAGCATTGAGGATAGGGCAGCAGCGTTTCGCACGGTATCTCTAATCATTGCGCGTAGCCCCAATCCTGTTAGGTTAGGTAAAGTTTAATACACGAACTTAGTGAGATTCACGCGTTGATACCTTCATTTGGTGATAAATGTTGTTTTTCATAGGTGAACTTCTTACATGGCAATCACAAAATGGATTTGCTTCACCAACGTCGGTGAAAAGAAAGCATTAAGTGGATAGGTGAACAAATGTAAAGAATATAGAGGAGTTCGAACCGTAACTGCGTTGAGAGATTTTGTCTATGGAATTAGAATAAGTGACTTTAAGGTCAAGCAGTCTGACTCGTCAAACACTTAGATCAACGCGAGGTGATAGTGAAGCTCAGACATCTCGAAGTTTGAGGCTCACTTCGCCACGTCATACTCGGCTTTCGTCAAGCGCAGATGGAGCTCGTATTCCAAAAACAAGTTGTTCAGTGCCTGAGAATACTGCCGTCAACAAAAGGAAGGTAGCTATTCGAGCTGCTAATGATGGAAAACTGATTACAATTATGAACGCGAATAATGTTTATATCTGCTGCGGTTGCTGGTACGCAGAATATGTTCCTTATTCCCAAGTTTTCTTCTAGAGGCATCACTAACTGAAATCATGTATAGAACGAGATGCACTGTTTTCAGAGAGCGGATTCGAATTCGGTGTATGCTGACTGGACTAAAAAGATATCGCGGTTAGTCTCGCGATTTTTTTTTTCAACCAGTTAAACATGGATTCTGTCATGTTGGACATAAAATGGACGGACATGAATTCTGAAAAAAAATATGGAACTGATAAGCCCTGGTGGTCGCCACCCACTTGTTCACCTTGCCGAAAACTTTTCCACCCACAAATAAAAATGGGCATCAACTGCAGCGTCTTATGGAGATGTTGGAGGCTTGCGGAGCGGTGTGTATGAGCCGAAAATCGCGATGGTTTTTCGTATTCATGACGATGATATTAAAAATTCGAAGAAAAAAGAAGAAACAACCACCAGAATTTTTCGTTCTTTATTCAGATAAAACTATCATATCTAATCATAACTGAGGAAAACTATTAAAATAGGAACTGATAACTCAGCAATCTCATCGTGGCTTGCGATGTCTATGTTTAAAAAGATTTTAGCGCTCGCACGCCACCGAAGAAATCGTCACCCTCAAAATGCTCCGAAGGTTCCAATGAAGAAGGTAATGATTAATTTTCCAGTGTTCTTCAACAATCTTGTTGAGTTGTCGACTTTAGTCGAGAAAACGACGGCCACAGGTTTAATGTGTATTTGTTTTAGTGAACGTCGACGACGATCTCTTTAGAGATCATTTTAATGCTAGCTTGATAGTAAGCTTCCTCTCGGGTAAAAAAATCTTATTTTTGTAGACATAATAGACGTTATAGCAATTTTCAACGTTTGAAAAAGAAGTGTTATTTTCCTCCTGAAATATTCCCTTTTTTGTTATTATTTGTTTCCAGGAGACTTGTAAAAAGAAAAACGCTCAAGTAAGGTGAGCGTTTAATGTCTAAATATAAGGAGAATACGACGTAGATTTTTAATAGCCAATATTTCATTGCAGGGCGTGTAGCGCAATGGTTTGAGATGCTGTGCGGTACACTTGTGGTTACCGGTTCAATCTCGTCCTTGGGACTTACCAACCTACTCAATCTTCCAGAGTCGAGAAATTCGTAATAGACTTACTTGGAAGTGTAGCACTGTGTTGATATATCGATACGACACCGGAATTCATTGTATAGGCCAGATATGCATCCAATCACCTCTGAGGATGCCTAATGAAGCCGAATGCTTAGCGCATCTCTCAGGGAATGATCAACGCTGAGAGTTCTACCTTTTATCCTTTAATATTGCATTAATTTGCACCAATTTTCGAGCCGAAAGTTTTTGCGCTTCGTCCAAAAATTCGCGTAAATATTTCATTCTTCGTTCACGGTTGTTTCACGCCCGAGAAAAATCCGTGTCCTTCCATATTCTTTGCGAACATATGGAAATACACTTTTTTGCCGTGGTGATTAATTGCTGAACTTCGTTATGCTGTCGCTCAGTCTGCCACTGTTCAACTAAAATTTTTCATGATGGAGCCTTGTGACTTACAACGAAATAGTGAAAGATAATTTGCGTGTAGCGCAGTAGCTAAAAGCGCCGTGGAATTCACAAATTGCCTCTCATTCAATCCCTTTACATTGGCTCATCAAACTCATCATCCATCTGGATACCTCTACAAAGCTTATTGGAGTCAAGTTTACTGTGTCTCCTTATGTTATAGGTTGATGTCCGATTTTTAGTGTTTTAATACGCAAAGATAGTGATATGTGGTAGTGATGACCATCGTCACCAGCGTGGTGCTAATTCGATTCTGCCGCGGGCCAACAAAGCTTCTCATCCCTCTGGGCTCGGGAGTCTGAAAAAAACCACTCTCTGCAATCCAATTGGGAACGCTCCAGCCCGGCTATCTCAGGATTCCAGGGAGAATTGCTCGATCAGTATTCTGCGATAATCAAGATGAAATGAAAATCCGCGGAGCACAATCGAAGTCACACGTAAAGTTGGAAGATCTTTGTTGACAATTGGTGCGAGGAAACGAACTGAATGTAGGAAGTGCTGGCATTCGCGCAGTAGACGAAAAGACGGCTCAAATAAAATAGAATTAAAAAATACACAAAGAGGCGGTAAATTCTCGAAAACTATTCCAGAATCTGCAGAGTGTACGCACGCCACCTCGATCACCAGTTCCTGATTCTCAACGTCGTTCACCAGCAGGATTTAGCCCGCCAATCCGAACGGCTTCATCGAGTACACTGAACGTTTCGATATATTTCGACCCAACTTCCAGTTCAACTTTCTGTAGGCAGGCGCCAGCGAAAGGGAACGTATAATCGATTGTGACACGATATTTGTAAGTATTATTTCGATTGACAACACTGATTTATCGTCGCTCTGCCTAAATATGCGAAACTATTAGTTCCGAGTGGCTTGCTAGTTTAATTTGAATCCTGTTTCATTGGACCCAAATTTCAATAGGCACGTAAGATGAGAAGTGGGACGCAATCCCTGTACTCCGAAGTCTCTATTATTTCAAATTACTGTCATCAGCTTGATAATTTAAAGACCGACTTTCTATCAATCTTGGCATAAATGCTTGATATACCTATTTGTACGTTTTTATGAACTGATCTTGCTGAAGTGATGCCAGGCTGATATAAGTCTTCGTTTTCGTTGCCGTTAGTGTTGTTGGTCGGCGGCTGAGGTTTCAGCGATGACTCCTTCCTCGGAGCCTGAACGTATTTTATGCAACAGTAGCCTTTTATTCAAGGAAATATTTATATTATTAATGAAGATCAAACTTTTAAATAGACGCCATATCATAGAGGCTCATATCCACGGATCTCCCTCATATGAGGGATCTCGAGCCGGTTAGTCGCGAGGCTACGTGGCGCGTCCCCAGGTGGCGGATAGGGGGTTAATCGCGGACCAAAAGCGACCTTTGCTTCCCTGAGACGCAGGTGGATCCAGGGGATGGACTCCCTGTTTCTGCTGCGCCGATTTGGCACATACTTTCTGTATTTGCTAGGCGTATTCATGCATGCGTGTATGGGTGAGGCTACTCACAGTGCTGTTACGAGTGGGAGTGGCCCACGCGTTGTTCACATAGGCCAGTTCAAAAGTCATTTTGAAATAAGGCGCCAAATCACGTGTGATATTGAGGCATTCGTCTTTCCATTTCATCTTTGGATTTCTAAAATTTGTCCAAAATGCCGCAAGGGTCTTGCACGTTGATGTTTCTGATTCCTGCGCCAGGATCCGGACATTCAGTTCAAAATCATCGCCATTATGCTTTTGTGCCCTATGTGTACCTAGAGGAATGCTTTGACGAATTTTCACTTTCTCATCTTTTGTCAAAATTCGTCAATCCCAATTAAAATTCAATCATAAGTGAACAACTCGTGGGCCAGTCCCACTCGTAACAGCACAGTGAGTGGTCTTTTGATCAATATGGCGTTCATTTATAAGCTTGATGTTTATTAATAGTATAGATATTCTACCGAACGTGAAGCTACTGTTACAAAAAATACTGAAGAAGGCAAAATCGCCGAAACGTCAGCCAACAACAACAACAACAACGATAACCTGTACCAACCGAGGTTGTGAACCTCGCATCAGCCCCACAGGATCGGTTTATAAGGTCATATAAATAAATTTATCAGCTATTTATGCCGAGGTTTATAGAAATTTGGTCTTTTGAGTTATATGTGAATAAACAGAGATTCAAAAATGGCGCGTGTGGACTTGTTACGGTGACATCACCAATTCATATACATAACAATAAAGACGTTTCTATTTTTTTTAGTTCTTCGATAAAACGATCTGAGACGACGACGTTTGACACAACGTTTCACAACAGAGATCGTGAGAATAAAATCTCTCATAAATTGATAATTGAAGCAGAAATTCAAGGCAAAAAGCTCATTAACCTTGCTATGAATGGAAAACTATGCAGGTGAAATATAATGTGCGATGTCAGTAATCTGAAAAACAAAGATTGGTTTGGTCCGCAGGGAAGGGATAGGCTCTCCACTTAGTGGTAGGAAAAATCGCAATCGAATAAGGCATTTTCGAGCTCTTTTAAAAACAATCGCGAAAAACCACAAGCCTAGCAAAGTTAAAAGGCGGACGTTACCGGCGAAACTAATTGAACAGGTTTCATGTTCCCTCTTGGTTATTCTGAATGACATTTGAATTATGAGTGCCTTGGTGGTTTTTGAGTGTCAGAGTAGGTTTTCTACACCAAATCGATCTCGACATGAGTGCGATTATTCGAGTTTCACTTATCGTTTATCATCGAGAAATTTCAGGATTCGACAGATGTCGATTTGGACTATGCACGATATTTATAGTTTTAATGGTTCTTGCGTTTCTGCTTGTACTACATGTGTACAAAGAAATAAAGTTTTCAATGGTTTTATGGTGGTTTTCTGTTTATTCTTTGATATCCAGAAAAAATCTGTGGAATACTTGACACTGCTACTTGTACCAGAAGTGATGATCCCATAGACTGCCGTGAAAGTTGATTCTTTGTTGAAAGCGATCTGTAATGAATACTTTGTCTTTGATTCAACTCCGGGTTAAGCGCGCCCTGTTCCTCATCTCTCAGATTTGATAAATTGATAAAAGACTTTTGTGAGCAGAAAGTACGTGATATATCACTGGGCGCTCGCCAATCACTATATGGACGAAATGTGCATTTGGACCATCTGTGTGTCGTGTGCAAGAGTAGCCCAGTGGTCATATCATCGCATCATATCTTTCTTCTAGGCTTTTCGTGAAAAACTCTGACCATCGGGTCGGTGGTCTTCCTGCAGTACGTTTGATAGCCCGAGGAATCCAGTTACTAACCGCTCTTGTCCATCGGTTATCATTCATACGCATTACGTGTCCGGCCCACCTTATCTTCGACTATTTGGCGTATAGAACGGCATCTTTGATTTTCGATCATTGACGTAGGTCGGAGCTTCGGATCCCATCCCTTACTTGTGTGAAACGGGATACTCCTAGCAACGTCTTTTCGACTGCGCGTTCCATAACGCTGAGTGACCTTTCATCTTGCTTACGTAGTGACCAGGTTTCTGACGCATACGTTAGGGCATGAAGAACCGTTGAGTCGGAAAGGTGGGCACGGAGTCGGGTGTTCTTTGTTCTCTTCACTACATCCTCGATGCTCTTGAAAGCTCCCCAACCCGCTCGTTTCCTTTTGCTCAGCTCTGGAGCTAAGTCGTTCATCATATTGATTTCCCGACGTAGGTAGACATAACTGGAGCATTCGGAGATATTCGTTCCGTTGGGCGTGAATGTGGCAAACGAAACCAGTCCGTTCTTCATGAACATCGTTTTCTTGAGATTTAGTCGAAGATCAATCTTTCCACACACTTTATCAAAGTCCGCAAGCACATGTTCTGCTTGGCTAATGCTTGGTGTTTTAAGGACGATGTCTTTAGCAAAGCGAAGGTGATGTATCTGCCGACCATCGATTTTCAGTTCCATATTATCCCATTCCAGTGTTCGCATGACGCTCCGGAGGGTGGCGGTAAATGATTTTGGCGAGATGGTATCGCCTTGCCTAACTCTTTTGACGTCAATGTTAATATCGTTGTAGAATGGTGATAACCTGGTTGTGAAATTTTTGTCCAGCTCATGAACATCAAGAATGCGAAGAGCTTGGGACCATCGAGTTGGATCATCGGCTCTGATAAAGACGAAGACGTCGAAACGTTAGCCGCATAAAGTTGTTGAACCCCATGTAAGCTTGGTAATGAAAGCGTGTTCCAGAAGTATTTTAGAAGATTGTGTAACTCAGAGCACATCTCCTTCCGAATCCTTTATAACATTAAGAGCTACTGCATTGAATATCGCCTTCGTGATTGATGAAATATAACTAGCTCTTTTTGTAATGCGGGATGGAATTTATGATGTCTATGGTTGCCTTGTCATATTTGAGTGGCTGATGTTCGGTTACCACAGTAGAGCAAAGCCCGGGCGTGAAATTTTTGAGAAGGCCTGGTAAAGAATAAATTTACAGGCTTAAAGAGTTAAAGGAGCAATTTTGTGTTGCAAATCAGTCATGTCGTTCGTTTGCTTGTGAAACGATAGTGGGGGCCTTTGTTTGTTCAAATCGCTTCCGATTTATCGTTCTTCTTGCTTATACAAGATATTTAGGTTTTCCATACCTTTTATGGGAAAAGCATGGTTTTTTTCTTACCTTTCAGAGTTCCAAGCACCAGTCAAAAAATGAAGTCCAACAATCACGCCTGCTTGTTCGACTACTAGTAATACATGTAAAATAATTGAAATATTTGTGGCCACGGGTATCTCTTTACCCAATGCAACCGTTATAGATTCTCCTGAAGATACGTGTAAACGTGAATATCGCAATCCGTTACGCGATTTGGCACATCGATCTCAATTTCGCTTCCGTCGATCCAGTTTCTATTTTCTATCAGAGGAAAACCTATTGCTTACACTGATATGACATTTATGAGGACTTGCCTATCCAATACGCATCGCTTACTGTATTTATTACCACTCAAAAGTGTTGCAAAAAGCCAATATACATTTAGATCAGCTTCTACGAGGTCTTTAGAACATACAAGCTTAGAGAAAATTTTAGACAGCATACAGGGTTAACCTCCCAACGGTTTACCGCCTCATCGTGGCTGGGAGGTGTTCCTGGGTGTCCAACTGCGATGTAGAGCGGGGAGATTCGTCCTCCTGGCAGGATCTCCCAAGGTGAGGAGTCCGACGTTTCCATCAGAAAGCCTAGCTAAGAGTAAACCAATACCAGGATCCGCCACCGTCTTGGCATCAAAGTTGCGCGGTGGTAAATCTCTCTCTGATCCACAAGGGCTGCGACTGCCTGTCGTGGTGACGACCTGGGGCAAACTTTTGCGGAACTGTCCTCGGGATTCCAGGAAAACACAATAGTTTAACCAGCAAATCTCATCTCTGAAAAATGGCTATTGTGCTGGGGCCCGCACAACTAGTGAGGACAGGCCGTTCAAGTAATCAAGTATGTAACAAAGTTAACACAACACTAAGGGCTCAAGCAAATACGCGTTGCCCATATCGCATTAACGAAGAGCTTAACTGCAGGAAAAATTTTTCATAAATTCCAATCTGTTCGGGAAATCGCCTGACAATCGAGCGGGGAGATTCGTCCTCCTGGCAGGGTCTCCCAAGGTGAGAAGGAGTCCGACGTTTCCATCAGAAAGCCTAGCTAAGAGTAAACCAATACCAGGATCCGCCACCGTCTTGGCATCAAAGTTGCGCGGTGGTAAATCTCTCTCTGATCCACAAGGGCTGCGACTGCCTGTCGTGGTGACGACCTGGGGCAAACTTTTGCGGAACTGTCCTCGGGATTCCAGGAAAACACAATAGTTTAACCAGCAAATCTCATCTCTGAAAAATGGCTATTGTGCTGGGGCCCGCACAACTAGTGAGGACAGGCCGTTCAAGTAATCAAGTATGTAACAAAGTTAACACAACACTAAGGGCTCAAGCAAATACGCGTTGCCCATATCGCATTAACGAAGAGCTTAACTGCAGGAAAAATTTTTCATAAATTCCAATCTGTTCGGGAAATCGCCTGACAATCAGGGACAGTGATTTTCCTACTCGGACCTATGTTTCTTCCTATCGAAGTTTCAAAGCTGAGAGCCTAAATGTTTACATTAGGACTGCCAGTGTGGCAGTTTTGGTATTCAAAGTGACTACAGTAAAGTGGTGGGCTAGTCTAGATAAATGGGTGTGCGTTTGTAGTAAAGCACTGTATAAAACTGTTTTTCCGCCAGTGTGCGACCAGTGTTTGTTTAGCGATGTCTTTCTAATTACCATCGCCTTTTTTAAACTTCATTTCACATCACCCAGCATCACATCTACTGTGCAGATCCCAGCCCTTGTGTTCGTTCTGCTCGTATTCATCGTCCACAATGGTCTTCGCAAATATCACGTGTTGTTTCACCTGCAGCTTGTAGATTTGATCTTTTCTATGGACGTCGCAGAATACTGGTCGAGTCACATCTCCTTACAATATTTCAAAGGCGCCTTTTCCTTTAACCTCGGTGTGACTAATCAACATGTACTCCTTCTTAGGTAAGCTTACACGAGGTTGATAAACAATCTTCTTTCGGGTAACGCTTCAGTGTCTTCATCTTCATCAGAGCCCATGTGGTCCACAGTTGTTCGTCCTCTCGACGTGCCGTCTTCGTCTTCGCACCGAGTCGGATGTTCTTCAGAAATATTCAAACCATTCAAATGAGGTTAGATGTTAAGATAACGGAGGAACATCTTAGTGATGTCACCCTTTATCGGCCATCGTCTGAAAAGGAATACAAAAGCCAATACCGGAAACTTAACAATGAGTGGGTCACAATAGAAAAGACGGCGGGCTTAAAACCATCCGTTATTTCGCATTTTAAATTAGATCGACCAACATGTCTCGTTTTATACTTACTTATTAAAACACATAAGTTAGTATCAGCTGCTGATCTTGCGTCTACCAATCTGCTCTCCTACAAGGTTAGACCCATTATCAGCCGTGTAGACGGGCCAACCGATAGAATAACATGGTTTTTAGGCCAAATACTTACCTAACTGCTTAGCCATATTCCAGCTCACCTCACGAACACCCAAATGTTCCTAGAACGTCTACGTGACGCGTCTCCTAATAACGCGTGCATGATGGAGTCGTTCGACGTTACCGCGCTGTACACCAACGTATCGAATGACTCCGCAATGCAAGCCATCCATATTCCAATGCCGAGGTTAATTGAAAGTCGAACATGGGAACTATTATAACCACTGTTTCTCAAGTTGTCTTGCAAATGTCGTAGCACGTAAATACTTTGATCCCATCCTAAGGTACTTCAATCGCTATAAACAGTCTTGTTACACAAACCTACTTTTACGATCTGAACTTGCTGTTTATTATTACTGTCCAAAGGGAATTCTGCGTATAACAACAAAAAGGGCACGAGGATGTTTAGGATAACAAGCTCCCGCCAGCTGATCTTTGAGTTTGAGAGGATTTCGAAACAGTAGCCGACGAATGTTTTCGGTAAAGTTGCTGGACCTGTGCCAAATACCGCCTTCTCCAGAACGGTAGCCGATGAATGCTTTCGGTAAAGAAGCTGGTCCTGTGCCAAATACCGCCTTCTCCAAAAGCATATGAATAGCCTCGTGAATTGCTATTCTGGCTCGCCACTGTCAGGGTTCGTCCGCTTTTAGATCTGCACCGTGTTGAGCCCGTATGTCACCAATGTAGATTACCGTAGTTGTTGATTCATACTGCACGTAGTCATTATTGTACATTACCTTTATCATATCAATATTAAATGACAGCTGCGAATTGTACATTAGTTTAGTATCATCGTCACTACGCCACGCTTCCCATCAGCCCAGCGTATCCTAATCGTTATCCTGATCCTCGTCCACGTGTCAATGTTCATTGTTTATCAATTGATCTACGGTGCGTTGTCAGCAGCGGCGGTTATCCTCAAATGCGTTGTGTCTGCAACGCCATCGGTAGTATGTACCATTCCTCCCACACGGTACGCCATGCGCACAAGGCCGTTGGGCGGCCAACTTATGCTCTGTATTTGTTAAGCCGCTATAGGCTTATCATTTCTCAGTCATTATCTTTCTCGCTCATGATATCTTAGGCAATGGTGACACCCATCGATGCTCAAACTTCACGTTGCAGACATATCGCTATCCAAGACCAGCCGCCTGACCTTGTTTCTCAGATGTCTCATCTCGTTAGTAGTCACTTCCACCATCGAAGCCTAGGTAACTGCTATCTTCATCTCTCAGTGTGGGAGTGCACATAACCGCTGTAGATATGATCCCAAGCACAGTCTAATGCACAGCTCTTCGGTGTCTCGCTATTCTGCTGTTCTAGCCACCGGCACCTTGACCACTGTACTCCCCAGTGCAGGCGCCGTCATTCGGATCCCCTTACACGTCATTGTTACCAAGAGTTGCTGTTATCATAGTACTCATGTAATAGTATTACTTACAATACTCTTATGCCTTCGTTAGCCTCACTTTAGTATTAGGTAGAGCACCTCATAGCCTTGTTTTTGTGCCAGTAGTTCTCCGCCGATATTATTGCTGTATTGACGTTACATCTATATGTAGAAAGGTTTAATCACCCAAGTTTGAAGTATTGTCTTGTGACAACTACGAAAAGTCTCACGTGGCGTCTTTTCACGAAGTCGAGCACTCTGCTCAAAGCTAGTGGCTATTCGGTGCCGATAACTGACTCAAAGGCCTATTTTCCACTAGCAACTGCAGTAACATATTCCTTCAACCTCATGTGAGCTTATCAAAGAAAGAACGCAAAGTGAGTAGACACAACGACGGCTAAAGGAAGCCGATTACACTATGTTGTAACATATGAAGTGTCCGATTTTATTAAGTTTCGCATGATTTTTTGGAAGACACTTTGTTCTTTATGCAGATATAACACATGTTTTCAAAGCACAAAATTTGCTTTTTCAATATGTGCTGGTTTCTTTCAAGATTTAGTGTTTTAATATTTTTATAGGCATCAAGTTGAGTGTGAATCAACGTGATATTCGTATCCTTTTTTGTACGAGTGGAAGAGCGGACATGTGGCAGAAGCTCGGAATATCATCAAGTTCGGAGTGAAGGTAGTGTTGGTTACTCAACAGTGCGAATATGGTTCCGGAAATTCCGATCTGGTGATTTCGACCTCGAAGACAAGGAGGGGCGTGTACGTTCCTCCTACTTGATCGGGACGAATTGAAAGCACTAGTGGAAGCCGAGAACTATTATTCGAGATCTTGCAGAACAGTTTGGCGTAATCACGGAAACAATTTCTATTTAGTTGGTACATCTTGTAATAGTGCTCAGGATCAACTTTCTATTAACCTCGGCATTGAATTATGAATTCGTCGTTTTCTCTCTGAGCAATCGCGAGGTTGTTAAACAGCATACGTTTACTTTTATACAATAACACACATATAACACAATCGTAGCTGACGTTTCGGCAGAATCGCCTTCTTCAGAGTCTGGAAGGGTACACCAACACGCAACTTACTAGGTCAAGCACTTCAACAGCACGAACAGAAAGATGAAAATCTGAGCAATAATTGCAAGATCTACGGCTTCTCGAAAAAACCGACCGCTTTTTTCATCTATCTTCCACCGAGGAAGAACTTTCGCTCAGAGTCGCATATGGCTGACGACTGCAGCACCCCCAATCAACGATCGATACGAAGGTAAGGGGCGAGATCCCGCGTAATCTCGGGGCATTCCTCCCTGCTATTCATTGTAGGATTTTTGGCATTTATCCAAAAAACCTCGAAGAGTTTGCGCGTTGGTGTTTTTGTATCCCGTGCGAGGATAGCGGCTTTTATATCAAAATCGTCTCCGCTATGCTTTTGTATCCTGTGCGTGCCTAGTGGCGTGCCTTGTCTTGCTTTTCGTTTGCCATCTAGGTGTTCTTTTATGTGGATACATAAAGGTCTGCCCGTTTCGCCAATATATTCGTCTCCGCAAGCACCACCAGAGATCAGGTTTATCGCGCTTGAACTCATGCAGTCACCGTCCCTGCCATAAGGGCAGATTACGCAATTTTGTGTTTCACATAGACGGTCATACAAGCGATTACGAACTAGCTGGGGACGAAGAGTATTCGGTGGTATTTCAATTATCGCTACCGATTCCTCTAGATCTGCCCTTCTTAAGCATCGTTTCATCGCTGCACTTATTTCATCGCTAATGAAGGACAAGATAAACGGGACCTTGTTTTGGGCAAACCGTTCCTTTTGGAGCGTCGCTCTCCATCGAAACTTATCTCGTGGGGCTACAATTTCGTAGCCATTGGAGATGGCTATTTGCCGAGCCAAGTCGTGCGATTCTTCCCTTAGTTCCCTACTTGTGCACACAGAGGTGGATGTTTGAAACATGTTTCTCATAAGCGCCGCCTTTGTGTGCGAAGGGTGACAAGAAAGGGAGTGAATCAGGATGTTTTTGTTACTCGGTTTTCGATACCACTTTGTCGTGTAACCGCTACCTGACAAGTTAATTTGAACGTTTAAAAATGGGAGCCAGTCGTACTTCTGTTTCTTCTGGGTGAACTTGATGTACTCTGACTGCTCGTTCAATAATTCAAAGCATTTATCCATCTCCTCCTCTGTAGAGAAGACGACAAAACAATCGTGTATATATCTGCAGTAAAGTAACGGCCGGAGACCGAGAACGGGAGCTTCCACTCTAGACATAAACGCAATGGCAAAGCTTGGTACCAGTCGCTGTCCCATTACCAGTCCCCTTATTTGCACGTAGTATTTTCCGTACCATCTGAAAATCTAGCAGTTTAGGCGCTCCTATAAGAGAGCCATGAGCTGCTGGATGGAGAAGCCATGCATTTTTATTTTTCCTTCATGCTCAACAAGAAGTTCGAAGATGGCTTGCATTGCGGAGTCATTCGATACGTTGGTGTACAGTGCGGTAACGTCGGACGACTCCATCACGCACGCGTTATTAGGAGACGCGTCACGCAGACGTTCCAGGAACATTTGGGTGTTCGTGAGGTGGGCTGGAATGTGGTTAAGCAGCTGGGTTAGTATTAGGCTTAAGAACCAGGTTATTCTATCCGTTGGCCCGTCTACACAGCTGATGATGGGTCTAACCTTGAATGATGATGGATTGGTTGACGCAACATCATCAGAAGATACCAACTTGTGTCTTAATAAGTAGGTACAAGACGGGACATGTTGGTTTATTGATCTTAAGGTGTGAAGTAACCGATGGTTTTAAACCTGGAGCCTTTGCCACTTGACCCATTGCTCATTTAACTTCCGGTAATGATGTTTGTATTCCTTTTCAGAGGATGGGCAATATAGAGTAGTATCACTAGGATGTTCCTCCGTTATCTGAACATCCAACTGGCGAGGAATAACTACGAACTCTCCCCCCTTATCACTAACAGACAATCTTATCGTTTTCGAGTTTATCAATTGTGTAATTTCTCGCAATCCACATTTTTGTGTGGCTATGAGGTTAGAGATAAACCTTCTTTCGCGGTAGTGATTAAGGGTCTAAAGTATATTAAGTATATTGGCGAAACGGGCAGACCTTTATGTATCCACATAAAAGAACACCTAGATAGCAAACGAAAAGCAAGACAAGGCACGCCACTAGGCACGCATAGGATACAAAAGCATAGCGGAGACGATTTTGATATAAAAGTCGCTATCATCGCTTGGGATACAAAAACACCAACGCGCAAACTCCTCGAGGCTTTTTGGATAAATGCCAAAAATCCTACAATGAATAGCAGGGAGGAATGCCCCGAGATTACGCGGGATCTCGCCCCTTACCTTCGTATCGATCGTTGATTGGGGTGCTGTAGTCGTCAGCCATATGCGACTCTAAGAGGCTGTTCTTCCTAAGAGGCTGTGGAAGACATGAAAAAAGCGGTGGGTTTTTTCGAGAAGCCGTAGATCTTGTAATTATCGCTCAGATTTTCATCTTTCTGTTTGTGCTGTTGAAGCGTTTGACCTAGTGAGTTGCGTACTAGTGTACCCTTCCAGGCTCTGAAGAAGGCGATTCTGCCGAAACGTCAGCTACGATTGTGTTGTATGTGTGTTATTGTATGGAAGTAAACGTATCCTGTTTAACAACCTTGCGATTGCTGAGAAAGAAAACGACGATTAAGATTTAGTTTGAAAAAAGTTATGGTTGTTCAAAATTTACATTTAAACTCGAATATTTTATGCGTTACAACCTAATAAAATATTATGCTCTGTGCTACCTGATAATGATAACGACTTTCCAAAAGTGCGTTGTCCGGGAAAGCAAGTTGTTGTCACCGGACAACCACTGTTATCAACATCCATCGCTCTGTGTGAAAGAGCATTGCCGGGTGAGTATGACTATTCGATTGATGCTCCACTGAAGAAGGTCCGACTCGATACGAAGACGAAGGCGCCACAACGAGAAGGCGAACAATTGTGAACTATCGGACGTCGAAACAATAGCCGAATTAAGATTACTTACCAGCTTCTTGTGAGCTTATCAAAGAAAAAACATCTGCATGCAATCTTGAGCATAGCCTGGTTGTGGCGTTCCAGCCGGGTTGTGGCGTTCCCAAGTGGAACGGAGAACAACGTTAGGGTGGGGATTCAATTAGCATCATTTTTTGCTGGTCAACAGCATCACTAACCGCTGTGCTATGTCTCCCCCAATTAGCAGTGTTAGCATCATAATTGTAAAAAGCGACCTTTTTAAGTCTACTCTCGATTTCGTAACCAACACAATCATTACAATGCTGAATTTTGTTTGAATCACAATCACATTCAAATACTATGGTGGGAGAACACGCACAAAATAATTGAATCAATCAATGAGAGAGGCTTGACGAAGTAGTAGCGATCATTAGACATGTATTATTAGGTATCCTTCGATTCCGGATTTTTTTTCTATGCCTTGCGAATAATTATACGATGCGCCTTTTATTATAGTAAGAATCATCATGCATGCCGTTGGGGAATATGAATGCCAGCAGTTAGTTACTCAATTGGTTTTATGACAGGTCCGTAAGAATAAGAACAAGAATGACGACGATGCCGTGCTAATGCGTCTATGTAAACGAGCGATTCTTGGCTTAATGGATAAAGAGGACTACGTCACCGCGATGAAGCCTCGACAAAGGAAGTTGTGTACGACATTTTGATGGAGATGCAACTAGCGATTATTAAGAGAAAAACTGAGAGCTTGGAAGATATGCGACCAGTTCAACAGGAGCGATCATTTTCGCAATCGCATCGTCTCTTTGAATTGAATCATACGTTCTAGTAAAATGTGAGAAATGGGATTGCGACAGTAAATAGATTAAGGAAATACAGCAATAAATGGGAAGCTGATCGCATTGTTTTGCTTTTGTACTTGTAATCTCTGAATTCCACATATCCTTCCGTTTTGAAGAGATTCTAAAGCAATCTGATTGCATTACTTGCTTCCTTTGTTCGCTCTCATAAAATCTTGTACTAGTTTCACAGAGCATGCCGTTTCTCGCTGCAAAATTTTGGTCGGTGTGGGGTCCCCAGTGACTCATATTGAGGTCGATGCAGTTGCTCATGACTTTAACGCTCGTCGTCTTGTCTTCACAACAAATGCATGTTCCTGAGAACAGATACGAGACTTGTTCGTTGAAACTCAATCGAGGTGACACATGCTGTTCAACGCCGAACAACACAATCCGAGTGAGCTTCCAGTGGACATTTCCCACATTGAAAACCGTAGACACAAAATACTCAAAAAACCGAATGTTTTCAGTTTTATTTCGACGTGGAATTGGCCCAGTGCTTCAGCTATCTCTACGAGGGATGTGGAGGAGGACGAAACACATTCTCTAACGAAGAGGATTGCCACTTTACTTGTATCCCAGGTAGGGCACATTAAGTCCTCCATATAGCTTTTTACGCTATATCGTAAATTTCGAGAACCTCCAGTGATTTCGAATAAAAACGACTTTTTATTCTAGCTGCTAATCGAAATATTCTGAAAACTAATACTAAATATCTTTATAGCTGACAAACATACTTGCGGGGGAAATAAGCAGCCCACTGGAAGCTGCCATGATCTAGATTTGTCATGTCCAATGGGAAGCAGTTGCAAGGAAGGTTTCGGCGGAGGACTGTGCTGTGAGGACATCAATGAAAGTAAAGACTAAACCTTACCATTTTAGGGGAGCTATGCTCTCTTTCTGTTTTTCTAAGCATAGCTGCTGGCCCATTATCATTGACGCTGGCAGTAAAATTAGAAGCATATAGATGCAAATGAAGTAAAAGAAAACTCTCCCAGTTAAGTGCGTCTTTGATGTGTTCTTTCCGTGTATAATGTTTAGCAGTCCAAACAAATGCCTTAAGTATTTACCGAATTTTGCAAGAACAGGAAGAATACATTTCGGAATAGCATTTCTTTCCCTATTTATGCCGTTCCTATTGTTACGGTCGTGTTTTTACGTGTACTAAAGTTGTGTGGGGGATAACAACACTAGCTCGATACATCGTAGGCCACTGCGAGGCATTGTTAAAACCAGATATGCACTCACCTTCGCGCATCCCTAAAGAGATTGATCAACTCCAAGAGCTTTATCATTTTTTATCCTTTATTTCCCTTTTCGCATTATCACGCACTAGAATGTCACAATAGTTTTCATATAGTTTCCAGGTTCAACTTTCTATTGACCTCGGGCATTGGAATATGAATGCGTAGTTTTCTTGTTCAGCAATCGCGAGGTTGTTATACAGCACACATTTACTTCCATAGAAAAACACACAATACAATTCAACACAACAATAGCTGACGTTTCGGCAGTATCGCCTTCTTCAGAGCCTGGAAGGGTATACTGATGTACAAGTTATTAGGCACTTCAGTAACACTTATAAAAAGACGAAAAACTCTATGGCAATTCAATTACATGGTCAACGTCTTCTCGAAAAACACCGCTTTTTTACATGACTTCCAATGAGGAAGGTAAGAACAGCTGTTTATAGTCGCATATGGTTGATGATGCGCCACTCCACATCAGAAATTGATCCAAAGACACGAGGCCAGGTCGCGTGTGACCTCAGGGCATTCCTCCTTGCTGTTCATTGCGGGATTTTTGGCATTTATCCAAAAAGCCTCAGGGAGTTTGCGCGTTGGTGTCTTAGTCTCCTGTACGAGGATATTGATTGTTTTGTCATCTTCTCTTCTCAGGAGGAGATGGACAAATGCTTCGAATTATTGAATGAGCAGTCTGAGTATATTAGATTCACCCGGGAGAAACCGAAAGAGACCTGGCTTCCATTTCTTAACATTCAAATCAACTTATCAGATAGCGGTTACATGGCAAATTGGTACCGAAAACCAAGTTACAAAAACATCCTGGTTCATTTCCTTTCTTCCCATCCACCACACACTGATAGTGGGAAAGGGTTTTGAGAACGTCGTCCAAAAACATGCGAAATTTTGTATCATTTTCGACATGGGGGGCCTGAACAACAGGAAACTAAGACACCAACGCGCAAACTCTTAGAGGCTTTTTGGATAAATGCGAAAAATCCGGCAATGAATAGCAGGGAGGAATGCCCAGAGGTTACACGCGAGCTGGCCCCGTATCTATATATCAATTTCTGATGTGGGGTGGCACAGTCATCAACCATATGCGACTATAATCAGCTGTTCTAACCTTCCTCATTGGAAGTCATGTAAAAAAGCGGCGAGTTTTTCGAGAAGCTGTTGATCATGTAATTGCCATAGAGTTTTTCGTCTTTTTATAAGTGTTACTGAAGTGTTTGGCCTAGTAAATTGTATATCAGTATACCCTTCCAGGCTCTGAAGAAGGCGATACTGCCGAAACGTCAGTTACTGTTGTATTGTATTGTTTTTCTGTAGAAGTAAATGTATGCTGTATAACAACCTCGTGATTGCTGAACAAGAAAACAACGTATTTAGTAAGTGTCAAATGGTCGTTTTGTTAAAGTAACTGTAGATTGAAAGAAATCTACCAATGAAAAATGACTGATCTCCAGCTCTTTCGATTTGGCCATCCGAATTTATTTTCCCGGTAGTTTCCCTCATTATTATAGCAGGCAGATGTTCCTGTAGTTCGGTAACTGCACTTAGACAAGGAAAGATTTATCCCCTAGTATTATGTTTTCTCACGCCTGAGAAATCATCTGGTATTTACATATCGAAGCCCATATAAAATAAAAGCTGCGCAAAGATAAGACAGAGCTTTGTATATTAGCTTTGATTATCTTTCCATAAGACTGAATGAAGGAGAAAGGCCTATGTATAAAAGTGCGATTCTGACTGTGTCGATCGAAGTCTGACGCGTTCAGATTTTGCTTCTGCCCAATCGAGATCGATTTACAAATAACACAAGTAATAGTGCTTGATGACTAAGGGATTTACAAACAACACAAGTAGTAGTTCACTATATTTTTCGGTGAGCAAAGACATGGTTCTAGTTTCACTCTTCATTCACGAAAAAGCGTCTTTCTCAAGGCAATCCGCCTTTTTGTAAGCTTGGAAAGGTCACGTAGACTGCAATCTACCCAGCTAAACACCTCCACAACGGGAGCCAAAAAACGCGATATCAAGGTTTCAACTGCGTTGAAAACAAAACTGCTCATCGCACACTTGCCATCGTACAACACAAGACTGAGTATTGCGCCCTAACGCTGAAGACAGTGATTGCATGAATTCGGGCACGGTTTATCTGATCACTTGCAATGTGGTTGAGAACGAATGCATTAGAAAAACGGCTAGACCACTTTGCGCCCGTGCAAAAGAACACCTAGTGAATAAGCGTAGTGTTAAACCAGATGCCCCGCATAGGACACGGAGAGATAATAGTGAAGATTTTGAAGTAGAAGTCACCATTGTTTCACAGCAATCGAATACTTCAATGCGCAAGACTCTCGGAGCATTGTGGATAGTTTCCAAGGATCCCAAAATGAACCACAGGCAGGAATATCTCGTTATCACGTGTGATCTTGCACAATATTTAAGACCGTTAGTTTAATGTTGAAGGGGCGCATTACCCATCCATGTGAACTCCGTGCGGTTGGTCTCCATGTGAAATACTCAATGGAAGGCTTATAGAAGACAGTGAATTTGCTGAGAAATTATTTTGCTCTCAATGCGGCTAAGAACTTGACTCTCATGGTTTTTCTCTTTTGTTTGTGGACGTGTTTGGATGACTAGATTGATGTCAGGTTGACCTTTCCATGCTATCAAGAAGGCGAAATCCACTGATAGGTCGGCTATTTCCTGAATAAAGAGTCGAATTACAACGTGTTTTGCCACCAAGAATATCAAGAATACAGCAAAATATATGATCAATGGTGTGATCAATATTATAGAAGACAGTGAATTTGCTGCGAAATTGTTTTGCTCTCAATGTGGCTAAGAACTTGGCTCTCATGGTTTTTCTCTTTTGTTTGTGGACGTGTTTGGATGACTAGATTGATGTCAGGTTGACCTTTCCATGCTATCAAGAAGGCGAAATCCACTGATAGGTCGGCTATTTCCTGAATAAAGAGTCGAATTACAACGTGTTTTGCCACCAAGAATATCAAGAATACAGCAAAATATATGATCAATGGTGTGATCAATAGAAAGTCGATCTTGGAAAATGAAATTAGTGTCAGATTAGTTCTGTTTAAAAGGATAAAACGATGAGGCTCTCGGCGTTGATCAATCCCTTAGGGATGCGCCATGCCTTCGACTTCACTAAGCGTCGTTGAAGGTGATTGAATGCGTATCGGGCCTTCGCTACAAGGCGCCTCCGACCACTGCGCTACACGCGCCCTAGTTCTCTTTATGGATAAAATAATGAAATCATTTAATAACTATCAGCAGTATTGAAGAACATTTTGTGGCCACTGAATAGAGGTACCTTATTTTAGAAGAATGGCAAAGAGAGACTAATCCCGTTTGCCAAATTGGTAACGTTTTGAGGCGAGCTGTGTGGTACGGATCAAAAGTATGGATAGGCAAGAGCTGCACACATAGGTATGCTTGGTATGCTTGTATTTGTCAACTGTGCAAATCTCGATAGGTCTCCGCAAATTTTGTTTCGTTTTTAGGTTCTGCCCGCACAGGTATCGTTGTGTCCAAGGAAAACGAGTCGCACACTGTTGTGGTCCGATTCCGAATTTCAAAGAGAAACACCGTGGACGAAGTGACAACACCATTGACTGCGAAGATAATCAAGATGAGAAGAAGAAAATTGCAAATCACAAAACAGACGACTCCTCATCTAGCAGTTCTGAAGAGCAGATATCGATCGGGTAAAAAAGACTGTAAATATTTCAGATCAATAAGGCTAGGTTCTAAGGCCTTTATTACTTGTGTGTCTTAAGCCTTTAATGATGATGTACGATGTCTTGGTTTGTGATTACAACTATATTGTGCAAAATTTACTAGTAGTGCAGCAGTCAAGAGTTTTTTTTTGTGAACGACAGTTCTATGAGCGATTTTACACTGATCAGTAGATACTGTCATGGTTCAACCCTCAGCAGTCCCACTTTATCCCATTTTCAGTGAGTTCGAAAAAAAACTGACGCCTTCGTGCCTTTGCTGAAGAAGACTTTTGCGTCGTTGACGGAGCCATGAGAACGATCGTATTGAAGATGAGAATGCTGTATCGATGTTTACAAACATTTGTGGCCTTGTTCACTTTTACGCCACTGTAAAACTGCGCATGAAGTTTGTCCATTTATCATAACGAGGTCGCCATCATAGTTCGGCCAATGTCTCTCTATCTACTTGATCCACTCGGAAGATTATCTGGAACCCTAAACGGGCTTCTATCCATTATGTGGTTCTCATAAATTCCACGAATTCACAGACACCGATGAAATATTCTCGTTCTTCTACATATCAACAATTTGTTAAAGAAAGTTAAAAAGAAATGTTGCAGTAAACACTTTATTAATTGATAAACTACAGATATAGCATTTGAAGGGCTCGTGTAGCGCAGTTGTCGGAGGCGGCCTGCAACACACATGGAATCGATTCCCAGCGCCCCTGGCCCACCAAGTCTTCCATCACTGCAGGGTCGGCAAAATGGTACCAGACTTGTCTGAAAGGTTAACAGCACTGACTCGATACATCCTTACGCTACCGCGAGTCATTGTAAAAGCCAGATGTGCATTCAATCACCTTCAACGATGCTTGGTGAAGTCGAATGTATGGCGCATCCCTTAAGGATTGATAAACTCCGAGGTCTTTTTTAAATAAAAACTAAGAAGCGTTTATAAAAAACATTTTAGCTTTCATCGCGTTTGAGCAGCATGTTGACGCCAGTAGATACGAGACGCCTACGGTTAGACCTGGGCAGCAGTACGCACCTGAACCTAGATTCAAAATTTGTCGCACACGAACCAAACCTTTACTCTGCGGAGGGTCAATAAGTGATTCGGACGTATCTGAGAAATCAAAAACACAAACGTGACACATCTGTAAGCCATGCATGCTATCGTATAAGTAGAACACATTCAGCGCCCTACAACAGTATAAACGAAGACCGATAAAACGAAAATAGTAGATTATACAGGTAGACTACAACAAGTCCCTAAAAATTTTCGAATCTTATAAAGAAATATTTCACCCAAATTGAAAGTAGGCAGCTTCTTAATTTTCCGTTCGTCAGGTGCAAAAAGCACGCATAAGCCATTACTTGGCAAAAAAAAGTAGAATGCCTTAACTTCCAATTGATTTCTTCATTGTTTTTTCAAGCCTTTAATTTTAAGTCTTAGAATATTTTATACCTCATTTTCTGTTTCAGCAATCGCGAGGTTGTTGTTCAGCATACGTTCATTTCCTTACGAAAAGAGAACATACAATACAATCGTAGCTGGCGTTTCGGCAGTATCGCCTTCTTCAGAGCCTTGAAGGGTACACTGATACGCAATTTACTAAGTCAAACCCTTCAATAGCAGAAACAGAAAGATAAAAATCTGAACGATAATTGCACGATCAACAGCTCAAAAAAACCATCGTTTCTTACCTGCTTTTTACCTAGCAAGAACAGCCGCATGTGGTTGATGACTGCAGCACCTCTCATCAAAAATCAATTCTGAGATACGGGGCCAGATCACGTGTCATCTCTGGCCATTCTTCACTGTTGTTCATTCTCGGATTCTTTGCACTTGGCGTCGAGAAGTTTGAAGCGCTTGGGCTAGTAAATTGATGATCAATGTACCCCTCCAGGATCTGAAGAAGGTAAAACTGCGGAATCATCGGCTACGGTTGTGTTGTATGTTCTTCTTGTAAGGAAGTAAACGTGTCTTAATAACAACCTTACCATTGCTGACAAAGAAAACGAGATGTTTATAATCCAATCCCGAAGTTAATAGAAGGTCGATCTTGGGAACTGTTAGATTATTTTGCTCCCCCACTTGGTTTACAGATGGAATGATGAAATGGAAGAATATCAAAAATACACTGAAAATCAAACAAAAAAGAAAAAAAATTAAGCAGATAAAAATTGACGAACACACGTAGTGGAAAAAATGGCTGTAACCGAGCATGAAGCGTTAAGAAAATAGAAATTTGATGTAGAAAGGATTGTTACGGGATCTCTGATTTCTCATTTCCTTGTGGAAAAAGCATGACTGCGGATGGCTTTTACTTATACTCTTGGAGAAATTTCGATGGCTTCGTGAACCAGGGGTGCAGGCAACAATCCCATGTATAATGCAGGGTGCCTTCGACCACTGCATCACACGTTTCCTCCAAGCCTTAGCAAACTGCAACAAATCGCTAATATGTGCCTGTTCGTTACCCGTTTATAGCTTGACAATTTTGGTAGAACATTCTGTGAACTTCGTTTGCACAATGGTTACATTCGCTGGTTACCAGCTGCTTCTCTAAGGATATTTATCGAGGCTGTGAATAGCTATAAAGTGGTCGGAGTAGGAACACATTCCCCATTTTGTGTCTCAGATGGCCATTTTTTTTCTTTGATGCCCTCAGCAAATCTATCGCCAGCAAATGTGCATGGACATTCTCTACTTCGTAGTTATGGAGACAAAGACTCCAACTATATATCAAAGAAGCAAAGGAATGGATGACGTCCATCATAAATCGCATTGACATTTCGAGACTACTACAAGTTCTCAGTGTAAATCGCAACCTATAACGGTTTTTAAACTTCTCTCCACTGTTCATATGGATATCTGACGGCGATGAGAGTGAGTGGGAAACCGATAAACTCGATTTGTTGTTTGAGATGACTAGCTATTCTTTGCATTTGTTATGTTCTATCCAGTTGATGCACACTGTACACAGTGCAATGAAAGCCACAAATGCATACATGATCACTGGTTCGATCTCCATCCCAGCTTGTTCATGTCTTTGACTTCTTAAAAATCGGCAACTAAATAGTTTATCCGTTCGTGATGGAACGACTGCTGACATACTTAGTGGCTCGGTTTGATCAATTCTGAAAGAGTTTGGATCTGCATTTGTTGTTATAGCGATTTTGTGGTATACGACAGATATCAGACTCTAAATGATGTTGGCAGATGTACTATTTCACTTAAAAAGCTCATGAGCTTCATCGTACAAATTTTTGAACGCTCAGACAAAAGCTGGTCTTTGACCACTTAATATCAATATTTTTTTTACAGGCAGGTGGCTTACTGCTGTGAGCCAATAAAAGAAACGAGCAAGGGCCATTGAAATGCACGTGACATATCTTGAAGTCACAGATGTCGTTCTGACTTACGGCTTCTCATCCCTCATCACCCTCATCAGAAATCAGAACTCATCCAAAAATCACAGAACGGTAGTAAAATGACCAAAATATGAGGATGAAATAGGAAATCTCGCAAATATGCAGACAGAAAAAAAAATCAGGTTAAGTATGTAAATTTAAATTTTCTAATTTTATTTCTTTTTTTATTTTTAGAAGGACCCAGTCTTAGCTTATCAGCTAAAGGAAGCAGATTGAAATAGACACCCCTAAACTTGAAGTTTTTCTGCAGATACTAGACAATCCGATGACATAGTCACCGCACTGTGGAGTATATTGATTCTTTTCTCTTTCCTTCTTATTCTTGTTGTTTTTCCCTTAATACGTTGACCACGTATCCGTATCGGTCATTTAGACACTAAAACGACGAACAGGTGGTCATCCAGTGCCAATTATGCGATCATTGCCAGTGACAACTCGTTGTATTCAGGCGATTATCTACATTGCTGTAATCCCCTGCTTCTTTTTATCGATTTTTCTTTTTTCGAACGTTTCGCTCACATTCCTTCCTCTTCTCCCAGTTATTACAGTTCTCCCAGAGTGCGGTAGAAAGCTGCATCCACGCGCTAGTTCTATAAATTCTTCCCAACCGAGAGCCCTTTGCAGTATGATCGAAATGATCACTGATTTTTGAATTATGAATAACATCACAACGTATATTCATGTGCTGCTTCAACTCCTAACTTACATACGTGCACTGCGTGCATTGACAACCCCAGAGAACATGATAGTATTCACACTGTAAAAAAGTTCTGTCGCTCGTTGGAAGGGGCGGTCAGCAACTCGTCCTCAAGGCGCAGAACTCGTCCGTAATATGGTTTCTTCCTGTTTCTCATTTTCTCATTGTGAAATAGGCCTAACACGTTTCCATGTTCGACTTTCTATTAACCTCGGCATTGGAATATGAATGCGTAGTTTTCTTGTTCAGCAATCGCGAGGTTGTTATAAAGCATACGTTTACTTCCATAGAAAAACACACAATACAATACAACACAACAGTAGCTGACGTTTCGGCAGTATCGCCTTCTTCAGAGCCTGGAAGGGTATGCTGATATACAATTTATTAGGCCAAACACCAATAACACTTACAGTAAGACGAAAAACTTCAGCTTTTCCTTTTTCGAGAAGCTGTTGATCATGTAATTGCCATGAAGTAAATGTATGCTGTATAACAACCTCGCGATTGCTGAACAAGAAAACTACGCCTAACACGTTTCTTCAAAGAAAATACGACTTTTTAAACAATACGTTGTGTCAATTTAATTACAGCACACAGTTTTTTGAAAGGTGATATCATCTTTATAAGTGCCTCTAATATTTGCTAAGTCGTTAGCTTCTCCATACATCTCAGGATTTTTCATTCGTTAACAATCTAATCCTTAGCTGGCAGACATAGAAAAATCGGAACAGAAACAACGTTCATATTCCTTTTGTAGGCGTTAAAATCATCCTTGCTAAGAGTCATTAAGAAGGTCATGGATAAAAGTATAAAGGGTAAAGCTATCGGTACTGATCAATCCCTGAGGGATGCGTCGTGCACTCGACTTCATTAAGTATCGTTGGAGGTGAGTGAATGCACATCTGGCCTTTACAATGACTCGCGGTGGCCTGCCGATGTATTGAGCCAGTGCTGCTATCCTCCCAGACAAGTCTGGCACCAATTTGCCGACACCGGAGGGATGGAAGGCTTGGTGTGCCATGGGCGCATTCCACGTGCGCGTCGCAGTGGCGCCTCCAACCACTGGGCCACACGCACCCTTCATGGAAGTCTTTAAAATATACGCAGAAATATTGTCAAATGTCGTATTTTCCAAGAGAACGAATCGACATTTCTCATGAAGGTAAACACTGAATATTTCAGGAAAAAAGAGAACAACAACAATATTTTGAAAAAAACGCATTGTATAACAGTGACAATGTTCACCTTTATTTTACTGCCTAACACCTGTACCACCTGTAGTCCCGTTGACCGTCGAGTGACTCGAGAGTTCGCCAGTAAATCCTCCATTTTTCCCTTTCGCGTGCAAGAGTAGCCCAGTGGGTTCTGCTCGCTTTAGGGACTTATCGAGCATCATATCTTTCTTCTAGGCTTTTCGTGAAGAACTCTGACCATCGGGTCGGTGGTCTTCCTGCAGTACGTTTGACATCTTGAGGAATCCAGTCACTAACAGCTTTTATCCATCGGTTATCATTCATACGCATTACGTTTCCGGCCCACCTTATCTTCGACTGTTTGGCGTATAGAACGGCACCTTTGATTTTCGATCGTTGACGTAGGTCGGAGCTTCGGATCCCATCTCTTACTTGTGTGAAACGGGATACTCCTAGCATCAGAAAATCTCGGGTTGCGCAGGACGTCATTAGAACCGGATCTGACAAACACACGTACGACACTCCATGGAGACTGTTTTTTATTATGCACGTATAATGCCAGAACATGTTTTTTATTATGCACGTATAATGCCAGAACACTCTCCACAGACGCCGATCTTCACGCCCTTCTTGCAGCTGTAGATCGCATTAAATTTCATGTGATCGCATTACAAGAAATAAAAATCAAGAAGACCGACATACGCCAACTAAGCAGCGGAACCTTTGTGATCCGTGGAGAGAAGGTCCTGTCACGAAATGTAGGTGGCGTAGGCTTTGTCGTCCACCCGTCCATTGTCCATCTCGTCGACTTATACGAGATCCTTTCCCCTCGAATAGCCGTCCTCCGTCTTCAACTGTCGCATCATAAGAAGATCACTATCATCAACTGCTACTCACCAACCGATGCAGTTGATGAGTACGAAATAAATGCGTTCTACTATCAGTTGAAGGAAGTCATCCGCAATGATAAAGTTTATCATAGATTTGTTGTCGGAGACATCAACGCTAGAATAGGAAAGGCCAACAATAGCGAATCCAGGATCGGAAATTATGGATTGGGAGGAAGAAATGAGAATAGCAACCGTCTCATAGGACTTCTGTCGGCAGCACGTTTCTTCCATGGAAACTCGTTTTTCCAAAAAGAAAGAAAGCCGTCGTTGGACATGGGAGTCTCCCAACGGCATGCCTCATGCGGAGATCGACCATATTCTGACAGACAGAAGATGGTGCCTACTTGACACATCGGTAGTCCCGTCATTCTGTACTGGTTCTGATCACCGCCTTCTTCGAGCAAAGATTCGATTCAGCCGCAAGCTGGAAAAGAACCCTCTTCATCGACCACGGGGGAAAAGTCTAGCCGTATATGACGAGAACATTCTGAACGAAGTCCTATCCAAACGTGACTGGCAGATTAAAGAAGACCCGACCGAAGACTACAAGCTGCTTGTTATAGGACTGAAAAGCTGTGCCGAATCCGCCTCAGTTTCTCAGGAAAGGAGATCGGATCGCATCTCCGCCACTACTAAGGAGTTGCTCGAAAACAGAAGGAAACTGAAGCTTGATCTCACTGCAACACGCTTAGCGCAGCTAGTAATAAATGCTAGCTGCAGAAGAGCTCTGCAGGAGGATCTACAACGGTACAAGCAAAAGAAGCTACTGGAAGCAGCAGGGAAAAGAAGCAGTCTGAAAAAATGCCGGACTTATATGTTGTGATTATAATGTTCCGCTGTCAACCCTGATGAACGAACATGGGATCGTCAAAACTTCCCGCCATGATATGGAATTAATAGCGGAAACGTTCTACACCAACCTTTTCCGCTCCACAATCCCCGTCCCGCGCCCTAATATCCCCGCCGGAGAAACATCACTTGGATTTCTTCCGTCGGAGGTTCGAGTTGCGATAGAAAGCATGGAAAGAGGCGTAGCTCCAGGACCAGACAATATCACCGCCGATTTCCTTGGAGCTGGAGGCCACTATTTACATGTACTTCTCGCAGACCATATGACAGCATACCTTCAAAAGGAAAAAATCCCTGACCAGTGGAGGACGTCGTGCACGGTCATCCTGCCTAAGAAGGGAGACCGAAAGGATCTTCGTAACTATCGTCCTATATGCTTGTTAAGTGTGCTCTACAAGCTTATCACGAAGATTATACTCTCGAGCAAATCGAGGACATTAGATGAGGTGCAACCAGTCGAACAAGCAGAATTTCGAAAAGGATTTTGCTGCATGGACCACATCCAAACCGTGTCCAGGGTCATCGAAGTGTGTCAGGAATACCACTTGCCTTTAGTCCTAACCTTTGTCGAGTATGAAAGAGCGTTTGACAGTGTCGAAACGAATGCAATCCTATCAGCGCTCGTCGACCAAGGAGTGGACCCGTTCTATATAAGAACTTTATCTGACTGCTGTCGGAACTGCACTGCGAAAATATAGCTTTTTCATCGACCTCCTACCATATCCATAGGAAAAGGGGTTCTACAGGGTGACACAGTGTCGCCAAAGCTGTTCAGTGCCGCACTGCAGTGAATAATGAAGTCACTCGATTGGGATGAGAAAGGCATACGTATTGATGGAAAATTCCTATCAAACCTTCGTTTTGCCGACGACATTGTCATCTTCTCAAAAGTACTAGTGAAGAAGAGATGATGATCAGCGAGCTCAGCGAAGCGGGGAAAGAGACCGGACTTGGCATAAATCGAAAGAAGACCCAGTTCATGTAAAACCCATGGTGTGAAGGTGAAAAAATTGAATTGGATGGTTGTCTCATTGCAGAGACCACCTCGTACGTATACCTTGGGCGATCAATGAGCATGGGAAACAACATTAAGAAGGGACTAGATAGAAGAAGGAGAGCAGCTTGGGCCGCATTCACGCCTCTCAAAGAAGCAACTGAGGAACCCGAAAATCCGCGTTCATCTCTTCGATTCTACGGTCCTTCCAGCGCTCTGTTATGGTGCAGAGACGTGGGTTGATACTTCAACAACGTCAAGAATTCTTCGCACTATTCACAGAGCGCTTGAGCGATGTCTTGTAAGACATAACCAGCACTCTCAAGAGCGAAACATAGATGAGCCGGTCGCATAATGAGAAGAACAGACTACAGATGGACGAAAAGAACAGTAGAATGGACTCCAAGAGAATGCAAACGTCTCCTCGGGCGACCCACCTAAACGTTGGGCGGACGTGTTCGTGAACAAAGTTAATCAGCTGTACTCGCAGCTGCAGTTGTTTTACAGATCACGGCATGAGATTCGCAAGTGATACCATGCACGAACAAGACCACCACTATGGACTACGATTGCGAGAGAAAGGAACGAATGGCATATGTGCTGGGGTCCGCACAACTCCTGAAGATGAGCCGTCCAAGTGTCCAAGTATCCAAGTAAATATTATCCTATTTCAATGTTCGCATGACGTTTTGGAGGGTGGCCGTAAATAATTTTGGCGAGATTGTACCGCCTTGCCTAACTCCTCTTTTGACGCCAACGTTAATATCGTTGTAGAATGGTTGGTTGTGAGATTTTTGTACAGCTCACGATGAATCTTTATGTACTGAGTAGGAACTACTTGACTACCAAGGTCTTCCATGACTGCTTCTATCTCAATTGAATCAAGAAGATTTTTTACCATCGGATGCCTCATTATCACGCGTGATATTGGGTAGTACATCACCTGCATAACCTGTAGTCCCATTGATCGTCGAGAGACTCGAGCGGGCGGCAGTAAATGCACCATTTTTCCCTATCGCGTGCAAGAGTAGCTCAATGGGTTCTACTCGCTTCAGGGATTCGTTGAGCATCATATCATTCATCTAGGCTTTTGGTGAAAAACTCTGACCATCGAGTCAGTGGTCTTCCTGCAGTACATTTGACATCCCGAGGAATCCAGTCACTAGCAGCCCTTGTCCATCGGTTATCATTCATAGGCATTACGTGTCCGACCCACCTTATCCTCGACTGTTTGGCGTGTAGAACGGCATCTTTGATTTTCGATCGTTGACGTAGGTTGGAGCTTCGGATCCTATCCCTTACTTGTGTGAAATGGGATACTCCTAGCATCGTCCTTTCGACTGCGCGTTCGATAACGCTGAATGATCTTTCATCCTGCTTACCTAGCGACCAGGTTTCAAACGCATACATTGGGGCAGGAGGAACCGTTGAGTCGAAAAGGTGGGCACGGAGTTGGGTGTTCTTTGTTCTCTTCACTACATCCTCGATGCTCTTGAAAGCTCCCCAAGCCGCTCGTTTCCTTCTGCTCAGCTCTGGAGCTAAGTCGTTCATCATATTGATTTCCCGACCTAGATAGACATAACTGGAGCATTCGGAGATATTCGTTCCGTTGAGCGTGCATAGGGCAAGACGTACTAACGATAATAATAATAATAATAATAATAATAATAATAATAGATAATGGCAATAGTGGCAGTAATATTAACGATAATAATAATGATAACCACGTTAAAGGCCCATTTTGGTTTTTCTATAAATAAAATAGTTGAGTGCTTTAGAATTTTTTAAATTCAAGGAAAAAACTTGCTCTGCTGCCTCAAGGGCACTTGTGATTCTTATGGATTATTCCCTCATTATTGAAGTTTTTAGTTAAATTTGCAAGAAGAAAAAACTAGAATGGTAATTAACATTCCTGAAACTAACTCATTTGCTTGCATTTACCAAATAAAAAAATAAAGGATAAAGCTGTCGTCTTTGATCAATCCCTGCGTGGTGCGTCATGCATTCGACTTCACTAAGTATTGTCGAAAGTGCTTGAATGCATATTTGGCCTCTACAATGAGTTGCGGTGGCCTACCGATGTATCGAGCCAGTGCTGATATCCTTCCAGGCAGGTCTGGTACCAATTTGCCGACTTTGGAGGGTTGGAAGGCTTGGCGGGCCATGGGCGCGGAGATCGATTCCACGTGTGTGTCGCAGTGGCTCCTCTAACCACTGCGCCACACACGTCCTGTATCTGCCAAATAAAAGACAAAATAGATTTGTACGGTTTCATGAAACAAGAATTTCATTTGACAGAAGAGAAGGTTTGCATCTTCCTAACAAAGATCAAAATTTCAGAGATTTCTGTTTCAAACATTCAAACAATACAGTTGAATATAAGCTGAGATGCATCGGTTTAATCCAGAAATCGGCCATTACTTCACCAACGCACTGAAATCAATGCGTTTATAAATGAGTTGATAAAATTTTTTGATGGAAAGAACATGTATGAACAACAATTCGACCATTTTCGGTATTCTTGGTATAAACACTCATCATCCTTCCAATACTTTCGTTTGATTTTTTTAGCAATATGTTTCCCCATAGACAATATAGAGCGCGTGTGGCGCAATGGTTTGAAGCGCTCTGCCACACAGACGCGATTGATCCCCACGCCCATGGGCCACAAAACCTTCCATTCTTCCGGGATGGGCAAATTGGTACCAGACTTGTCTGAAAGAATAGCAGCATTGGCTCGATGCACTGGTAAAATCATTATTGAAACGCTCAATTACAATTCTTCATGTGATTACCTATCATTAATAGTTTGTATCAACAAAGTTCAACAGATCTCTCTCACATGAGGGATCTCTAGTCGTATAGTCGCGAGATTACGTGGCGCGTTCACATGTGGTGGATAGGGGGTTAATCGCGGACCAAAAGCGACCTTCGCTTCCCTGAGACGCAGGTGGATCCAGGGGATGGACTCCCTGTTTCTGCTGCGCCGATTTGGCACATACTTTCTGTATTTACTAGGCGTATTCATGCATGCGTGTGTGGGTGCGTTTTCGCTTTATGCGGATTGTATTCTACGAGTCAATTCGGCCAAAAGCCTGCAATCAAGTGACAGGGAAGTATATGGGAGGCGGTTAGGAGTCGCCTCCAACAAATAAGCTCCATGTCCACTCTGGGTGAGCCTGGCAAGTTACCCGTGAGTATAACTAGCCCAACGTTCAGAGCCCAGCAAGCTATACGTGGGTATCAAATATGCTAAACACAGCAAAAAAAACGGGCCTCATTCCCCTGACTCCGAAAGAGCCCCCGATTCCGCAGCGTTGGGTAGGACGAGTACGGAGAGGTTGGTGAAATCTCAGAACCACTGGAAGGTGATTGGATTACAAAGAACTGTGGTGACGCACTGCACCTACAACGCACGTACACTAGCATCTGAATCCATGATAGAAGCAATCAATATGGATTAGGTACGACGTCATCCACCTGGCCGAAACGAGAGGACGCCACCTATTTAACGTCATCTGCTACACCGGAGAAGAACTGTTCCTCGGAACATGCGACAATAGAGGAGTCAGCGGCATCGGCGTTCTCTTCAACATGACTTTGACTTTTGCAGACGAATAGTTTGTTCATGGTCATTGATTCTCTCGAACGACTAACAACCCGAATCGGACGTTTGCGATCTAAAAGATGTGGATCAATACCAGCTTTGACAATCTTCGTCGTTTACGCGCCAACATCAAACTATGGCGAAGAAGAAGTCGAAGCGTTCTAAATGGACTTGGAGAGGTTCTACAGAGAAAACCGTACATTCTTCAAGGTTATCATTGGAGATTTCAATACCATGATTGGACCAAGAAGATTATCTGAAGAACGTCACATTGAGACCCACGGATTAGAATAGAACGAACAGGGTGAACGGCTCTCTGAGTTTATTATGGCGACCAAGGCCATCGATGGCAACTCGCAATTCCAGAAGCCTCACCGTCAACCATGGACGTAGGAATCTCCCAATGGAGAGTGCCATAACGAAATAGACCACATCGTAGTAAGTAGAAAGTTTTGCCTAACCGATGTCGCTGTTGTCCCAAAATTTTACATGGGATCAGACCACTGTCTCCTTCGTTTAAGATTTTATTTCACGCGGAAAGGAGAAAAAGCCGCTAAATTCAAAAAGTCCCAGAACAACCACAATCTGGGACTTATTCAACTCATTAGTCGGCTGCTGGGAAGATGCCGTTGTCGACAACATCGACGAGGAATACGATCGGCTTATTCAACATCTTCACGTTAGTGCCATGAAAGCTGAGAGTTCGAAGGTCACCAAGAGACGTCTGTCTTCAGAAACTCTCAAGCTGATACGCCAGCGTGGAATCGCACGAGCTACAGGCAACCGCGATCCAACGTCCGAGCTTGCAAAACAATGGAGACAGGCGATGAAAGAAGACCTTAAAGAGAGAAATCCAAAATACATAGTAAAAGTTGCAGAGGTTAGGAAGAGCATTTGCAAGCCCCACCGAAGCCTCGCCAATTACAAAGCTATGATGATTGCAGGAGAAAATCATTCACGATTATTACTCAGATCTCTTCAATAACCACGTCCTCCTGCTCTCATGTGAAATAAAGGAGGATGGATATGTAATACCATTAGTTGTTCCTTTCGAAATCCGACCCGTTACTTCGTCGGTGAAGAATCGAAAAGCGCGAATACCGGATATGATATGATCTGAAGACTTGAGGAACTTTCGGCTTGCCCCCGTAAACACACTGGCTCGGTTCTTCTCACGTTACCTGTCTGAATGCAAGGTCTCTATTTAGTGGAAGACCAGCAACACCGTGCTATTGTTCAGGAAGGTGGCCTACACGATATCGGCAGCTATCGTCTTGTCTGCTTGCTGTCTGTCGTTTACAAACTTTTCACTGGGGTCATCCTAAGCAGGATTGACAGAACACTTTACGAAGGACAGCCATGTGAGCAAGCAGGGGTTTCGAAAAGGATTTAGTACGATGGACCACATCCACACGATAACGAGACTCTTCGAAGCATCGCGAGAGTAGAAAAGACCGCTCTGTTTCACTTTCATCGACCTACAGAAGGCCTTTGACTCAATTGAGATAGAAGCAGTCATGGGAAGCGCTTGATAGTCAGAAAGTCCCTACTCAATACGTAAACATTCTTCGTGAGCTGTACAAAATTTCACGTCCAAAATTTCACCATTCTACAACGATATTAACTTGTTCACATTAACGTTGACGTCAAAAGAGGAGTTATGCAAGGCGATACAATCTTGCTGAAATTATTTACCACCACCCTCGAGAACATCATGTGAACATTGGGATGGAATAATATAGAAGTGAAAATCGATGGTCGGCAGTTACATCATCTTCGCTTTGCTGGTGATATTGTCCTTATAAAATGAAATTATTTACCACCACCCTCGAGAACATCATGTGAACAATGGAATGGAATAATATAGGAGTGAAATTCGATGGTTGGCAGTTACATCATCTTCGCTTTGCTGGTGATATTGTCCTTACAACGACATTAGCCAAGCGGAACGTATGCTTGCGGACTTTGATAAAGCGTGTGGAAAGATTAGTCTTCGACTAAGTTTTTTTTAAGGACTAAGTTTTTGACGAATTTCACAAAAACGATGTTTATGAGGAACAGATTGGTTTCGTGTGCCCCATTCGCGCTCAACGGAACGAATATCTCCGAATGCTCCATTTATGTTTGTCAAGGTCGGAAAATCAATGTGACGAACGACTTAGCTCCAGAGCTGAGCAGAAGGAAACGAGCGGCTTGAGGAGCTTTCTAGAGCATCGAGGATGTAGTGAAGAGAACAAAGAACACCCGATTCCTTGCCCACCTTTTCGACTCAACGATTCATCCTGCCCTAACGTGTGTGTGAGAAACCTGGTCGCTACGCAAGCAGGAAGAAAGATCACTCAACGTTATCGAACGCGCAGTCGAAACGACGATGCTAGGAGTATCCTGTTTCACACAAGTAAGGGAAGGGATTCGAAGCTGCGACCTGAGCCAAAGATCAAAAATCAAAGTCGCCGTTATGTGCGCCAAACAGTCGAAGATAAGGTTTGCCGGACACGTAATGCGTATGAATGGCAACCGATAGAACAAGAGCTGTTAGTGTCTGAATTCCTCGGGATGTTAAACGTACTGCAGGAAGACCACCAACTTGATGGTCAGAGTGTTTTCGAAGAGCCTAGAAGAATGTTATGATGCTCGACGAGTCCCTAGAGCGAGTAGAACTCCCTGGGCTACTCCTGCACACGACATGGAAAGATGGAAAATTTACTGGCGCCTGCTCGGGTCACTGGACCAGCAACGGGGCCACGGTTGATACAGGTGACCAATGAGGTCATAGATCGTTCTGATTTCCTTAATGTCTCAGCTGTGGGGTGAACTATTCACGTCTTATAAAGAATGGTCTAATATTAAGGAGCACAAATTTTCCAATCTTTAACCTCTATCACCTAAAATTATATGCATAAAAAAGGCATTGAAGTTTAAAATTTGTGGAGAGGTACTAACCACGTACGAGTAGTTGTGAAGAAATAATGATTTGAGATCTTGAAATAAAACAATTCGTAGTGACTCTTCTGGTTGTTAGAAAATACGTCATTTCTCTCGCTTGTGACAAAATTTTCAAAATAACCTGTTTGTTTGAGAACTCGTTGAAAAAAAAGAGGTCAACAGATTTTGAAATAGCACCATAACAAAAGAGGAAACCGATCCTGACCAGCAGATGGGAATGGAGTAACGAAAGGAATGGAAAAGTATCAATGCTCAGGTAGCAAGTGAGGACGGTCCGTCTCTGTTGCAATAATGAGGTGCAGATAACCAAATATGATATGTGCCAGACCGTCATCTTATTAAAGCAGATTTAGTCCAACAAAACTCACTACTCTGACCTTAGAGCAGTTATCATATCATCCACATCAAAGCCACATGATATGAATGCTTGAGGTCAACGTGAAAGTAAGCAGAAAATCTGCTGCACTACGCCGATATCAACATATTCCTCAGACATAAATGTGTTGGCGGTTGGATGTTCGCAATCGCTGATAATTATGCAACCTAAGCGCCGTGGCTGTCTGATTTGAACATGTAAAATGCTCTCTTTCACTACTTAATCAACCTACTGTACAAGTCCGTTACGTAATGAGTCAATATCAAAAGAATTCGTTCCTCAAAACCATTGTCACTATGATATTATAAATTTTGTGTAGGTTTTTCACTGTGGTGGGATATTGGCACATACGTAAGGATTCTATGAAAGCTTGCAAAAAAACAACAATTAAGCTCGCCATTTTTCTATTGTGGTGGATACGGTGGGCATGTACCTGGATCATGAGTGGCTAAACGGCTACCTAGTCCTAGTTGATAAACGCCCGAGTATTTCGTCGTATCCCGTTTGACGAATTGTGAATTCACATGCTTTTCCATCCGCGGTTGCATCATTTATTTCCCACGAGGATTGCCTGAAAATTTCATAAGCTCTTAGAATTTTCTGTGACACCTAGTCCTCACGGTGTCTCTTCAAATCTTTTATCTCTTCAATCAAGCATTCTAAGGCTTCTATTTGTTCTTCACATGACGTTGAAATGAATTTCAGTTTTTCTGATATTTTCGTAAATTCATCTGTACTCGTGAACTTTAGGTAGACAACTTCTCGAGGCAATAAAGTAAATTTGCAAAGTGGTATTTCCCGCATCAAACGGATCGATAAAGAACAATTTCAGCTGTCTTCATGTAAAGAATAAACTATCTGTACTCGTGAACTTAGGGCTCTCAGTAATAGTGTACTCATTTAGAAGCGTTCCCGTCTCAGAAGGAAATGATGTGCTCATTTTTATTTAGCAGCAGGATTCACTCAGAAGTTGGAAAAAACGAACTTATGTTTTATTGTTACACATGAATCGAAGGCTTAACCTCGTTGAAATTATATTTATAATCGATGACAATACTTCCAATTATCTTAACCATTTTTACTTGCTGCCTATTCTATTTAATGGCAGGGTATGTTGATAACTTCTATAATGCTGAGATATTTGCGAAACTCCGGACCGCAGATGTCTGCCGTGGGAAACGAACGCGCTATTTTCCTTTCTGGGGATTAACGCGTTCACCACTACACCATCCTTCGTTTCGTCTGTCTCTCAGCTAGTTCTGTCGGTCACTGCCATCAGCAATCACTCTCCAACGGGATTGATCTCGCACATTTTCAAGTACACTTGCATTAATATTCCGCAGATCTCGGCTGGAAACTTGGAGACCATGGAAAGTTGAAAGAAGCAAGGGTGGCAACTTTTTACGCAAGATAAAACTTGAATACAAAACTATCGAAACGAATTGCCATGACGACGTCTCATTTGGTTGGATTACCGTCAACAAGCACACGGTACAACGACGACTTGAATAGTAGCAACGGCGTAATCGAATCCGCCATTCATCGACGAATCCATCATCATTTTATTGGATTGATAACTCAGAATGAGGTCGGTATCGACGTGGGTCGTCAAAAGCTGCTTTCATTGTGAACTTTTCTAGTACACAATGACAAACGGTCAGTTCATTTATTATTCTGGACTAAAGTCTCCACTTCGCAATGTAAGGGTATATCTGAATGATCCCCTCAGTCATAGCCAACGCGATTTAAGATGAACTGGATAATTCGGAGCTGACTTTGTGTATAAATTAAACCTCGACGTTCAATACACTTATTAATTTTGCATAGTGCTCTTTTTATTTTACGCATGAAACAATACTGAACATGCCAAGGCAGGCGCTGAAGCGTAAAGAGCGCGGTAATCTATAGTTCTTGAAAATTCCTTCTGCTAACAGCGTAAATTGATAGTAGGCGAGGAATGGATTTCAGTCTTGCTTTTTATGTGGACAAAAAGCTTCCAGCAAAGGATAACCGCTACTTTTTTTAGAATCGTTTGGCACCTCGTTGTTGCAAAGGTTGTTACGGGATGTTGAATATCAATGTACATTAGTAGAGCTCTACCATGACACTGTCATTCAGATCACGAAAAAACTCTTTATTTATATCTCGAAGCCTACTGAAGGAAAGAAAATGGTAGGAGTCGCCGCCGTTGTGAAGGAACTCCAGTGTCGAGTTCGAAAATTCATTCAGTGTTCGACAAAGCTTTTTCTCCATCTACTGTGACAACTTCGGATTAGCTCTAAAATTTCAGGAATAGGAATCCCTCACAGCACAAAAAACTCCGGAAGAGCAGAGATTATGATAGGAATCAATGTTGTGTAAATACAAGTAAGCAGTATCTAACCACTCTTTAAGCAATTTCTTCTTCACTGATTTGCCATTATGAGGACCATTTCTGGACTCGCCCTTTTGAAAAATTTTCAACTTTTTATCCCATTAACAAGTCTCACAAAGCGATTAAATGTTCGACGAGTATCAAATTTTTTACATTTAGTTTGTCTATGTGCTAAATTTTCGTTTTCGCTAAACTAAAAAAAAATTGCAAAGGCGCGTGTGGCGCAGTGGTTGGAGGCGCCACTGCGACACACACGTGGAATCGATCCCTACGCCCATGGCCCACCAAGCCTTCCATCCCTCCGGAGTCGGCAAATTGGTACCAGACTTGTCTGGGAGAATAACAGCACTGGCTCGATACATCGGCAGTCCATTGCGAGTCATTGTACAGGCCAGATATGCATTCAATCACCTCCAACGATACTTAATGAAGCTGAAAGCATGGCGCATCTCTCAAGGATTGATCAACGACGAGAGCTTTATCCTTTATTCTTTATGTGCTAAATTTGAACATTCCACTAGGCAAAAGTCATGTCATGTTGGTGGTTAGGGTTGCCCTAAAATGCATATGTGATGGTTAGTTCGATTTCGTACTCCAGATTATCTAAGGCTTCCATCCCTTCAGAGTAGGCAGATTGACAATGAGCTTGTCTGTCTAGAGTGAAAAAAAGCACTTACTTTCATTCACCTCTGTGTCTACTAGATGGGATGATCTTTAACGGACTGCTAAATTTTCCATTTCATAGAGTGGTAAAACAGAGCATGCTCGGCAATCGCTAGTTTACAAAGCACTTCAGCCATCTGTCAGAACCTCAATGGAGGGAAAAATATGTTCTAGGGCTTTTATTGAACGAATTGGGCAGAACATAATTGTGGGTTAAGAACAGGCTCGGGCAACACTCAACAACCAACGCATTTCGTTGTGTCTCCATTCCTAACACCTACTTGACCAGCTACTCAACATTCAGATTTCTTGGCCAACACGTAAACGCTTCTATAATCTCGTGAAGCAATTGCAAATCGGTCTTCTTCTAACTACGTCTAATGCGAGTTAATTGTACAGTCGTATTTCCTCAACAATTATTCCTATTTTAACCAGTAGTGCTTGTCTGGGGTTTAGTTTCGTTCGATCACAGTGATCACAAAAAATATTTTCACACTTGACACCGGTAGAAAATCTTGAACAATGCTTCATATTTCCATCTTCCTACTCTTTATTCCTTTCTTATCAATAAAATTAATAACCACTTCTCATAACCTTGGGCTGTTAGGCTAACACGAGGTTGGCAAACATGTTTATTCAGCTAACGTTTCGACGTCTTGCTCTTCCATTTCTAGGCTTTGCTTTACTGAATTATTTTGCTGTCAATGAAGCCAATAAATGCTTTTCAAAACAGTCATTCGTCTTCCAGGAATCAGTATAGAAGATGGAAAAAGTCGATTTTTATTTATCGCTTTGAATATTAACGAATAGTGTTAGCAGATCCCGAAAGAATGCCGAGCCATTTGTAACAGCTACTTAGTCGCCGAGCAATAATATATCCTGCTTGTAAATCAATTACACTGCTTACATTTGCATTCGTAACGCCAGAGCACGTGTGGCACAGTGGTCGGAAGCGCCCTGAAACACACACATGGGATCGATCCCGATCCCTCCGCCCATGGCTCACCAAGCTTTCCATCCCGCGTTGTCGGCAAACTGGTACCAGACTTGTCTAGGAGGATAGCAGCACTGGTTCGATACATCGTAAGCAACCTCGAGTCATTGTAAAGGCCAGATATGCATTCAATCACCTTCAACGATGCTTGGTGAAGTCGCATTGCACATCCCTCAGGGATTGATTGATCAACGCAGAAAGCTTTATACCTTATCCTTTTATTCGTAAAGCTATCCTTACAACCTTACTTTCACCATTGGGCTATAGCGTTTTGACCACCTGTATCAGTTGTATTACCTGCATTACCGTCAGGTAATAACTACAGTTGCGTCAGTGAAATCTACTCGTCTCTTAAGCTTCTTAACCACCTAGTAGACTACATGTTTTCCAACGTTTGGAAAAGCATAACATTTCCCGTATTCAGCCTTTTATATATTTATTGATTTGATAAAAAATATGCACATAACTCACCTAAAAGTCACTGTCATTTCTATCAGAAAATTGATCTGTAGGGGTCTGCAGGCGGTTGTTTTCCCCAAAGGCAGACAAAAGTGAAGTATGCTTTCTCAAACAGTCGCGAGTTTTTCGCAATCGATTTGCACTCTTCAGGCACATTTTCTAAGTCACTCAATTTTACAATATGGCTGCACTTAAAAAGCTATGAAAAAATTCCGTACCGCATTCAACGACTAGGAAAGTTTTTCTCTTTCATCGATAATCATTCAGCAACTTACAGTTCGTCCTAGGCCATTCACATTCTCTAAATTTTTTGTATTCCGTTGAACAAAAGTTCACTTAATCTCAGTATTTAAAGCACTTTGTCATTGATATGGGACAAAGGAAAGATCTGTTCAAAGCGATTCGTTCACGTTCGCCAGTCTTCGTCCTCCTGACTTCTGGCTGTGTCATTAATTTACTCTGACGAGTCTCCGAATGGAAATCCACTTATTTTCTTACTGAGAAAACTCCGGTGGCCTTCAGGAGCTCAAAGTGAAAGTGAAGGAGCGAAAAATCCAAACCGGCCTCGATGCCATTCTGGATTCTCTGGAGAAATTTGCAAGGTGTTACCTGTAATTATGCCGTTACAAAAAAGAAATCACTGTTATACATTTGGAATTCTTACTAACTATCCTTGCATTATGGTCCGTTTTTAATCTTCAGCAAAAAATGTACATATATTAGCTCGCGCTCCTTGGATTCTAAGATGGCCCTGCTTCAGATTTCGTCGTGTGAGTCACAACATTTGTTGTATTCATTTAGTTTCCTACAAATCGTCATCAGTGAAGAGGTAGAGATCCTTGATGCGCCCAGCTGTGACTATAGGTAGTGTAAACTTGTTTTTTCAGTGACATAGCGAATGCGGCCCTTCCGAATCTCTACCACACACGATCTTCCATTTTTGTTAACTCGAGGGAGACTTATCGTTTCGGATTAGAATCCTTCCACAAGGTTGGTAGGGAATTCAGCATTTAGTCGAGCGATCAAGCGAGTAAGTTGTAACAGGCCGAGTTCGGGTATGTTATAACATCACTGTCTGTTAGCTCGGAGTACAGCTATGAATGTATATCTACAACTGTAATTTGTAAACTGTAAACTGTAGTTTATCAATGTTACTTTTGCCGACGATGATATCTCCAGCTGCATATTAACCATATCAACCATCGAAGATTCTGCGGGTTAAGATTGTTTACATAAACACCTCGCTGATGATACCAGAACTCTTATAAATACCAGTAAGCTTGAAAAATTTCAGCGCAAAGCTCTTTATTCAACGTAACGTAAAAAGAGGAATAAATGTATCCGTACAGAACTCCATTACTCGAAAAAAAAGCTTTTGGTAAGAGTTGAAGTAATTCTCTGCTTTGAACTGCCCACCTGGCGAAACTGGCGACAGCAAATTTAACAAGAGAATTAGGACAAAGCAGGTGCTACCGGGATAAGCCCTGATGATATCTTCACATTCCTGGTGTACGTTAAGGACTAGGCGCCAAAGGATATTGCAACCATAGAAACGTGCTTCTTGTCGAAATACCTCTATGTTCCTTACTGTCTCTTATTTTTTTAAAAATATTTTATGCTGCGCGTCTTCAAGTCCGCAGCGCGGATCCAAGCATTTTTCCAACTCTCTTCGTTTCCTCGCATCCATCATCCACTAAATCTTCCAAGTTTTACGTGTAGCTTCGGTTGCTACTCGGGCATTTTCCTTTTGTCAATAACGTCTTCGAATATCTGTCTAGTTGACTTTTCCTAAAGTCCTGAGATACCCATTCCCACTTAGACTGCAGAGAGTTTTTTCTCGGACAAGTCCGGTAGCAATTTCACCACCACGGATGGATGAGAGACTTAGTGAGGTTCGTGCAGGATTGAACTGGCACTGTTCTCATGATAGCCAGCACCACTACCACTGTGTTGTCCGCCTCTACTATCTAATTGGGTTGTGAAAAAATTTGTTTTAAGCACCACTTTGCGGAATAAGTCAACTCTTAGTTTCCGATTACGAAAAAGCAGTTGTGCGCATTCTTAGAGAAAGTTTCGGTGTGTCCCCACACTCCGTAATTGGAGCAGCGCTGTTCATTTTCTCTAAAGTTATACCTATATGGTGTTCAAAACGGTTGAGGAAACGATGAAGGAAATAAACAAGCCTCAGAGCATGCAATGCATCTCGAATAAACAAGCAATTTACAATTTTCAAACCGACCATTATTTCATCAATTTTCTTCACGTTTCGTGCTCTGAATTTTTTCCTTGTTTAGGAAAATTTCATGCTTGCCTTCTAACCTTTTTTTCGAGAACATTCGGATTGATCCAGCATGAAGAAAAATAGCTATGTTTCGTTTAATAAACATTATTAGTGCAGCGGTTTTATTAGCTCGTGGACGACTGCTGCATCGATGAGGACGGCTCCTCACCGCAATTATGGCGGCCTCAATTTCGTCATCATTTCGAACCCATCCACTTCAGAAAATTCCATGCGACAGCTTATACGCCTATACGTATGGTGTACACATGAATGGCAACTACTGAACGTCATGTAGGAACCCTATTTCGTGTTTATTTCGTGTTTTAAGCTTATCTCATTCTCTTCACGAAAAATCTCTCAACAAGCTAACTGCACACGAATAACTGTACACATCTGAGCCTCCTCATGCCCTGTAACTCCCTCTGTTTTATCTCCTTAAAGATGTGTCCTGATAACGACAAGTATTGAGGGCCGAGATTCTTGTCATTATCTCCGTATTTGTAGTCTGAGAGTTTCACGTCGACGGAATCACTCCCGTTGATAGCTTTGACCTTAAAACGACCTACAGGCGACGCGTGATACCTCCGTATTTGATCGCGGTGGGCGTAATCCTCTTAATTTGTCAACCAGTGGGTCCGATTTATGTACCAGCACGCTTTCCGTTTTGATGTGGCTCTAAATGGAAAGGTTTGTGTCTGTTGATTGCTAGAATTCCGGCGATGCGTGATATTGGACCCTACAGCACAACGAGGATGCCATGTTAGCAAAATGCTTGTGGATTTTAGACTTTTACAATACAAAATTTTCTCTCGTTAACGTTACAGCTTCATGTCCTCTTAGTAGACGTCCTCTGTTATGGCACTCCTAAAAAATCGTGTGCACGCGGAATCTTGATAAGTCTTCATGGTTTATAAAATAATGAAACAAAAACGTAATCCGTCGTTTTCTCTCTTAGTAATCGCGAGGTTGTTAAACAGCATACGTTTACTTCCATACAATAATACACATACAACACAATCGTAGCTGACGTTTCGGCAGAATCGCCTTCTTCAGAGCCTGGAAGGGTACACTAATACGCAACTTACTAGGTCAAACATTTCAACAGTACAAACAGAAAGATGAAAATCTGAGCGATAATTACAAGATCTACGGCTTCTCGAAAAAACCCACCGCTTTTTTCATCTGTCTTCCACCGAGGAAGAACAGCCGCTCAGAGTCGCATATGGCTGACGACTGCAGCACCCCCAATCAACGATCGATACGAGGGTAAGTGGCGAGATCCCGCGTATTTGATAGTTCAATGGAGTTTCCATTCCTTTCCTAAAGTAGCTAAAGCTGTCAGTGTTCTCCAGTGATTCAATGTAGTCGACCAGTATCGTATTTTTGTCTGAACATCTTATAGTTACTGTTTAGCAGTAGGAACACCCATAGATAGCTAGTAGGACCTTGTCATGATAGCTTTAAATACTCCTAGCTATCATGTCAGAGTGCGCGTATAGAGCAGTGGTTTGAGTAGCCTTACAATATACATGTTATCAACCTCGTGCCCAACGCTCACCAGGCCTTCCATCCTTCCGGAGTGGACAAATTGATATCAGACTTGTTTAGGAGTATGATAGTACTGATCCGTTACAATGGTAGAAGCGATCGCTAGTCATTGTACAGACCAGATATGCATTCAACCATCTCTAACAATGCTTAATGAAATCGAATGCATAGCGCATCAGGTATTGATCAACGCAGACAGCTTTGCCTTATCCGGTCCTATCTTGTGAGGTCTTCTGGAGTATACATGCCGTGTCTACCTATTGCAGGCTTACCTTTGCTACCTTTTATATAATTTTCAACTATTTGATCGAAAGGCTTTGATCGCATTGACAGGCAGAATACACAGGCTTCGTATAAAGGCGAGCACACCAACACTTTCATCTATGTGCACATCTACTTTTTTTGAAAGATTTAAGTCAGTCTTTCAATGCAGCAGAATTAGATAGTTGATCACTTGAATCCCTCTAAATCTCTGGTCAAACACACAGTAGCTTTTGCTCATCATTCAACATTGGATACAACATCTGAAGAGAATTTACATGAATTCGTGACAAACCAGAGTAGGATGCATTTCTTGAGAGAGGTACACGGACTTGACTCAAATTAAAAAATCTGCTGGCTTGACTTTCGAATTATCACTTCGGCAGCTGCGTTTCTTAACATTTTCACGTACTGATATGGGGAGTTCTCTCGAAGCATTCGGCAATACGTTGAATTTCCCTTTATATACTTCTTTGTGAATTGATTCTACGAATTTTTCCAATCCATTCGTTCATTCCATCTGAAGAGGTTGACTAGTGGGCCATAAAATGACGTCGTTTACCTCAAGGGCAACGATAAAGATAGTGGATTGGCTTGTGCGCACGGCGTGCCACTTCAGCAATTATTTCTTCAGCTTTGTTTCTGATGGTCATCGGAGTCTTTTTTATGCCACTATGAATTGCTTAGATTTTTCGCTTTTCGCAACGATCCTGAGCAATGAGTAGGATTCGTCTCTCGCAGACTCGCAGATTGGACGTAATGTCAGCAAAAAGTTCGTAACTGGCCTACCGTATATGTCATTAAATTATTCCTTTTTGCTGCTCTAAGGTGAAAAAGTTCCCCAGAGGAACTTCTTAGTCATTTCCGTTCGTCTTCTTTTTCTTCTTTTTTACATTCTTAGTATTACTGTTTTTATTATTTATTACTATTTCCACTGCTACTGTGGGTGTGTGGAGCACTGATCGGAGGCGCTTTGCAACACACACGTGGAATGGATCCCCGCGCCCATGGCTCAGTAAGCCTTTCATCGATCCAGGCTCGGAAAATTAATACCAGACTTGTCTGAGAGGTTAGCAGCACTGGCTCGATACAACGGTAGGCCACAGCGCGGCCCATCTTTACAATGTTAAAGACGAGATACACACTCAATCGCCCCTAAACAATGCTTACTGAAGTGCATGTCCTTCAGGGATTGTTCATTGCCGAGAGCGTTATCGTTCATCCTTTATTTTCACTGCCACTACCATTATTGTAATTTCGTTGCATCGGCAGAAGTAAACAAGGTTGATTAGAAATGCACAGATTTTAAAATTCGTAGAGCCTTCGTGCGTGCGAGTGTGCTCATGGCACCTAATTTTTAATGTTCTCATTGCCTATGACTCTAAATTCAGATTGATTTTGTAAAAAAGCACAAAAATGAATAATTGAGAGAAGAAAAAACGGAAGAAGCTGTATTGGCACATGAACATTTTGTTCGTTTTCATTCATCTGGCCTATTGGATTTGCCTCTACTCGAAGCGAAACTCCCTTCCGTGAATGCCGACTTGGCATGGTGCTAAATGCAACTGTACATGACATTCTGCTGTTTTATTGAGAATGTTTCGAAAACGACACATTCAATCATTCGAGTTGATGAACTCTCGTCTTTATCAGTGAGTCGCAGCTGGTCACTCTCTCTCGAGTAACCAGATAGGAGGACATCAATGGCAACGTAAATCCATACAATCTCGGAAATATCTTACTAAGAAAGTGTTTAGCAGACACTAGAAGCCCCATCTATTCCCACTCCCACGGTCGAGATGAATGCATGCTATCGTATTTCAACGCCCCAAGGAATGAATAAACCTAAATGACTTTATTCTAACGTGCTTTTTGTAGGGGAATGCAATACTTGTGTTTCAAAGCAGCGTCTGAAGGGGATGCGTGTAAAGCAGATGTTAGCGGCGCCCCGCAACATGTACGTACGTATGTATGTATGTATGTATGTATGTATGTATGTATGTATGTATGTATGTAATGTATGTATGTATGTATGCATGTATGTATGTATGTATGTATGTAATGTATGTATGTATGTATGCATGTATGTATGTATGTATGTATGTAATGTATGTATGTATGTATGCATGTATGTATGTATGTGTTTATGTATGTATGTATGTATGTATGTATGTATGTATGTATGTATGTATGTATGTATGTATGTATGTATGTATGTATGTATGTATGTATGTATGTATGTATGTATGTATGTATGTATGTATGTATGTATGTATGTATGTATGTATGTATGTATGTATGTATGTATGTATGTATGTATGTATGTATGTATGTATGCATGTGAATGTGTATGTGTATGTGTATGTGTATGTGAATGTGTATGTGTATGTGTGTATATGTGAACCTACAATGAACAAGTGTTCGACTTAGAAAAGTATTTCGTTCTACGTCTAGCTCAAAGTCGATAAAAAACTTTCGTTGTTTGGTAGATCCTAGGATCAAGGTGGTGGCGATCTACGTCGTTACCGTGCGTCCTGCACCTGCTCGCCATTATCTTAGTCATTGCCCTCCTTAGCCGACAACAGATTACGACGGTCCGCAGCTTCTGTAGCATGTGGACGAATATGCAAATGAGACCCACGCTCTCCGTTCTAATGCACATATCACTTGTTTTCTCCATAGTCGATCTCTTCATTAACCTCTCACGACGTCATTCTCAAAGCTACCCAGCTGTAAATACCGCAGTTGTCAGATCTCCGGTACTTTGTTTTCGATATTTGCTCCTTCTCATTTTCTCTTCGGTTTTATTCTATAATTTATTCAGTAAATTAAAATGCATTTGCTGCTAAAAGTCGATTGTTTACCTTTGCTAAAAAGACGATTTTATACGCGAGATTTAAAACTTTTTTTTCTACAAAGAGCGTGCTGCATTTTGTCCTACGACTTTACAAGCAACAAACGACATGTAGTTTGAAGTTTGTTTCTATATGTGGTAGATAAATATGTGCCCATCAAGCCCACCTTCTCTGATGGAATGAGGCGATTTGGCCAGCTTATCGATATGCTGGAGTTGGTCAAACTACCGTATGTTCATAAAACCTTTGTAGGAGAATGTTGAAAATGGTCAAAATGGTTCGCAAAAAAACCTTAAGGAGCAACTCTATTAATATTTCAAAGCGACTTTCCTTTAACCTCGGATTGACTAATCGATACGTATTTTTTCTTTGATAACCTTACTCGAGGTCGATAAATAATGTTTATTTAGCTAGCTCACAATGATAGCGACTTCTACAGGGTAGATTGTCTGGAGAGAAGAAGTGGTTGTCATTGGACAATCACCGCTATCGATAACAACATCCTGTATAAAAGAGCATCGCCGAGTGAGTATGGCTCATTCGAGAGAGATGCTCCACTGGAGAACATCCGGCTCGATGCGCAACGAAGACGCCACCTCGAGAACATGAAAAACTGTGGACCATCGATTCGGATCATCGACTCTGATGAAGACGAAACCGTCGGAACGCTAGCCGAAACTAAAACATTGTTTATCAACCTTATGCAAACTTATCAAAGAAACATTTAACATTTTAATTACGTTAGCAATGATTTGCATTAAAACTTTTTACATCTACATGAACAAAGAGGTTCTGGGTAGCGCACTAGAAAATTGTGGCCAGTGAATAATTTCCTGGGAACGCAAGAAAGAGAAAAAGTATACGGCTAATATTCTATATATTTATAAAAAACCGCATGAAAAGGAGAAGTGATGAGTGAATGAGAGGATAACTATGGGAAACGAGTCTCATTATTTTCTATTCATATCTTGTGGCATCTTTATTGCTTTCATTCTTTATTCAATCGTCATGGATGATATAATGAATGGAACAAGTCCACCTAATGCCATTTGACAGAAGTCATCTTGCACAAGAGGTGTGGTCTACAGTACCACGGTGTGTATGCTAGAGCATCACCATAGAATGATACATACCTACATATATAGATCGCCTCCCTCTTAGGCAGAAGCAGGTGTCGGAGAACCAACGAACAGTTTCATTACTTATTAACTTAACAATTAAAACGAACATTCGAACTCTATTCGACGACCTTCTATGTGCTTTTGCAGAATTCATTTTCATCAAAATGAGCTTCGCGCCGGCTCAATTAAGAGGTTTTCCTGTGCGGTGCGGGTTGTCGTTCTCCTCGTCGCTTCCGCCTTCTTCCCAGTATGGTGGCAATTCCAGAAACAAATTGAGCACTCTTTGATCAGTTATCCTCAAAATGCCATGTCGACCCCAACTGTTTTTCCATCCCTTTCGTTTCTGTTTTAAATGCATATGCTATAAATACTTCAACTTTTCGCGATACTTTGAAGTATCGCGAGAGTACAAAAGACCGCTCTGTCTCATTTTCATCGACGTACAGAAAGCCTTTGATTCAATTGAGATAGAAGCAGTCATGGAAGCCCTTGGTAGTCAAGGAGTCCCTACTCAGTACATAAAGATTCTTCGTGAGCTGTACAAAAATTTCACAACCCAAATTTAATTATTGATTCTCCAGAACGTCATGCGAACATTGGATTAGGATAATATGAGAGCGAAAATCGATGGTCAGCAAATACATCATCTCCGCTTTGCTGACGATATCGTACTTACAACACCAGACATTAGCCAAGCGGAACGTATGCTTGCGGACTTTAGTAAAGCGTGTGGAAACATTGGCCTTCGACTAAATCTGAAGAAAACGATGCTCATGAAGAACAGATTGGTTTCGTTTGCCCCATTCACGCTCAACGGAACGAATTTCTTCGAATGCTCCAGTTACGTCTATCTAGGTCGGGAAATAAATATGATGAACGACTTAGCTCCAGAGCTGAGCAGAAGGAAACGAGCGGCTTGGTGAGCTTTCAAGAGCATCGAGGATGTAGTGAAGAGAACAAAGAACACCCAACTCCGTGCCCCCCTTTTCGGCTCAACGGTTCTTCCTGCCCTAAAGTATGCGTCGGAAACCTGGTCGCTACGTAAGCAGGATGAAAGATCACTCAGCGTTATCGAACGCGCAGTCGAAAGGACGATGCTAGGAGTATCCCGTTTCACACAAGTAAGGGATGGGATCCGAAGCTCCAACCTACGTCAACGATCGAAAATCAAAGGTGCCGTTCTATACGCCAAACAGTCGAAAATAAGGTGGGCCGGACACGTAATGCGTATGAATGATAACCGATGGATAAGAGCTGTTAGTGACTGGATTCCTCGAGATGTCAAACGTACTGTGCAGGAATACCACCGACCCGATGGTCAGAGTTCTTCATGAAAAGCCTAGAAGAAAGATATGATGCTCGACGAGTCCCTAAAGCGAGCATAACCCACTGGGCTACTCTTGCACGCATAAGGGAAAAATGGAGGATTTACTGCTGGCGCCCGCCCGAGTCACTCGAAGATCAACGGAACTACTGGTGATACAGGTGACATCTAAATACATGTGCAGTTTTTGTGTTTAAATTTTAACTTAAACTTAGCCTTTTTTCCTACTGCGTACTTTTTTCTCACTCTTGGCGGTTTACCGCCCCATTTTGACTTAGAGGTGTTCATTGGTGTTAGGTAGTGAGGTGTGCAGCGTTGGGTTCGTATTCCACCAAAGGCTACCAAGCTGAGAAGGTTTCAGACGTTTCCATCAGAAAGAGGTAACCAATTCCTGGATCCACCACTGCTCTGATATCGAACTAGTCTCATGGTAGCGAATCTCCCTGTGGTCCACAAGAGTGACGACTGCCTGTATGGTAACGACAGGCTATTTCAGTACTCAGGTAAGAAAAAAATAATAATTGGGACTTACACAGTATCACCACCTGTATCACCTGTAGCCCCGCTGATCGTCGAGTGAAAAAAAAAACATCCTCGATGCTCTTGAAAGCTCCCCAAGCCGCTCGTTTCCTTCTGCTCAGCTCTGGAGCTAAGTCGTTCATCTTATTGATTTCCCGACCTAGATAGACATAACTAGAGCATTCAAAGATATTCGTTCCGTTGAGCGTCAATGGGGCAAACAAAACCAATCCGTTCTTCATGAACATCGTTTTATGTGGTCCATCGTACTAAATCCTTTTCGAAACCCTCCTTGGTCGCACGGCTGTCCTTCGTCCAGTGTTCTGTCAATCCTGTTTAGGATGACTCGAGTGAGAAGTTCGTAGACGACAGACAACAAGCAGATTGGGCCATAGTTGCCTGTATCGTGTAGGTCCTCCTTCTTGAACAACAACACGGTCTTGCTGGTCTTCCACTGGGTAGGGATCTTGCATTCAGACAGGTAACGTGAGAAGAGCCGAGCCAGTGTGCTTACGAGGACTGGCGGAAGGTTCTTCAGATGTTCTGATCTTATCTTGTCCGGACCTGGTGTTGTTCAATTTTTTTCCGACGAAATGGCATGTCGGATTTCGGAAGGGAGAACCGGTGGGGCAACATATCCATCCTTTTTTATTTTATAAAACGAGAGGTGGACGTGGCCATCGAAGAGATCTGAGTAGTAATCATGAATGATTTTCTCCATTGCCTTTCTGGACGCTGTTATTGTTCCGTCTGGCCGTCGCAGTGCAATCATCTTGGTCTTGTAATTTGCGAAGCTTCGGCGGGCTTTGCGAATCCTTTTTCAGCCTCTGCAGCTTCGACCATTACTGCTGCTCTTCTCTCTTTAAGATCTTCTTTTATCGCCTGTCTGCATTGTTTCGCAAGCTCGGACGTTAGTTCGCGATTGCCTGCAGCTCGTAAGATTCCACGCCTGCGTGTTAGCTCGAGAGTTTCTTGAGACAGACGTCTCTTGGTGACCTTCGAGATTTTCTGGAGACAGACGTCTCTTGGTGACCTTCGAACTCTCAGCTTTCATGGCGCTAACGTGAAGATGTTGAGTGAGCCGATCGTATTCCTCGTCGATGTTGTCGACAACGGCATCTTCCCAACAGCCGACTAATCAGTTGAATAAGTCCCAGTTTGTGGTGGTTCTGGGACTTCAGTTTTTGAATTTAGCGGCTTTTTCTCCTTTCCGTGAAAAATAAAATCTTGCACGAAGGAGAC
>MQTX01000095.1:132534-201471 GCA_009735665.1 Angiostrongylus cantonensis
CTGATTTTCACAGCCAGCTTCTATCAATTAGGCAGTGTGACGAAATATGCGGCTAAACATCGCCTGAGACATTTGTCAGTAGTGGTCGCCCTTCCTTTTCTGGGCATCCGATGGGCCAATTATGAGTTTCGATGACTAGCCGGAATGCCACCATGGAAGAGATGGAATCGAACTGATAGAGTAGTTGGACGAACGAGACAATATGAATTTAGACGAAAGTGGTTTTTTCTCTAAATATCTCCAAGAACATTGTTTTTCTTAACTGTGGGAACACCATGTATTTGCAAATAGTATGAAGTTTTCTAGATGTCATATTACGAACCTAATTACGAAGAACATAGACCTTCAATTCTTCCGCTCCAAGAAAATGCAGAAATATCGCATTCAAAAACAGTTATCGTTAGAAAAGTCGAAAAATATTGCCGATCACGTCATTTACGACCATAACGACGATTCTGTTCGACTATGAGTAAGATGATCTACAACGCTTTTCAGTTAACTTCACCTTTATTCCGTTTCAATCCTCTTCTTCTTCTTCTTCTCTCTCTCTCTCTCTCTCTCTCTCTCTCTATCTCTTTCTTCATTGTCTGACTAGTTCGCAGTCTACTCAAGTGTTCACCTTTATATTGTAATGGCGAACTCTATAAACACCACATTGTTCTTCTCAGCATCGACCTGTCGAGGTGCGCTTGCTTTGACGACAGTCCAATGACGGACGTCCTTTATAAAGTATTAGGGCATTCGCTCATTGCTATATACACAATCAACTGTCTGCAACTGGCAGCGCCTCACAGAAGTACCGCGCTTAGGTGGCGCCGAAAACATAGAAAACATGTACATGGGAACAGGTCCCAAAAAGTGGAAGTCTTGGTGGACTCACGACATGGCGTCGAACCAAGGAGGCCGTGTGAACTTCTTCTTGGCTTGTGTAACTCTACTGGAGAAAGAACTCCCACTGTTCCTCACACAAGTCAGCATTCAGAGAAAGTTAATACTTAACATTTAACCAATTAAACGGTTGTTCAGCAAAATTTTTTCACCTAACTTCTGTTATATTATAAGCTTCAAGTTTCTCAGATTGGTGGTAATCAGCCAAAACCTGTTACGAGTTATCAGTTATTGACCACCATCTTTATGTACTACATGGCCATTTTCGTACCAATTCAATTTTCCAAGAAAAGTACCGTAAAGCGTAGGAGTCATTCGTATTTAACATAAATCAAAATACGCCCACATTTGAAGCAGGCTAGGTGGGTCATCCGAAAATCAACGCAGATTTTCTACAACACCAATTAAAATTAAGATATGTTTTTTCCTTTTTAAATCAAGTAGCCTGGACTAAATATGAACTAGGACAATTCACAAAAATTTATTAGAAGAAGATCGTCAACATCAGCGAAGGAAAAACCAATCTCAAATGACTTGCAATGCCATTTTTGATAAGACTGAACTTTACTATTATACCGTAGAAAAAATTCACATTTATCTTTAGAAAAGGTTGTGACTGAACGAAAGTGTGGTGGAGTGGACGACGTGACTGGATGCACATTGTATAACTCGAAAATCAGTCGAAAGGTTAGCACTCTGTAATCTGCGAAGCTGAATCACTGTTTGCATTAATTGGTTATAGATAACATATTAGGTAATATTAAAGTTTTCAAATTGCATAAAACTTTGGGTGCTCTAGAAGGAATGAACCTTTAAAAAGGATATGTGGTCTGACCATGATGGCTTGTCGTTGCCCATTTTCATAAAGAACTGGTGGTTGCTCGTCCGTGAAATCTTCGTTTTAACTCGCATCCTACAATAGTTTGGAATAATTTCTGCTTTACGTTACGAGAACCTCACACCAGGTCGTTCTCAGGTGGTCATATCTTTGATTCTCGCAGATCATAGGTAGTTAAGCTGTCTAGCGACTAATTTCTTATCCTGAGGCGGTGACCTGAGGCGCTGATCCACTTTTAACTGGGATTCTAATTGGAGAATTTTAACTTGTTCTCAGCTTAAGTAGCCCCACTGAAAGTAATTACAGAAACTAATTACTTTGCGCCCACGGATCTCTCTCATATGAGGGATCTCGAGCTGGTTAGTTGCGAGGCTACGTGGCGTATCCCCAGGTGGCGGATAGGAGGTTAATCGCGGACCAAAAGCGACCTTTGCTTTCCTGAGACGCAGGTGGATCCAGGGGATGGACTCCCTGTTTCTGCTGCGCTGATTTGGCACATACTTTCTGTATTGGCTAGGCGTATTCATGCATGCGTGTGTAGGTGCGTTCTTGCTTTATGCGGATTGTATTCTACGAGTCAGTTCGGCTAAAAGCCTGCAATCAAGTGACAGGGAAGTATATGGGAGGCGGTTAGGAGTCGCCTCCAACAAATAAGCTCCATGTCCTCTTTGGGAGAGCCTGGCAAGCTACCCGAGAGTATAACCAGCCCCCACGTGGACAAGTAATGCGTATGAATGATAACCGATGGACATGAGCTGTTGGTGACTGGATTCCTCGAGATGTCAAACCTACTGCAGGAAGACCACCGACTCGATGGTCAGAGTTCTTCACGAAAAGCCTGGAAAAAAGATATGGTGCTCGACGAGTTCCTAAAACGAGCAGAACCCACTGGGCTACTCTTGCACCCGACAGGGAAAAATGGTGGATTTATTGGCGCCCGCTCGAGTCACTCGACGATCAACGGGACTTCAGGTGATACAGGTGATACCTTCCTTGCGCATTGAGGTTCGACAAGCAGGAAAAATTTCGACTACGAAGAAATGAATCATTTAAGTCAATGAGAAATCCCTAGTAATAAAAAGCTAAATAAATACGGATACTTTAGGAAGAATGTTTAACTTTCATTTACTGCCTCTTACTTTTACATGGCAGAGTAGTATGTGAAATACAACCACAAGGATTCTGAGATATGAGCCAAAGTCGGAATCACACTTGAGCTTTGAACTCGCGATTGCTCCTACAGGCACTCACCTGCTACCTACCACATCAACCCAGGCCCTTACTTTGCCTTTCTCTTAGATACTTCTTTTTACTCTTCTTGATTTGATTAGGGTCCACAAATCGGGATTGAACCCAGTTAAGCAGAAGCTTCAGTCGAAATCACAATGTCTTGTCTTTTATTTACTACCTATTCGTTTCCTTGACGGGTGACTACTAATAGCACTGATAGAGTGAAGGAAAAAGGCCCAGAGGAAGGCGAAGCAGGAGCGTCGGTTGCTTTGGTATATTATAGTTTTTATAGTATAGTAACAGTATGTGAGTTTCTATTTAAAGGTAAACGCGGGTTCGAAACCTACCTGAGGTTCCATGTTTTAACAATTTTCTACATGCTCGAACTAACACGAGGTTGCTGCAAATTCTTACTCAGTTTTCTTCGTTTTCTACAGACCCGGACTTATCGAATTGATGATCTACAGCTGGTCTTCGTCGCAATGTGATTGTTCGTGGCCGCTTCGAGTCGTATCCAGTCGAGGTAGCACCGCCCTAATGAAGAATCTTACTAAACGGTGCTTTTTTGTGCAAAACGGATGTTGGTTGATTCCCGGCATCGAATACGACCTACATTTTGACAGACAATATGTCATGTCCTCCCAACGGTTTACCACATCATCGTGGCTGGAAGGTGTTACTGGGTGTTTGACTGCAGTGCACAGCAGGAGAATTGATCGACCTTATAGAGTCTCCCAAGCTGAGAAGGAGCCCAGCGATTCCATCAGAGGGCCCAAGTGAGAATAAACCAATGCCAGGATCCATCACCGTCGCGCTATGAAGCTAGTCGCATGGTGGTAAATCTCCCTTTGATCCACAAGAGCTGTGACAGCCTGGAGCAGATTTTCGCCAGGCTGCCCTCGGGATTCTAGGGAAACACAATGGCTATACCAACGAAACTCCAAAATAGATAATATACTGGAGTGCGCACGACCAGTGAGGACGGGCCTTTCAAGTATTCAACTAAATAATATGTCATGTAAGATATTATAAGATGATGAGATGTGTGTAAGATGTGCTTAAGGTATTGGTACATAAGATATTAGTTTTGCTCGTATCTCGGCATTATATCTTTATGGTTGTGCTTCACTCTGTAAACACTCTTTGTAAATGTAGATTTTATGGCCCAGCTAAAGCAGAATTTGACACTTGATGTCCTAGATAATTGATGATGAGCCTCGTATTTAGGTCCGTCACCTCCTGTCGAAAGACTACTCATCAGGAACTGTTCGACACGAAACATCTACGCTCTTCGTGGAGGTGATTATTCAGGCCCATTTTATTATTTATCTATTTGAGAAATGCTCAGTATCAACTGTATCACCTGTTGTCGCGTTAGTCGTCTAATGATTCGAGCGAGCGCCGGTAAAATTTCCATATTTCCTTGTCGCGTACAAGAGTAGTCAAGTTGGTTCTGCTCACTCTAGGAACTCATTACGCAACGTAGATTTTTTCTAGGCTTTTCTTAAAGAACTGTGACCATCGGGTTGATGGTATTTCTACAACATGGTTGAAACCTGAAAAATCCACTCACTAACGGTTCCTGTTCATCGTTTGTCGTTCGTACGCATTTCGTGTTCGGCCTACTTTATCTTCGACTGTTTGGGGTAGAGATCGGCATTTTTGATTTTTGATCGTTGACGCAGGTCGGAGCTTCGGGTCTCATCCCTTACTTGTGTGAAACGGGATACTCCTAGCATCGTCCTTACGACTGTGCGCTCAAAAACGCTGAGTGGTTTTTCATTCTGTTCACGCAGCGACTAGGTCTCTGATGCAGAGGTTAGGGCAGGAAGAACCGATGAGTCGAAAAGGTGGGCACGGAGTCGGGTGTTCTTTGATCTCTTCACTACATCCTCGATGCTCTTGAAACCTCTCCAATTCCCTCGTTTCTTTCTGCTCAACTCTGGAGCTAAGTCGTTCAGCATGTTGATTTCCTGGTCTATATAGACGTAACTGGAGCATTCGGTGATATTCATTCCGTTCAATGTGAATGGGCATAAGAAACCATTCCGTTTCTTATGGACATTGTTTTTTCGAGATTTAGTCGAAGATCAATCTCTCCACAAGCGTCGTCGTTTCTTTTGGTTAATGTCTGGTGTTACAAGAACGACGTTTTCAGCAAAGCTAAGAGGGTGCAATTGCCAGCCACCAATTTTCACTCCCATGATGTCCCATCTTAATGTTCGCATGAGGTTTTGGAGGTGGATAGGTGGAGGGTGGCGGTGAATAGTTTTGGGGAAATAGTATTGCCTTGCCTATACTTATTTTGACATCGATGTTAATATCGTCAAGCAATGGTAAAATCTTGGTTGTTTAATTTTTTTCAGCTTATGAAGAATCTTTATGTACCGAGTAAGGACCCCATGACTGTCCAGGGCTTCCGTGAATATTTCTATCTCAATTGAGTCAAAAGCCTTCTCTAAACCGAAGAAAGTGAGAAAGAGCTGTCTTTTGTATTCTTGCCATAGTTTAAAGAGTCGTCTTGTAGTGTAGGCATGGTCCATTTCAGCGATTTTTCATTCCAAACCCAACTTATTAACATAGCTATCTTTTCAATCCTGTTTGGGATAACTCAAGTGAAAAGATTCCAGAAGACAGACAGTTAGCAAACTGGGCATTAGTTACAGATATCGAAGAGGTGACTCTTCTTGAACAATAGTACGGTCTTGCTGGTCTTCCACTGACTAGGAACTTTTCATTCAGATAGGTAACATGTGAAAAGCTGAGCCAGTGTGTTTTGATACTGGGGAGAGGTTTTCAGGTGTTCGACTCCTATCGTGTCAGAACATTGCGTCGTTTGATTTTTCACGGTCGAAAGAGTATATCAGATTTGGAAAAGGAGGACGGGTTGTAAGACATGCCAATCATCTTTTACTACATAAGAGAACAGGAGAACGTGGCCAATTTTTGAGCGCTGTAACTCCTTCCTCAGTACGTCGGAGAGCATTCGTCTTGGTTTGTAGTTGGTGAAGACTCGATGTGCTTTGCGAATGCTTTTTCTAGCCTATTTAGCTTTGACCATTACTGCTGCTCTTCTCTTTTTAAGATCTTCTTTATCGCCTACCTGCATTGGTATGCAAGTTTGGACGTTAGTTCGCGGTTTCCTGCAGCTCGGGCAATGCCACGGTGGTGTATCAGCTCGAGTTTTTCTGGAGACAGACATCTCTTGGTGACCTTCAAACTCTCAGCTTTCATTGCGCTAACGTGAAGATGTTGAATGAGCCGACCGCTTTCTTCGTTGATGTTATCGACACCGGCATCTTCCCAGCAGCTGACTAATGAAATGAATATGTCCCAACTCACGGTGGTTCTGGGACTTTGGTTTTTAAATTTTTCGGCTTTTTCTCCTTTCCGTGAGAAATAGAATCTTGCACGAAGGAGATAGTGGTTTAAGCCTTCTATTTACTATAATGTGATCTATTTCGTTATGGCACCCTTCATTGAGAGTCTTCCACGTCCAGCGTCGAGGGTAGGGCTTCTGGAATTGCGAGTCACCATGAATGGTCTTGGTCGTCATGATAAACTCAGATAGCCGCTCACCCTGTTCGTTTCATTCTAATCCATGGGTGTGACATTCTTCAGACGTTCTTTTTGGTCCACTCTTGGCGTTGAAATCTCCAATGGTAATCTTGAAGAATGATTGGTGTTTTTAGTAGAACTTCTTCTAGTGCACACGTAACAGCTTCGACTTCTTCTTCATAGCTAGATACTAGTACGTAAACGACAGACATTGTAAAAGTACGCATTGAGCCAAATCTCCTCAAGCGTAAAACGTCCGAATCGGGTTGTTAGTTGCCCGAATGTTCGAATATTCACGACCAAACTCGTGCTGAAGTAAACACCAACGCCACCGACTACTCTGTTGTCGTATGTTCCGAAGAACAGTTCTCCGGAGTCATAGACAATGTTGAATGGATGGCGTGGTCTCGTTTCGGCCAATTTGATGACGGCATACCAAATCCTTTTAGCTTGCGTGTTCAAGTCTCCTACATGAGGCACAGATGAAAGTTTAGGTGCACTATAAGGTACAGATCGTCGCTTTTGCTTTTGCCATTTAGGCAGCTTATAATGACCCTAAGATTTTAGCAGCTTCTACGTACTCGTCCTACCCAACGCCGCTGAATCGGGAGCTCTTTCGCGATCAGTGTAATGAGACCCGTTTATATTGCTCTGCTTAGCTTTAGATATCCAGGTATAGCTTGCTGGGCTCTCCACGTGGCGGCTGGGTGCCCATGCGTAGCTAGCCAGTCTTCCCCAGAGTAGAGAAGGAGCTTATTTGTGAGAGATGACTTTTAATTGCTTCCCGTATACTTCTATTTCACTTGTTTGCATAACTTTGGCTGAATTTGCCCATGAAATACAATACCATATGCGGGAACTCACGCAGGAACACGACCTGGTAGATCACCTGTATCACCTGTAGTCCCGTTGATCGTCGAGTAACTCGAGCGGGCGCCAGTAAATCCTCCATTTTTCCCTGTCGCTCGCAAGAGCAGCTCAGTGGGATCTGCTCGCTTTAGGGACTCGTCGAGCACCATATCTTTTTTTTAGGCTTTTCATGAAAAACTCTGACCATCGGGTCGGTGGTCTTCCTGCACTACGTTTGACATCTCGAGGAATCCACTCACTAACAGCCCTTGTCCATCGGTTATCATTCATACGCATTACATGTCCAGCCCACCTTATCTTCGACTGTTTGGCGTATAGAACGGCATCATTGATTTTCGATCGTTGACGTAGATCGGAGCTTCGGATCCCATCCCCTACTTGTGTGAAACGGGATACTCCTAGCATCGTCCTTTCGACAGCGCGTTCAATAACGCTGAGTGATCTTTCATCCTGCTTGCGTAGCGACCAGGTTCCTGACGCCTACGTTAGGGCAGGAAGAACCGTTGAGTCGAAAAGGTGGGCATGAAGTCGGGTGTTCTTTGATCTCTTCACTACATCCTCGATGCTCTTGAAACCTCTAAAATTCGCTCGTTTCTTTCTGCTCAACTCTGGAGCTAAGTCGTTCGTCACGTTGATTTTCCGACCTTGACAAACATAAATGGAGCATTCGGAGATATTCGTTCCGTTGAGCGCGAATGGGGCACATGAAACCAATCCGTTCTTCATGAACATCGTTTTTGTGAAATTCGTCAAAAACTTAGTTGTTAAAAAAAACTTAGTCGAGGACCAATCTTTCCACACTCTTTTTCAAAGTCCGCAAGCATACGTTCCGCTTGGCTAATGCCTAGTGTTGTAAGGACGATATCATCAGCAAAGCGAAGATGATGTAACTGCCAACCATCGAATTTCACTCCTATATTATTCCATTCCATTGTTCACAGGATGTTCTCGAGGGTGGTGGTAAATAATTTCGGCGAGATTGTATCGCCTGGCATAACTCCTGTTTTGGCGTCAACGTTAATGTGAGCAAGTTAATATCGTTGTAGAATGGTGATATCTTGGACGTGAAACTTTTGTAGAGCTCACGAAGAATGTTTACGTATTGAGTAGGGACTTTTTGACTATCAAGCGCTTCCCATGACTGCTTCTATCTCATTTGAGTCAAAGGCCTTCTGTACGTCGATGAAAGTGAGACAGAGCGGTCTTTTGTACCCTCGCGATGCTTCAAAGAGTCTCGTTATCGTGTGGATGTGGTCCATCGTACTAAATCCTTTTCGAAACCCCTGCTTGCTCACATGGCTGTCCTTCGTAAAGTGTTCTGTCAATCCTGCTTAGGATGACCCCAGTGAAAAGTTTGTAAACGACAGACAGCAAGCAGATAAGACGATAGCTGCCGATATCGTGTAGGTCACCTTCCTGAACAATAGCACGGTCTTGCTGGTCTTCCACTAAATAGAGACCTTGCATTCAGACAGGTAACGTGTAAAGAACCGAACCAGTGTGTTTACGGGGGCAGGCCGAAAGTTCCTCGAGCCTTCAAATCATATCATATTCAGTATTCGTGCTTTTCGATACTTCACGGGCGAAATAGCGTGTCGGATTTCGGAAGGGACAACTGGTGATATTACATATCCATCCTCCTTTATTTCACATGAGAGCAGGAGGACCTGGTTATTGAAGAGATCTGAGTAGTAATCGTGATTGATTTTCTCCTGCAATCATCATAGCTTTGTAATTGGCGAGGCTTCGGTGGGGCTTGCAAATGCTATTCCTAACCTCTGCAACTTTGACAATGAATTTTGGAAATCTCTTTTTAAGATCTTTTTTCATCGCCTTCTGGAATTGCGAGTTGCCATGGTCTTTGCCACCATGATAAACTCAGAGAGCCGCTCACCCTGTTCGTTCCATTCTAATCCGTGGGTCCCAATGTGACGTTCCTCAGACGATCTCCTTGGTCCGATCTTGGCATTGAAATCTCCAATGGTGACCTTGAAGAATGTACTGTCGTCTCTGTAGAACCTCTCCAAGTCCATTTAGAACGCTTCGACTTCTTCTTCGTCATAGTCTGATTTTGGCGCGTAAACAACGAAGATTGTCAAAGCCGGTGTTGATCCACATCTTTTTAATCGTAAACGTCCGATTCGGGTTGTACGCTGTTCGAATGAATCGATTTTCATGGACAAACTCGTGTTGACGAGTACGCCGACACCGCCTACGCCTCTACTGTCGCATGTTCCGAGGAACAGTTCTTCTCCAGTGTCATAGACAGCGTTGAATGGGTGGCGTCGTCTCGTCTCGGCCAGGCCGATGACGTCGTACCTTATCATTCTTGCTTGCGTGAGCAAGTCCTCTATCGAGGACTCGGATGCAAGTGTACGTGCGTTGTAGGTACAGATCGTCACCATAGTTCTTGGAATACGCCTAGCAAATACAGAAAGTATTTGCCAAATCGGCGCAGCAGAAACAGGGAGTTTATCTCCTGGAATCTCCTGCGTCTCAGGGAAGCAAGGGCTGCTTTTGGTTCGCGATTAACCCCCTATCCGCCACCGGGGGACGCGCCACGTTGCCTTGCGACTAACCGGCTCGAGATCCCTCATATGAGGGAGATCCGTGAGAAAAAAATACAGTAAGTGCTAAAATCCTATATATAAAAACAATCGATACGTGACTAATTAAAACATACTTTTCGAAATGACATATAAACTATCATCGGCTCTGATGAAGACGAAGACGTCGAAACGTTAGCCGATAATAAATCTTATTATCAACCTCGTGTAAGCTCATCAGGAAAAAAAATATCTATTGACATATAAACTGTTTATCTAAAACATATGCATTCCAGGTGTGTAGCGAATCATGTACAGGCGGAGAGTGCCCAAGTACGGCGCAAGGAGCCATCGCGCTCAGTATAGCGCTTCCGCTACTCCTATTGTCACATTTGTTTTAAAGAACTTTTGAGACAGTGCGGTACGGCATCGGTCAATGGTTGGAGCGAGAACGGTGCTATGTGTACGCATGTTCACAAATATGTTCTTAATTAATGCGACTTCCTACGTTGGAAATAGTTGCTTACATCGACATATTCATTGATACTTTCCAGTACGGGCATTTTTGATATCACGGTGGTGTGTTAAATAGCTGTATTTCATCGATTTACTAGTCAAACGACTTATTTTTGCATTTCAGCTGTATTGCTTCCGTTTTCTCTTTGTTATATTCCATTATCTAATTCATCAAACTTGTTCCCCCATTTTCGAAAAATCGTGCAAAAAGAAGGTTAAGAGACAACGTTAAAGAAAGACCTTGGTTCCTTCGAAAGCAACGCTTCTGCTTTGTGGCAGCTGAACACTGCGTTCCCAGTTTTTATGACAATTTTGATTCATCTACTTGTCGTCGTGGTTTGCTGGTCACCGCATTGGATTTAAGCCCACCAATGAAGAACTACAATCATTTCTGAGTTGTGGTGCAGCCAAAATATCGAAATCTAAAATTGTTCAGTCCTTTCAGTATTGTAGATAGCTTACTCACATGTTTGCAATATGGACTGTCTAAAGATCGGTCCCTCGCCACTTATTTCAACTACAATGCGGGGGTGGATTTTTTACTGCCATCTTCGGGTTGACCAGTAGAATTTGGACCATTGATCAAGTCGATGCATAAAGATATATATAGATATCCAATAGGAGATGAGAGAGCTACAGCATGGTATTGCGCGTTATGGGTTCTAGGCTTTACTTCTTCGAGCTTCTTTCAGTTGAGTTACTCTTTACAATGTTTTTCGAAGCATTCTTTTGTACATCTGTGCATAAATCAACAGTTCGAACTCCTTTTGTGCCCATACTTGCCGAAATAATGTTATACGGCAGCAGAATTATTGGGAGTGTGAAACGTTCCGCTAAGATTCAATTTACTAAGAGTGGTGAGACCGGGTGCATTGAAGTCTTGGTTTACCTTGGAGTTCTGGTGGGTAGCCATTACTGGGACTGTACACTCATCAGTGGACTGCTTAACGTAGGTCTCTTCTTTGCACCCTTTCAAAATCAAAAAAATTAGGATCTGAGCTCGTACTAGTTTTTTGAGTAACATGTCAAATTGGATCTATTGTGTCTTAGCTATATCGCGCGGTGGACCACAATTTTTTTAAGACGTTCCTTTTTACGAAGAACTTTTAAGCACCGCTGCTTTTCGTTGCCATGCACTACTGCTGGCTTCTGATTTCATTCCAAATATCTGTTGTTGTGTCATCATCTACCTCAGTTACTCTTTCTTTCTTCACATCTTTAGAGGTTGCCAATCATAATCACTGTCTTATGGATTTTTCCCAAGTTTTTTCTTTCAACATTATTTTTGCGCAAATGAAATTTCTAATGACACATATTTCTTCCACCTACAATAACACACTACATCAGCTCCAATACCATAGTAAAGTGCAACATTTCCACCAAGTGCACATTTTCACTCAAACTAGAAAAATTCGGTGCCGTAGGGTTGACCTCATGGTTCAGCTGATTTAATCCCCAGTGGTTTACATAGGTCCTCATTACAGGTGGTTTCTTTGGTCGTTCATCTGTAATATAGAGCAGTGGTGCTTTCATCAAGAGCTAAGTCATCGGAGCTGCGAATGGTTTCAATGTCAATGTTTCGGAAACCCAGTAGATCATAAACTTGCACCACGGCAAATTTGCTCCTAACCGTGAAGTTAGAATGGGTGGTGAAGCTGCGCAGTGGTCAGTGACGCACTCCATCAGGAAGCATACTGCTAATGTTTTCCGCTCCCCAAAGCTCTCCAGTCCACATGGTATCGCCTCAGTTCGTCTATCTTCAAGGCTGCAGGGAAAATTTATTCGACCAGATTTCTGCGACGTTCATATAGAAAGGCAAATTCCTAAAGCAGTAGCCGAAACAACACATAGATATGCTCGAAGACCACTGCTGAGGATGAATGCGAGGAGAACTAGTCGAATTCAAGAAGTAGTGGAATCCACATAGTGGGCGTGATGACGGGTCATGCAAAAATTTTTATTTTTTTAATTTATACAACCCTTCTACGTTCATATCTGCTGTAAGAATTCTACCACTTTTCATATTCGATTCGTTTTCTAGGATCCATCATCCACAAAGGTCCTCTAACTTTTATGTATAGCTTGTTTGCTGTTTGAGAATTTTCATTTCATCTTAAATGCCGTAGACTGCTGTTTGAGTTGATTCTCCTTGGAGTCCTGAGATAGTCTGGCTGCAGAGTTCACATTTAAATTGCACAGAGGTTTTTTTTCCAGAGAAGTGCGGTACCAATTTCCTCACTCCGGGAAGTACGGGAGGCTTGGTAAGAGCGGAGCGGATCGGCACCACTGCCACTGTACTATCTGCCGACTCTTATGCAAAACAAAAAACAAATATAAATAAAGTTAAAGCAAATTTCTCAATTCTAGTACATTTTATTAAGATTGGAACACAAAGGCTTTGTCGATTTGTATAATGGAGCTATCCAAATGGAAACTTTGAAACAAAATAGCTGCATACCCATTTTGCCAAAACGGTGTCATACTGAATATTGCTTCTCAGGATCGAGAGAGGAGCGGTGTCAACGCAGACGTTGAGACAGTTACGCCTCTCAACTTTAACCAAATATATCTCGGTTCAGATTGAACTGTATCACTTGAGAAAGGAGTCACTAGATGCAAATATCTATGCTAAATTACATCAAATTTTATCAGTTCTATCAATTTTTCAAGCTCAAATCTGAAAGACAGGAAGTGCACAGAGAATAGACCGCCTTTCAGAAAGTATGAGCAGATTGCGATCATCAAGAAACGCCGAGCACTCATACCTCGGATCAAAATTTTCTGTGTAGACTAACCTCACTTGTTTGGTCCTATATCTCTTTCATATTGTTTTTGACGGTGGACATTGTGTACCTGTACATTTGATGTTTTAAATTGGTGAAGAACATTGTGTAACAAAAAATAGTCCCACTCGTAACAGCACTGGTCTGATGAAGGCGAAAGCAGAAAAACGTTAACCATCGACAGACGATGACGACGACAACGACAACAACAACTACAACAACTACAACAACTACAACAACTACAACAACTACAACACTAGAAATATAGACATCGATCGATTCAGGAGTTATTCACAATCTTAACCGGGCAGGCGAAACGAAGGACCCGCATGGTGTGGTGGTGAGCGCGTTACTCTCCGGAAAGGACAATAGCGCGTTCGTTCCCCACCATAGACACCTGCGGTCCAGAGTCTTGCAAATATCTCAGCTTCATTAAAAAGTCAGGAGTTATTTTTATACTTTGCTACTAATTATACTGCGCGCTTTTTATTCTACCAAGAACCATCATGTCTGTTATTTTAGGATTTAAATGGTATTTGCTATAATTGAATTCAACTGGTTTCATAAGAATGACAACAAGGTCATGCCGACGCGCCCGTGTAAACGAGCTGTTCCTGGCTTAGTGCATAATGACAACTCTGTCATTTCGATGGAGCCCCAACGTGTTGGAAATGTCGATGAAGATACAACTAGCAATTAATACGAGAAAGACGGAGAACTTGGAATGAAAGGTCGATTTTAGAGGAGCGACCATTTTCGTAATCGCGTCATCTCTTTGAATTGGATCATACGCTCTACTAGGATATGGGAAATGGAATTACGACAACAGATAGACAAAATAAATGCGACAACTAGTGGGAAGTCGATCTCAATGTGTAGCCTGTGCACTTGTAACCTTTGGATTCTACCATATATCTGTCCATTTCCTCCCATCGGTTTAGTGCCTCATCGTGGGTGGAAGGTGTTCCTGGGTGACGGGCTGCGATGTACAGCAGAGGGATTCATTCTTCCAGCATGGTCTCTCAAGCTGAAAATGGGCCGCGATTTTTATCAGAAATCCTAGCTGAGAGAAAACCAATACCAGAATCGATCACCGTCTTGGTATCAAAGCCGCATGGTGGCAAATCTCCTTCTAATCCACAAGGGTGGCGACAGCCTGCTGAGATGACCCATTTGAGGCAAGCCTTTGCTCGGCTGACATTGGGACACCAGAGAACCACAATAGCTAAATCAGCAAAACTGCTGTAAAACTATGTTAGAGGTCAATTTATCATAGTGGGGCTCCTCTTCGTAACAGTACGGCAGCTATCTCTATATATTGTTTACCCTCCTTGGAGTTTATATGGAAGCTCAGACGGGCAAGCATTCATTATGCAGTTCTCATAGATTCACAGACACCGACGAAATATACTTGACCTAATTCGCAATAATGATTTATCAAAGAAAGTGAAAATAAAAGTAAACGTTGCAGTAAGCACTTTACTAATGAATAATCTACCCGATGTCACATTTGAGCAGCATATTATATTTTTATATTTTTTATATTATGTTATATATTTATTATATTATATTTTTATATTATATTATATTATAGCATATTATATCGGTAGATACACGTGGCACCAATGCAGCGCAAACATTAGATATGAACAGCGTTATGCACCTGATCATAGGCTCGACGTTTGTTGTAGACCAACCAAAGCTTTCGCCCGTAAGGGGTCGAAAAATTTGATTCAGACATGTCTGGGAGATCAAGAACAAAAACTTGACACATCAGCAGGCCATTAACATCATTGCATAAGCTGAATAGACATTCACTGCTCTACAATGCTATGAATGGAGACCAATGCATGGTGCATCGTTTAAGCCACCGAACACTTTTGCTTAGGATGAAGTAAAAATGGTAGATTACAGAGGTAAATTCCTAGAAGGCCCCTAAAAAGTGACAGTATGAATTGTAAAGATGTATCGTCTATCTAAAAGAGTTCCGGTATATTATGGAAAAACAGAGATTTCATCTAAATATAAAACACACAGTTCTTTAATTTTTTCATCGTAAGTTATAAAAAAAAAACGCCAGTAAACCAGCCAGTCTTACGGAGTAAAGTAGGATGTCTAGGATGTGGTTTCCGAGTGATTTCTCCTTCGTTTTTGAAAGCCATTAGTTATCAGCCTTTGATTTCGTTATTTTCCCACTTGTTCTAGAGATAGAACGATGAATTAGAAGGATATTAAAAATACAGAAACCAAAAATTGAAATCCAAAAAAGATAAACAAAAATAAGCAAATAGAAATCAACATTCATAGTGGAAGTAGGGGTTGTAATCGAGGGTGAGGCGTTAAGAAAATAGCAACCGGATCCTTGGTTTCTCAATTCCTGCTGCAAAAAACCTGATTACGGATGAATGTTACTTGTGCTCTGGGCAAATAACGACTCAATTATTCCTTGATAAACGAAGTAGACTGTAAATTCAAAAAAGTTGTAAAGGATAAAGGTATACAGCGTGATTATGCCGATTGTCTATGCCGATGATACGATTCAAGTCGCAACAAATTCCTACTATGTGTGCGCTCGCGGCCCGTTTATGATTTGACAACATTGATAACCTTAAGCAAACTTCGTTTGCACAAAGGGCGGTCTAAACAACATTCGCTGATTACCAACTGTTTGCCCAGGGATTATTTAGCGGGGCTGAGAATAGCTATGAAATGGTAGGAATAAAAGCATGCTCCCCACTTTGTGTCTCAGATAGCCATTTTTTTCCTTGATACCCTGAGCAAATCCTTCACCAGTAAATGTTGATGGACAGTCTCTACTTCGTAGTTATGGAGACGAAGACTCAAACTATATATCATTTGATACCCTGAGCAAATCCTTCACCAGTAAATGTTGATGGACATTCTCTACTTCGTAGTTATGGAGACGAAGACTCAAACTATATATCAAAAAAGCAAAGGAATGGATGACGTCCGTCATAAATTGCATTGACATTTTAAGACTACTTAGAGTTCTCAATGCAAATCACAACTAACAACGGCTTTTAAGCTTGTCTCCACTGTTCACATGGACATGCGATGGCGATGGGAGCGGGTCGGAAACCGAGAAACGGCTTCCTGTTGTCGAGCTGTTGTTTCAAATGACAAAGTATTCTTTGTATTTGTAGTGCTCTATCGAGTTGATGCACAATGTACACAGTGCTATCAAAGCCACAAACGCATACACGATCAGTGGTTCGATCTCCATCCCAGCCTGTCCATGTCTTTGACTTCTTAAAAATCGGCAACTAAATAGTTTATCCGCTGGTTCGATCTCCATCCCAGCCTGTCCATGTCTTCGACTTCTTAAAAATCGGCAACTAAATAGTTTATCCGTTCGTGATGGAACGACTGCTGACATACTTAGTGGCTCGGTTTGATCAATTCTGAAAGAGTTTGGATCCGCATTTGTTGTTATAGCGATTCTGTGGTATACGACAGATGTTAGACTCTAAATAATGTTGGCAGATGCACTATTTCACTTAAAAAAGCTCACAAGCTTCTTTGCAAAAATTTCTGAACGCTCAGCCAAAAGCTGGTCTTTGACCACTTAATATAAATATTTTGTTTACACGCAGGTGGTCTACTGTTGTGAGCCTACAAAGAAAACGAGCAAAAACGCAGCGAAAAGTAGTACAAATTTTTTTGCCCAAGCCAAATGGATTGAAATACCCGTGAAATATCCTGGAGTCACAGATGTCATTCTGACTAACAACTAAATGGAACCCGTAGAAAACTCACAGAAGAGTTGCAAAAGGACCAAAATATAAGTAAGAAATTGGAAATGCTGAAATATATAATTTAGAACTTTTCGGCATACATAAATTATGCAAAACTAATTGCCAAACATAAATTAATTTACTGATTTTTATTTTTTTTATTTTTGGGTCTCCCTCATACGAGGGATCTCAAGCTAGTTAGTGGCGACGCTACGCGGCGCGTCCCCAGGTGGCGGATAGGTGTTAATCGCGGACCAAAAGCAACCTTTGCTTCCCTGAGACGCAGGTGGATCTAGGGGATGGACTCCCTGTTTCTGCTGCGCCGATTTGGCAAATACTTTCTGTATTTGCTAGGCGTATTCATGCATGCGTGTGTGGGTTCGTTCTCGTTTTTTGCGGATTGCATTCTACGAGGTCAACTCTGCGAAAAGACTGCAATCAAGTGACAGGGAAGTATATGGGAGGTGGTTATGAGTCGCCTCCAACAAATAAGCTCCGTGTCCACTCTGGGAGAAACTGGCAAGCTACACGTGAGTATAATCAGCCTCCAGGTTCGGAGCCCAGCAAGCTATACGAGGGTATCAAATATGTTAAACACAGTAAAAAAAAACGGGCCTCATTCCCCGGACCCCGAAAGAGCCCCCAATTTTGCAGCGTTGGGTAGGACGAGTACGAAGAGGCCGCAAAAATCTCAGAGCCAATAAAAGCTGCCTGGATTGCAAAGAACTAAGGTGACGATCTGTATCTACAATGCACGCACACTTGCATCCGAGTCCTCGATAGAAGACTTACTTATGCAAGCAAGAATAATAAGGTACGACGTCATCGGCCTGGCCGAGACGAGACGACGCCATCCATTCAACGCTGTCTATGACCCTGGAGAAGAACTGTTTCTCGGAACATGCGACAGTAGAGGCGTAGGCGGTGTCGGCGACATCACTTTGACTTTTGCAGACGAATAGTTTGTTCATGGTCATTGATTCTCTCGAACGACTAACAACCCGAATCGGACGTTTACGATCTAAAAGATGTGGATCAATACCAGCTTTGACAATCTTCGTCGTTTACGCGCCAACATCAAACTATGACGAAGAAGAAGTCGAAGTGTTCTATACGGACTTGAAGAGGTTCTACAGAGAAGACCATACATTCTTCAAGGTCATCATTGGAGATTTCAATGCCAAGATCGGACCAAGATGATCGTCTGAGGAACTTCACATTGGGATACACGGATTAGAATAGAACGAACAGGGTGAGCGGCTCTCCGAGTTTATCATGCCGACCAAAACCATCCATGGTAACTCGCAATTCCAGAAGCCTCACCGTCAACGATGGACGTGGGAATCTCCCAGTGGATAGCACCATAACGAAATAGACCACATCATAGTAAATAGAAAGTTTTGCCTAACCGATGTCGCTGTCTCAAAATTTTACACGGGATCAGACCACCGTCTCCTTCGTGCAAGATTTTATTTCTCACACAAAGGAGAAAAAGCCGCCAAATTCAAAAACCGATGTCCCAGAACCACCACAAACTGGGACCTATTTAACTCATTACTCGTCTTTTGCGAAGATGCCGTTGTCGACAACATCGACGAGGAATACGATCGGCTCATTCAACATCTTCACGTTAGCGCCATGAAAGCTGAGAGTTCGAAGGTCACCAAGAACGTATGCTTGTCGACTTTGATAAAGCGTGTGGAAAGATTGGTCTTCGACTAAATCTAAAGAAAACGATGTTCATGAAAAACGGATTGGTTTCGTTTGCTCTATTCACGTTCAACGGAATGATATCTCTGAATGCTCCAATTATGCCCATCTAGGTCGTGAAATCAAAATGATGAATGACTTAGCTTCAGAGCTCAGCAGAAGAAAACGAGCGGCTTGTCAAGCTCTCGAGAGCATCGAGGATGTAGTGAAGAGAACAAAGAACATCCGACTCCGTGCCTAGCTTTTCGACTCAACGGTTCTTCCTGCCCTAACGTTTGCGTCAGAAACCTGGTCGCTACGTAAGCAGGATGAAAGATCACTCAGCGCTATCGAAGGCGCAGTCGAAAGAACTATGCAAGGAGTATCCTGTTCCACACAAGTAAGGGATGGGATCCGAAGCTCCGACCTACGTCAACGATCAATAATCAAAGATGCCGTTCTATACGCCAAACAGTCGACGATAAGGTGGGCCGGATACGTAATGCGTATGAATGATAACCGATGGATAAGAGCTGTTATTGACTGGATTCTTCGAGATGTCAAACGTACTGTGCAGGAATACCACCGACCCGATGGTCAGAGTTCTTCATGAAAAGCCTAGAAGAGAAAAAAAAGATATGATGCTCGACGAGTCCCTGAAGCGGGCATAACCCACCAGGCTACTCTTGCACGCGAAAGGGAAAAATGGAGGATTTACTGCTGACGGCCACTTGAGTCACTCGACGATCAACGGGACTATAGATGATACAGGTGATTTATTTTTGGGACATTGTTTGGTCCTAGGGTTTAATGAAAACGAATACTTTGAAATAGATAACAATTCCCACTACCGACTTTTATTTATCCAATGATTTTCTATATTCTTGTTGAGCAAATTCTTTGACGAGGTTAAGCTAAAGTGTCGGCACATCGCCTTCTTCAGAGCCTGCAAGGATATAATGATGCACAATGCTCAACTAGAATATAGAGGATTATTTGAAGTGAATAACTCCTCACACAGTTTTGGTTAATGGTTTACAACCCAATGATAATGACATTTTCACGGCTGTTAATCAATTTCTTGACTCCTTTTTCTTTCTTTTCTTTCCTCGTCATCTTTCATTTTTTGCTGCCATATTTCTTAGTACAAAAATCAGCAGACTTCCAGAAATCAGTTTAGCAAGCTTCCAGATCTAGAGTTTTACATTGATCAGGATTAAAAACGAACTAAACATTGTTTTTGAGCCTAATGAAAATGGTTTATCGAACAGCATTTTAGCCAGGTTACGGTATAATTGTCATCTTATTCTGGATTTCATACGCAATGACATGGAGCGACGAAACCGTGCTATATGGTGAAAGAAAAATGTCGGTGATCGTAGCCGTAACGGACATATTTTGGCCACACAGTAGTATTCAGCAGCAGTTTATTAGCTACTTAGAAAAGCTGAAACCTCACGTTGATCAATCTTTGAGGGATGCGACATGCTTTCGACTTCATTAAGCATCGTTTGGAGGTGATTAAATGCATATCTGGCCTTTACAAAGCCTCGCAGTAGCCCTCCGATGTATCGAGTTAGCGCTGCTATCCTCGCAGGCAAGTCTGATACCAATTTGCTGACCCCGGAGGTATGGAAAGGTTGGTAGGCCACGGGCACGGGTATCAATCCTATGTATGCGTCGCAAAACAGCTCCAACCATTGCGCTACACCACGAGCCGCATAGTCTACTATAATTGCATCGAAAATAAATCGAAGCATATGTATATTGGATGGGATAAATTGTCCCTTATAGCATACGCTTTCTTCCTTTTTTACTCTGTCAAGAAAAAACCAAGCAGCTTTTATGAAAAATAGCGGCACTGGCGTGTGTAGCATTCATCTGCTGCATAAGACGATGGATCATCATGGAAACTGTTCCCAAGATCGACTTTCTATTAACCTCGGCATTGAATTATAAATCTGTTGTTTCTAAGCAACAAAATTATGGAAACTGTTAGAATACTTCACATTTGCAATCGAAGGCTCTCTTTTACTATCTAGACGGAACTTATGAAAAGCCCTTTTGTCCAAATATCGGCTACAGGTCATTTAGACACTAAAGTGTCATACGCAGCCAATTATAGGATCATTACCAGTGGCAGACAACTCGTCGTATACAGGCGATCATCTACGTCATCGTAATCACCTTTTTCTTTCCTTTTATGTCGATTTTTCTTTTTCAGGAGTTTTTCTCACATTCCTTTCTCTCTCCTCACAGTCATTACAAGCCTTCTTCCAAACTGGCTATATAGTGCTTATCTAGTAGACATAAAAATTCGAAGCAGTGAGACGACGTTCATATTCCTTCACTAAGCATCAAAATTATCTTTCTTAGTAATCCATAGAGAGATTGCGAAAATCCTTAAAGAAAGAAAGAAAATTATTACCAAGTGTCATAATAAGCTCTTAATAATGTTAAGGATTCCACCTTTTTACGAAAGAAGGCACTGAACATTTTAAGGAAAAGAGCAAAAACAACTAACTTGTTTAAATTGTTGGGCTTGCACGAGGTTGATAAAACTGTGTTATTCGGCTAACGTTTCTACGTCTTCATCATCATCAGAGCAGATGGTCCGAGCCGATGATGTACAGTTGCTTAAAAAACCCGATAAAATTGGGATAACAAGATCGCGTAACAGTGGAATTATCTTTTATTAGTCTACGGACTGTAGAATGAAAAAAACGCATCAAGGCTTTATGTATGTAAGGAGAATGGCTCGGCTTTTCACCAAAGTGATCAACGGTGCTCTTCCCTTATGGGCAGTGTGTGGATGCTGTCAAATACATTTCGCACAGTCCTTAAGAAGTGGATCGTTTTGTTTATGATTTTCAATGGATTTTGGAGGTTCGTGTCCGATAATAATGGTAACATTGGTTGTAGCCACAATAAGGGATAAAAAGATAAAGCTCTGGGCATTGATCAATCTCTGAAAGATGGGCCATTCATTCGAATTTGTCGAACACCGCTGGAGTTGAATTGATGCATATTTGAGCTGCACAATGACTTACGATGCCTGCCGACGTGTCGATTCAGCACTGCTAATGTACTCAGGTCTGATACCATTTGCCAACCCCGGAGGGATGAAAAGTTTAGTGAGCCTGGGCGCGAGGTCGAACCATAGACATGACCCCTCTAATCTAATCACTTTCCTACACCCACAATAATAACAATGATAATAATAATAAACAGTAATAATAATAATAATAATAATAATAATAATGGTAACAACCAACGTTATTTTCAGATGACTAGTATAGCTGTGCACTTTAGAATTTTAAAGGTCCATAAAAGAAGACATGTTCTTCTTCCTCAAGGGTATGTACGATTCTTATAGACTACTTTTTCATTTTTAAAGTTGCTGCTAGATAGAAAGCTAGCTGAGAGAAAGACGAAGTGAAGGACTCGCATGGTGTGGTGGTGAACACGTTAGCTCTCGGAAATGATAGAAGTGGGTTCGATCCTCAACTCAGACATCTGCCGTCCAGAGCTTTGCAAATATCTTAGCATCACTTTCGTTGAATTTGACATGATACTCTGCCGTGAAAAATTATAGTAGGAAATAAATAAAAAAGATAAAGCGAACATTCGTTTAGTGTATGAATAATCATTTGAACATTGTCGATATTCGTTTGTTAGAAAACGAGTCACATTTCCAACACTTTTTCTTTGAATTTTTGAGTAATGGTTTCCCTATAGACAAGGCAGTAAGCCTGGTATCATTTGTTAATAGTAAAATCATTATCGAAAGGTTAAATTATAATTTCTCATGTGGCTACCTATTATTAACAATTTAGACCAATGAGGCCACAGATCTTTCAGACTTCATACGTCAGCCGCACAAAGAACAAGTGAGGTTTTAGATTAAATAGTTTAATTGCAAAGAGAACTATTCACCCGATCCTTGCTCCTTATTACTCAGAGTTACCTGGGCGAAAAGGTACGGTGTGCTAGAATTTGTGCAAAAATACAAAAGAGCAAGCTTGCGATTATGAGGCAAGCAATGACTTGGAATTTAGATTATCTTACCTGACACTTGATACTTGAACGGCTCCTCATCACAAGTTGTGCGGACCCTAGCATAATCACCATTTTTCAGAGTCTTGCTGGTTAAGCCATTATGGTTTCCTGGAATCCCGAGTACAGCCTGGCCAAAGTCTGCCCCAGGTCGTCACCACGACAGGCAGTAGCAGCCTTTATGGATCAGAGGGAGATTTGTCACGATGCAACTTTGATACCAGGACGGTGGTGGATCCTAGTATTAGTTTACTCTTGGCTAGGTTCTGATTTCCTGATGGAAACGCCGGACTCTTTCTCAGCTTGGGAGACCTTGCCGGTGGACTAATCCTCCCAACTGTACCTCGCAGTCCAATACGCAGGCACACCTTCCAGCCACAATGAAGAGATAAACCGTTAGGGGATTAGATTATCACAAATCATAATAATTACCTCAGCTGTTAGAAAATACGTCATAATTTTCATTTTTTTCTTTTAGCAAACTCTTCATAATTAAACTACTTCTATGGAAATGTGCTAATTAAGATAAAGAGACATACAGATCCTATATCTGCGCCTAGTCAAATGAACCTTTTCAGTGCGGCCGCAAGATAATTGGAAGGAATGGAGGAAATACCATCGCTCAGACAGCACGTGAGGACAATTCGTCTTAGTAGCAAAGCAATAACCAGATACAGAAAATAACATTTAGTATGTGTTTAATTTTTAACCAAGCAAGACAGATTTAGGCTTATTGACCTTAATATTTTGACCTTGGACCAATTTTCGCACGATCTACGTCAAAGACGCGTGAAAGGAAGGCTTGATGGTCAGCGTTGACGTAAGCAGGCGATCTGTTGTACTACGCTGGTACCTGTATATTCCTCAGAAATAAAAGTTGGTGAAGACTGAATACATACAATCATTGATAATTCAGCAACATGGACACTATGGCTAACCGATTTGACCAAGTAAAACGGTCCTCCTCAGTGCTTGGTCGACTTCCGGCATAATTCCGTTAGGTATCGCGTCAATATCAAAAGAATTCATTCACAAAACCCTTGTACTGTGACAAAATGGGCTTTCTGCGGGTTTTTCATTGTGATTAAGTACTGACATTTACGTAAGAATTCTATGAAAGTTTGAAAAAAACAACAATTATGCTTGTCGCCATTCTATTGTGGTGGATACGGTAGACGCCGACATTGGATCATAAACAACTACTTAGCCCTATTTGGTAGACATCCGAGTAGTTCGTCAGATATATTCAGACATTTTTGTAGATTCTCGTCAAAACCTCGATTCTACACGCTATTCCATCAATGGTCGCATCGTTTATTTCACATGAAGTCTATACGAAAATTTTGTAATGCCTTGGAATTTCTATCACACGTAATCCTTATGGAGCCTTTTCAAACCGTTAGACCACTTAAAGGGAATGATACCACATTGATTGTGATGGCTGTCCTCACAAGTATAGTGCTGGTTCGATACAGCTCCGGGCCCACTAATCCTGTAATTACTACGGCATCGAGAAACTGGTACCGTAGTTGATAGGGAAAATTTCTTCCTGCAATCCATGTGGGGACGGGCTAGCCCAGCTATTTCGGGTCTTCAAGAAACTCGACGACCAGAATTAAACGGCGTTTGTAAAGACGACATTCCTCAAACAACTGCCTAATTTATACGCGAAAACCTGGAAGGTCTTCGTCGATGATGGATGGTGTGAAACGAATCGTATGCGAGACGTGTTGGGATCCGCGCAACAGATGTGAAAGAAGAGTGGCATAAAATAGGAAAAAATAGAAAAATAAACCTCTTAAGGGTTCTGCTTGTTCTTCACATAACGTTTAAATGATTTTCAATTCTTCTTATGATCTCATAAATTCATTAGTATTCCTGAAATTTCCGCAAAAAGCTTCACTAGGTACTAAGGAACATTTTGGTATTTCCTGCATGAAGCGAATCGATAGAGAACAATTTCAGCTGTTTTCGTGCAAGGAATGGACGGAATCCCAAGAGTCCGTTACGACTGCCGACAATGATGGACTCGTTTAAGAGTGTTCCGGTCTCGGAATGAAATGTTGTGCTCATATTTTGCACCAGAAGGGTTCGCTCAGAAACTGGCAGAAGAACGAACTCAAGTTTAATTGTTGCATATAAGTAGTAAACTCAAACCCTGTTGAGATTGTATTTATTATTTATTTATTGTATTTATTGTATTGTATTTATTGCGTAAACAATAGCAACATTTCCAATAATATTCACAAATAAAAATTTACGTGATAATAATAGTGCTACTATCGTCATCAGTAAACTGTTCATTCACCCCTTTATCGCACTCAGTAGTAAGTGGTGGATTCGGCCTCCAAAACGAAGATGAAGACCATGACACTTTTTTAAAAGTAGTTTTGAGGAAAAGGTAGCCACAGCACCATAGACTTCTTCGCGAATGAGATTCCGGAATGCCGAGCTCCTCACCTTAAACGATCCTTTTGCTTGATCATGTAGCTTATTGACCTTTACATCAACAGGCGTAAAGCTTGTTTGTTGGAAGTGGCATCAAATTGCCACAGAATTTACCAATTACATTCATTTGTTAACTCACATGACTTGTCACCGGACATTATGCAGATTTCAAAAGTTTTTTTAAATCAGCTTGTTGCACATCATCGGCGAAAGTTTTCGGATTTCCTAGCGGGTTTGAGTGCTACAGGAAGAATTTCATTCCTTTATGAAGGTTATTGAAGTAAAGGATTTTTTCTGGAATCCTGGGACAACTCTGCTGGATCGCTCACACGTCTTTTCGCAGTCAATCATAGGTCTGTATGGATCGGAGAGGTTTTCTAAGGAAACTCAGGTGCCGGTATTCCTTCTTATTTCATCAGAGTTCATACCAAACAAGTGGACACAGCACGTCTATTGCACGACATCTCTAACCACTGTGCTATCTCCGGTGTTTCACCGTGTGATTTGGAATGCAAGTTTCTTGAATGAAATCTTAGGAAAAAGACTCGCTCTTCTTCATGGCATGAATCTTGTAAACAAAACGAATATAGAGTTGTCGTCCGTTTGGTTGAAATTGGTCCTCCCTTACTTTGCTCATCATTTTCGCTTAGCGCTAAAAAATATTTAGAAAGTCCTAGAAGTTTCTAGAAATGTTCGAAGCTCATGCTGCAGCGCAACGAAAAAGCGACAATGTAAAAGTATATTATAGGTAAAACGAAGCACAAAGTAGTAATGGTAGCAATAGTGGTGGTGCATAAGAAAATCTAAAATATGACTTTATAACGACCGCATTTTCTGTTTATCCCAATATGCTAGTCCGTAGCACTGCTGTTATTTACTTTTGGTTAAGGGATAATGGAGAATTAAAAGTTCGGCACGGCACAACGATGTCAGTGGCGCAAGAGCAATGACTTTAGCGGATCGATAATGGCAGATGAGATCAATAGCGATGTGGGTCGACAGGGTTGCCGGAATTGCAGAATTTTCCGCTACACAACGACCAGCGCTCAGTCCATTTATTATTCTAGATTGAACTCCTCTGTTCCCAATATAGGTCCGAATGACCCCCTCAGTCATACCGAAACTTGGTTGCCGGGGAAAATCGTACGGAGCATGTTTGGTAACTTTTTACATTGTATAAAGCTTTGAAACAAAGTTGTGGTAGCGTACTGACGACGCTTCACTTGCTCGGACTGTCCTCAACAAGCATACGGCACAACGATGTCAGTGGCGCAAGAGCAATGACTTTAGCGGATCGATAATGGCAGATGAGATCAATAGCGATGTGGGTCGACAGGGTTGCCGGAATTGCAGAATTTTCCGCTACACAACGACCAGCGCTCAGTCCATTTATTATTCTAGATTGAACTCCTCTGTTCCCAATATAGGTCCGAATGACCCCCTCAGTCATAAACAGAGTGATTTGAGATGAAGTAGCTGCTTCAGAGTTGACTACGCGAACGAATTAATCCTCCACGTCCAATGCACTCCTTCATTTTGAGTATATGAGTACCTCGTGAATTGTTTTAAAGCAAGCATTTTCAGCTACACTTGTTTGAGTGATCTGCAATCCGCGAGACTTGGTTGCCGTGGAAAATCGTACGGAGCATGTTTGGTAACTTTTTACATTGGATAAAGCTTTGAAACAAAGTTGTGGTAACGTACTGACGACGCTTCACTTGCTCGGACTGTCCTCAACAAGCATACGGCACAACGATGTCAGTGGCGCAAGAGCAATGACTTTAGCGGATCGATAATGGCAGATGAGATCAATAGCGATGTGGGTCGACAGGGTTGCCGGAATTGCAGAATTTTCCGCTACACAACGACCAGCGCTCAGTCCATTTATTATTCTAGATTGAACTCCTCTGTTCCCAATATAGGTCCGAATGACCCCCTCAGTCATAAACAGAGTGATTTGAGATGAAGTAGCTGCTTCAGAGTTGACTACGCGAACGAATTAATCCTCCACGTCCAATGCACTCCTTCATTTTGAGTAGCTCTCGCCTTATTTTATGCAAGAAACTATACTAAACATGCCGACGCAAGCATTCAAGCGTAAACAGAAATGTCGTTTGTGAAATTCCCGTTAATACGTTCAACGGCGGTCAACTCCTCTTCAAGAAAGCGTTTCTGAAAATCCCTTTTGCTTCAACCGTAAATTGGTCGTATAAGAGGAGAAGACTAAAGTCTTGTTTTTATCCATAAATAAAAGGCTTCCATAAATGATAACCACCATTTTTTCCCTGGATCGTTTGCCACCTGATTGTGTTAAGGGCTGCTCCTGGCTGTTGGACAGCGTAAATTGGAAGCAAGCTTACCTGCAAGCTCCTGAAAATTTTGCTGACTTTCAATCCTCTCTATGATTATTAGCTGAGATTAATGCGTTGTCTATCCTAAACGAATTACTCGATACATTTTTCTGTTCCTACTCCTAATTTTCCCTTCAGTCATATTCCAATTATTTCATATAGTGCTAGAAGAGAACCTATGCAGCAATCGCTAGGTCACAAAGCACTTTGGCCGTCTATCAAAATCTCAATGGAGCGAGGTTATGTTCTCGGGCGCGGTATTGAACGAATTGTGTAGAACATAATTGTGGGTAAAGAGCAGATTCGAACAACACTTAGCAGCCAGTGTAGTCCGTTAAGTCTCTATTCCCAGAAACATCACTAGTTGACCAGCTGTTCTGGTCAACATTCAAATTTGTTGGACAACACCATCAATTCTATAACCTCGTGAAGCTACTACAAAATGGTCCTCTACTAGCTATGTCCAATGTACGTTAATTGTACAGTCGTATTGTTCTCAACATGTTTGGTCCAGACTATGGTGATGATAAAAAAAATTTTCTTCCAAGACACCAGCAGTTGAGTTAGGATGTGATTTTATACATCCATTTTTATAATTAGTCAATTATTTTATTATCAATAAAATCAATAAACTATAACCAAGCAATAAGCTTTTTTCTTATTTTTTTTACGCAACCTATCTTCATATCTACTGTTCATATCCCAGCACTTCTCACATGCGATTTGTTTCCTTTCATTCATCATCCATGAAGGTCTTCCAACTTTTACGTGTGGCCTCTGCTGTTGCTTGAGGATTTCCGTTTCATCTTGAATGCCCTAGAATGCTAACCAAGTCGATTCTCAATGGAGCCCTGAGATAGTCGGGCTGAAGCGTCTCTAAATGGATTGCAGAAAGCGATTTTTTCCTGAGCAACTCTGGTACCAATTTCCCCACCCGGGAATGATAAGAGGCTTGTTAAGGGCGTGGTTGGGCGGAACAAGCACTATGCTCATAATGATCGGCATCACTACCACTGTGTTATGCCTCTCTGAAATCATTTTTGATTATTTTTTAAATCATTTGTAGCAAGTAAAAAATGAATAAGCTTTTCCCAAAATAGTCGTTCACCTTTTAGGAAAGCAGAATTGAAGCTTGGGAAAACTAACTTTTATTTATCAATAGGAATGTTAACAAATAGTGTAAGCAGACCCCTAAAGCTATATCGAGCCATCTGCGGCATCTACATGTTCGTCGGCAATAAAATGTTTTATCACTAAAGTTGTTTGTATTATTTAGATTTACATTCATGACGCAATATTTACAACGTGATTCTAACCACTTTGTTATAGAGTCTTAGTCACCTGCATAAGTTGTATTACCAGCATTCCCATCTGCTGATAACTAGAGCTGGCATCGGTAAAATCTCTTTTTGTCTCACTTAGGCTTCAGAACCAACAACTAAGCTACACTTGCTTCAACCTCTTGAAAGGAATGACACTTTCCGTATTCGCCGCTCTATCTCAATATTGGTTTTGACGGAAAACACCCACACACCTCACTTGGAAAGCTGCTATCATCGTTGTAAGAAAATTCCCCTGTAGGCGCCTGTAGTGGTTATTTTCTCTAAAGGCAGATAACATTGAGGAAGGCTTTGTCAAAACAATCAAGCGACTTTTTGCGATCAATTTGCACTCTACAAACACATTTCCCAACTCACGCTATTTTACAGCATAATTATACTAAAGATGGTGTTTAAAAAATCCCACACCATTCGATGAGGTCCAAAACGTCCAAAATTCAGTTTGAAATTCAATGAACTGCTAGAAAACAGTTTCTTCTATTTCATCGTAATCATTTAGAACTTGTAGGTCGATTTAAACAATTCGCACTTTTTAAGTTTTTGTACTCCATAAAATAATAGTTTTTTATGTTTCTACCTCAAGTAATTCGATCCGTAACCGGGGACCGAGGCAAGATGTGATTAAAGTGATTCGTTCATATTCGTCAATCTTCGCCCTCCTAACTTCTTCGCCACTAATTGACTGTGATCAGTCTCCGAATGGAAATCCACGCATTTTCTCACCGACTGAGATCCAGTGGCCTTCAAGAGCTTGAAATGAATGTGAGAAATCCGACGCAGCGTCGGTGCAATTCTGTGGTCTTTGGAAAAACCTGGAAGGTGTCGCCTGTAATCATGCCACTACAATGAAGGAATCTAGTGTTATAAATCTGGTTCGCTTATCAGGTGTTTTTCATACTTTAATATAAAATGTTAGTAGCTCGTACTTACTTGTATGGTAGTATGGCCGGCATAAAATATCGTCGTATAAGTCACAACACTTATTGCATTCGTTTCGTTGTTTTGAAAGCGTCATCAGTGAAATGTAGAGATGGTGAATGAATTCAGCTGCGACTGCAGAAGGTGTAAACTTCTTTCCTCAATGGCATATTGAAGTCCGGTCCAGCATGAGATTTCGTGGAGTTCCGAAACAGCACTACAGCCTTTCCGATTCTCTACCACATACAATCTTCCATCTTTGTTAACTCGAGGGAGACTTATCGCCTCGGACAAGAATCCTTCCACAAGGGCGGTAGGGAATTCAGCATTTAGTGAAGCAATCAAATTAGTGAGTTGGTACAGGCGAAGTTCAGGTATTCTACAATATTCTCCTTTATTAAGTGAGCCTGAAACTATGCATGTGCCGCCTATACTATCTACGAAGGTTTATTTCGGCGGAGCTGATATCTCCAGCTGTAGACGAATTAAATCAACCTGCTACAATCTAGTAGGGCCCGATTGTTTTTAACACGTCGTTGATGCTGGTGAGCTGCTGAACTCTCGTCGTTGTCGCGTTACGTGTAGCTGCCATCAGCTCATCGTCGTCATTTGGTTGTTAACTAACGGCTCCATCACCTTTAATTGGTATTTTAGCCATCAGGGGAAAAAATCTTCTTGGAAATCAGCAATTCATCCAGACGCCATAACCCTTATAGAAAAGAAGGAAGTATTAAATATTTCAATGCAAGCTCTTTATTCAAACTGATGTACAAAAAAGAAATGTATCCGTACAGAACCTCACTAATCAAAGAAATTTTTTTTGATAAAATTTCAAATAGCGGGCTGTTTCGTCTTATGTGTTCATGCTATGGATTTTCTTCTTGTTTGGCAGTTCCCTACTTGCCTTTCAACCTTTTTTTCCCAAAGATTGTGCTACTGCTGTATAGGAAAAAAGCTGCGTCTCATCCAGTGAACACTAAAAGTGTAGTGGTTTTACTAGCTTATGACCGACAGCATGGATGAGGGCGGCTCCTCGACGCCATTATGGCGGCCGCAATTTCGTCGGCATTGCGAACCCATCCACTTCAGAAAATTCCATTCGACAACCTATACGCCTATATGATGCCCACCTGTAGGGCTGTTACTGAACGACGTGTAAGAAAACCATTTCGTGAGTTAAACTTATCTCATCCTCGTCACGAAAAACCTTTTCACAGAACTGTACACAAAGAACCATACACATTTGACCCTCCTCACACCCTGCAACCCTTCCTCTCTTACCTCCATAAGGATATATTTTGCTAACGATGAATGTTGCAGCATGACATTTTTGTGATCACCACCGTATTTTTTTGCATTAGGTATCTTTGCTATACGTCAACCGGTGGGTTCGAGCTATGGACCAGCAGGCTTGCCGTACTTATAGGATCTTAACCAGCAGGTTTTGTATTTCGTGATTGCTAGAATTTCGATGAGGCTTGACATCGACCTCTTTACAACAAGGACAATGCCACGTTAGTGAAACACTTGTATGACATACTTACATTATATTGTACTATATTATGCTAATATTATAATATTGTATAATAATACTAGTATTTTCAACTTTTGCAAAACAACACTTCTGCCTGTTAACATTAGACTTTCATGTCCCTTTAGTATGTACTTTGTTATGACCCGGTTAATAAAATGTCTGCGCGCAATTTCTGTTGGTCTATCTTCTTTTAGAAGTAATGAAGAATAAAACCAATGTGTTTATATTGTTGAGTTAGGGGCGCGTGTGGCGCAGTGGTTGGAGGCGTCACTGCGACGCGCACATGGAATGCGTCCATGGCCCACCAAGCCTTCCATCCCTCCGGGCTCGGCAAATTGGTATCAGACTTGTCTGGGAGGATAGCAGCACTGACTCGATACATCGCGATTCTTAATGAAGTCGAATGCATGGCACATCCCTCAGGAATTGTTCAACGTCGAGAGCTTTATCTTTTTTTATTGTTGAGTTTAAACGAGGATGATAAAGATGTTTATTCGGCTAACGTTCCCACGGTTTCGTCTTCATCAGAGTCGATGATCCGAATCGATGGTCCACAGTTTTTCATGTTCTCGAGGTGGTGTCTTCGTTGCGCATCGAGGTGGATCTTCCCCAGTGGAGCATCTCTCTCGAATGAGCCATACTCACTCAATGATGCTCTTTTATACACAGCGGTTGTTATCGATATTGATATCTGCTGATAATAAATTTTTCTGCGGATAATCCACCCTGCCGTGGTCGGTGATACGTTGCGAGGTTAAATGACGGTCGGTTTCAAAATTATAAAAACAGTAATCCACCTGGACATATAGTGAAGACGCATATAAATCATCTTCTATCATAGAACAGCGGTTATGTGATAGTACGCATAATCAACAATAACCGTCCTTTATAAAAGAGCATCGGCGGGTGAGTATGGCTCACTCGAGATGCTCAACTGAGGAAGATCGGGCTCGATGCAAGACGAAGACGCCACATCGAGAAGAGGAACAACTGTGGACCATCGACAAGGATCGTCGGCTCAAACGAAAATGAAGACGTTGAAAGGTTGGCCGAATAAACATCTCATATCAATCTCGTGTAAGCTCAGCTCAAATGACGATCGGTTTCAAAACTGTTGTTACACATATTACTTCTAGCAAAAACTACCGTTAATAATGAATTTGTGAGAAAAAACAGTGATGAACGCAAGCCAAAGGAAAAGACGTGTCGTTGAATAATCAGACTCAACAATATCGCATATAATTCCATTCTTGAACGCTTCCTAAAGGCGCTAGTCGAGTTTCCATTCCACCCTTAAGCTTTGTGAAGCTCTCGATGTTTTCTACTCATTCAAGGAAGTCGAATGATGTCACATTTTCATCTGAACATCTTATAGCTTTTGTTTAGGGGTATAAACATCGAAGGGTTAGTACGACCTTGTTATGATAGCTCAAAGTACTCCTAGAGACCCACTTATTTTATCACGTTCTCCTAGAGTAGACATAGTGTTTGTTTACCTGTCGGATGATAGGAATTTCTTGCTACACTCTGTGTACTTCTCAGTCATACGATGGCAGTCTTACTCGGATTGACGTGCAGAACATACACGCTTCGTATAAACGCGAGTGCACCAACACATTTATCCATGTGGGAGTCTACATTTCTATGGGAGATGTAAGCTAGTTTTCCAATGAGAGATAGCTGATTACCTGAATTTATTTAGGTTCCTAGTGAAAGACATTAATAACAAGCCAGAGTACATTCCTTTTCTTGGCAGAGATACGTAGACTTGAGTAAAATTGAAAGGTCTGATAGCTTGACTATTAAAAACATCACTTCGACAGCTCCCTTTCTTAATATTTTCGCACATTGAAGCATATTGCATTCTCGGCGTACTTAGCGGTACGTTGGGTTTCTCCTTCAATAGGTGGTTGTGAATTTATTCTACGGATTCCATTCAGCCATTCCTTCCTTCCATCTCTAAAGAGATTGACCAGTGGACCATAAAACAATGTCGTTTACCTTAAGTGCAACGATAAAGATATTGCATTGGTGTGAGAGCCCAGCGTGCCACTTCAAAGCTATCATTTTTTCGGTTTTGGTTCGATAGCTAAGGGAATTTTCTATGCCACTTCTAATTTTTCAGATTTTTCGCTTCGCCATGATCCCAAAAAATATGAATAGGATTCGTCTATCCAGGCTCTCCGTTCTAAATTTGCACGTATAAGAACCAGCTAAAAAGATTGCTCGAATAGTAGCAAAAAGTCCACTACATGCATACCGTAGTGTGTCATTAAGTTATTCCTTTCTTGATATGTTTAAGTGGATAATTTCCCCAAAGAAATTTATTAGCTGCTTTAATTCGCTTTTTTTCTATATTCTTAACATTACTAGTATCACTTTTATTACTATTTAGAGCACCTCCAACGCCGCCTTGGTATCAAACTAGTCTTATGTTGGCCAATCTCCCTCTGGTCGACAAAGGCTACGACTGCGTGTGGTGATGACGACATGGGGTAAACTTTGGCTGGGCTGACTCCAGGAAAACAGAATAGCTAAATCAGCAAAACTCAGACAAATGGAGATTGTGCTAGTGAGCACGAGTCGTCCAATTAAGAAATCAAGTACTATTTATAGCTATTGTCATTGTCACTACAAAAATTGTACTTTATTCACAGCGGGAAAAAGTAGTCAATGTTAGTAAGAAATGCACAGATATCAAAATCCCTGAAACTTTCGTGTGTTCATAACACCTAGTTTCTAATGTTCTGCTTAGTTAAGACTTTAGTTGGGAATTGTTTCTATAGCAAAGCACATAAATGAATAGCTGAAGAAGGGAAAGATGAAAGTCCAGCGACCCATAAAGATTGTGTTCGTATGCTTTTGTCTTACCATACTGGATTCGCTCCATCCCAAGAGAAACTCACTTTTGTGAATGCCAACTTGGCACTGCGCTAATTTCAGTGGGTTCGCGTTATATATATCGCTAACGACGTTCTGTTGTGTTGTCGAGTATGTTTTAACGTGACACATTCATTTATTCTGATTGATGAAATCTGGGACTCATCGGTGAGCAACATTTCGGTGCTAATTCGAGTAACCCGATAGCATCAAAGCCAACGTAAATCTACTCGGTTTCGACAATATCACAATAAGCATGTTCGACACCTTGTAGAAACTTCAAGCTCCCACAGTCGAGATCATTGTTATCATATTTTAATTTAGCAAAGAATGAATGAGCCCAAATAACTTTGTGGTAATCAACTTCATGTACGTGCATGCCCTTTTCATGTTGTAGATGAGCGTTTAGAGGGAAAGTGCGTAGCGCAGAAGTTAGAAGTGCGCTACAACACAAGCATGTTCTTTGGTTCGATGCAGCACTTCGTGCAAGCCAAGCTCCCATAACTCTAGGATCAGCTACTCTAAGTTGCTACTTCATTTTTTGAATAGATGAAAGCACTGTCTTTGCACATCGGTAGGCCTTGCTAAGTCATCGTAGGGAAAATTTCAGTATTCAGTTACTACTGCACTGCGCAGTAAAATCAAGTGAATGAGGTCTCTCCAAGCGATTTATCAACGCCGAACACTTCATCGCTTCATCTTTTAAGGAAGCGGTAATTACCAAGCCAGCATCTGAAAAAGATGAGTACGTCGGAACGTAAGCTAGGTAAATCTTTTTTTTATCAACCTAATGTTCACTTAACAATCGAAGAAGGTATGGACTCACTCCGTTCTCTAATTGTCGCTGCGGTTTTTCTACTCACAGCCATAGAGTGGAGAAAGTCGGGATATTTGAAACAGCCGCTGGAGTTCTTACTATACCGTGTTATTACAGGATTTTGTGCTCATTTAGTTTCGTTTCAACACTCATCAATGTGGTAGTTAATGGAGCTGTTGAGGAACAGAAGTCGGTGACGAGCAGTTCAACTTGCTCGAGGTAAACTCAGTCAGTGGTATCTGTAAACGCCATTTTTCGCCCATAGTGACCTGCTTGTGTATACATTGTAATCAACAAACGTAGTTTTTCACTCGCTCACTATCATATTTTATTTCTGTTCCTCTTTCTCTTTTGACTGCCACTCTCTGCTGTTTTATAGGGCCGTCACCGCTTCCAGACCGCACATATTTCATCTCTTCATGAACAGTGAGCCCTAGTTGTTACCGCAACAACTGACATCAGATCACATGAGGAAAGTGTTCGCGTGTGACAACATTTCCGATGATTATTGTCCCGTTCATCCACATCAACTACATTAAAGAGCATTAACTTTCTGAAGGAAAACGTTCGTATTCACCTAATGATTGTTGCTTCCTGCTCTCATCCATGTATTTTCCGACCGAACCTCGTGCGTATACATTTGCTTCCTGGTTTTTCTCTTTGCGTTCGTACCAAAAGCGGCTGTCAGTTTGGTCAGTTGCCGAAACTCATCGAATATTCAAGAGATTATGCTCATATGCGACAATTGAGTTCATCATATCTGACCATGTCCCGTATGAGCACTACTATGGGCGCAGTAGTAGTCGACGGAAGGTATGGTAAAGATCAGGTAGCGGAATTTTGAATACCATCGTTTATTTTACTTAACCATAAATGACTGTGGTCACTCTATTACTATTTGTCAGTGGACAGGCTACATGAGGACGCCGTCGTCTCTAATATGAAACCTAGCAAAATGTTGCATTACCGCTTGACATCCATTGCATTGTCTGTGATCACGGTTTCCATGATTAAACAGCATCAGATTAATAATATGCAAAATAATCTCAACTGAACGCGTATTTGGTCGCATACTCACTCTCTATACGACCTGCTGTTGCAGTTGAAAGCAGTGTGTCCTGCAACCTCAGCAGCACAACTATGGTGTTATCACTTGCCGATTACAGAGCGATTCCCACCAATATTGTTAGACTTGAACGGATATATATGTATATATACGTGTTTGTGTGTGTATGTGTGTGTATGTGTGTGTGTGTATGTGTGTGTATGTGTGTGTACATGTGTGCATGTGTGTGCATGTGTGTGTATGTGTGAGTGTGTATATGTGGGTGTGTGTATATGTAAATCTATAAAAAACAAGTGTTCGACCTAGTAAAGTATTGCATCCTACGTCTAGTTTAAAGTCGATAAAAAAACTTCCATTTTTTGGTAGATTCTAGGTCCCTGGTGGTGGCGATCTACGGCGTTGCCGTGCGTCCAGCACCTGCTGGCCATTACCTTCGTCATTGCCCTCCTCAGCCGACAACGGAATACGACGTTCAGCAGCTTCTGTTGCATATGGACAAATATGCAAATGAGACCTACCCACCTCGTTTCCCTCCAGATATCACTTGTTTTCGCCCTTCTCGATTTTCTGATTAACCTCGCATGACACCATTTTAAAGTCCTTCCAAAGGGGATATCCTTTTGTCCTTTTTTTTTATCCAACGGGAAATACCTCAGCTGTTAGATTTTCGGTTCACTATTCTCGATACTTGATTTTTTCGATTTTCGTTGATTTTCTTTTAATAATTACAGTGCATTTGCTACTAAAGGTTGATTACATAATTGCTGAAATGAGACCCCTACAAGCGATATTTACAGTATTTTTACGAGGAACAAACTCCAGTTTGTCCTAAAATTTTGCAAGGAGCAATCGATCTGGCATGGTTCCAAATGCCGTTCTACATGTGGTAGGCAATTTTTGACTGTCAAATTCAGCTACTCTTATAGGATAAGGCAATTTTGCTGGCTTGCCGATGAGCTAGCTGGAGTTAGTCGAACAATCGTATGCTTATAATACGGTGACGGAAAGATTTCTAAACCAGGTCAAAATAGTTCGAAAAAAAGCTTAATTAACAAACTTATTGACATTTTGTTAGGTCTCGTCACATGCATTTACGACTACAGTTGAATATATTTAGTATTTAACTGCTTGATTAGGCGACTACAGTAACAATCTCAGAAAAGATATCCTAGCCTCGGTTTTCCATGAAGCTTTACGATTAAAAGTTTTCAAAGCCGTAAATTATCTATTATTTGTAGATCACTTATGAATAACTGCATCTAGATATGCATAGTAACAGATGAGCATCTCACCTTTTCACTTACCTACTTCTTCTCTCTCTGTACTTCTTTATCTTTCTTTATGTCAACTCAAATCCGAATCGATTCTAGCGCCTTAGGCTCACCAATCCTTCGATCTCTCCGGGGTCGGCAAATTGGTCACCAAACTCGTCAAGGAGGATAGCAGTACTTCCTCTTTGGATAAAGAGAAAGTATACTTTGGTAGGCCAGTGAGAATCATTGTTTAAGGCAAACATGCATTCAATCACTTCCATCGATGCTTAATGAAGTCGAATGCATGGCGCTTCCCTCAGGATTGATCAACGCTGAGATCTTTATCCTTTCGTTATCCTTTTACGCCAACTTATAATCCTCGATAGTCTTTTATTTTCGTCCGCCCATCCAGTATTTTAATTATATGAATGATCAGTCACTTCAAAGCGTCTTATTTCATGATGGTCAAAGAAATACTGGTTACTGTTCTAGAAGATTGTGTACAGTAAATAATTTCCAGGAAAAGTAAGGTAGACGAAAAGTGCACGGCTAATACACTATATGTTTATGAAAAACGACATGGATGGATAATTAGTGAGTGAATAACGAAATAAATATAGAGAACGAGTCTTATTATTTCCTATTCGTATCTCAAGCTATCGCTATTGCTTTCGTTATTTATAGAACTGTCAAAGATGGTCTAATTGAAAAAACAATGGCACCCAGTGTCATTTGAGGAAACTTAGCTTTTATTACTTACTAATTAGAGAACTAAAACGATTACTAGAACCCTATTCGACAAGTCACCCGACATTCGACGACGATATGTGGCTCTTGCAGAACATGCTCAACAGAATGAGCCTCCGCACGGCTCAATTGAGACATTTTCCGGTGCGGCTTCTCCTTCTCCTCGATACTTCCGCACTCTTCCCAATATGCTGGTAATTCCAGTAATAAATTGAGCACTCTCTGATCGGTTGTCCTCAGAATGCCGTGTCGAGCCCTGTTGTTTTTTCCATTGTGTTCGCTTCATTGCAACTGTTTTCGACGTATGTGATCAAAACTCTGTGTCGCTTCTATGTTTGACATTTAATTTATTACCTATTATTTTTCATGACAGGGTATTATTTGAAATACAACCATAGGGATGCTGAGATATGAGCAAAAGCTCGGAAGCTCATGCAAGCGTTTACAAGAACCCGCGTTTTCCTATTCCGGGAGATTACGTGCTCCCCACCGCAGCGATCAAGGCTCTTGCTTTGGCTTTCTGTCAACTAGTTTTTCTATGTATGTAATTTGTTTACGTGCAAGAGGAGATGTGGGCTTCTTTACTCTGTGAAAAGTTGGATGGTGACTGGGCTAGCGTGATTTTCCTGGGATATTGAGATAGCTGTGCAAGGACGTTTCCGGATTTTTACCATAAACAGTTGCTATCTTTCAAATAATTTTGCAACGGAAAGATAACCATCTACAAAGAACTTTCTTACCGTATTTTCGGAATCGTGTCTGCAGCTAATCTTCCTCGTGACCGATGTTGTCAAGGGTTCCCTTTGTTTCAACAGTTTATCTTCTGAATCCATTGGAGCCTTAGTTCACGCTCTTTTTAGCAAATAAATCACTCTTGTAGCACGAAGTCTATAAGCGCGAAGCACTCAAATGAATAAATTTCTTGAATATGAAAAATAAAGTGAAATAAGGGAAGAAATATAGAGCAAATAATTTTTGAAAAATCTAGTAAGACGTAATAACTTGGAAGGGAAGGTATAACTACTAAGACCTAGTAATCGGATTTAATGAGGCCCATAATAAAACCAAAAGGAACAAGTCCCTTCATCGTGAGTGAGAGCAGAGTAATAGCGCAAGTCGGCACGGAATACCAGCGTCATTACCGAACATGGCTAGGTGGTTGGCTCATAGAATGACATGCAGGTTATCCGAAGAAATTATGACTCAGCCATGCTTAGCATTTTCGAGTAGTCGAATGTGCGGCTGTATAAATGACCTGTTTTCAAACTTATTTTCAACTCATTGTATTTAAATTTATCATATTTATTTTAGGTCTCAATAATAATGTGTACAACTCGCTAGTACGTACATAATCGATTTCTTACTGATCATAGTCTCGAATCAAACGTTTTTATAGAACCTTTCGAAAAACCGGTTGGGTCAACTAAATCAATTTAAATCAAAAAGAAGAGAAAAAATCTCCCTTGTCAAATCCAACAGCGCCATCTCAAGGAGTACAAGGAATGTTTTAAAAAGGTAATATCATAAATACTGATGCTATTGGATGAGTCGAAAAAAAGCATTTTTCTTCTCCTTCATTATTGATAACTCCAAATGCCAAGGAGAAGGACCTAACTTTTCTGCCCTCTTTTTCTTTGTTTTCCTTCTGTTGCACTTTTTCTTCCTTTGCATGACCTTTTCGTTAGTCCTTTTCTTCACTGCTTTCCATTTCTCGTTCTGTCTTCTTTTTCTCTTTCTGTCTCTCATTCCGTGTCATTCTTCAGCCGACTCACTACTTACTAGTCATTTCTTAATCCATAGACCCCGACACTTTCTCATCGCTCTAGTCATATAAGTTAAATAAAACTTGAATATTCCACCACGACGATGGCAATTGTTGTAGGCTTATCTGGCATTCGGGAATCAGCTGAACAGCAGCGGATGACGTCGGAATACGCGTGCTACTCGTTATCGAAGGACTCTTAGACGTTCAGAAAGGATCCTGTGCAGACGACAGGATGAATAGAGGAAATTTATGACAGAGAGAGACTGCATAAGGTTAGAAAAACGCGCACTGTTCTTGAAATTCCGCTAAAAACAGGAAAATGACTTGTAATTTAGGAATTTAAGGTAAAATATCAGATTCGAGTTGATATTTCCTGGAAGATTTTTGCTCTCCTCACATGATTAGAACTGTGGAAGACCTTATTAAAGTTAACCGTGGTAGCCAACACGTTTAATAATACAGAGTTAGTGACATATTTACAGCCGTGCGACTTTTCTGCACCGAATTAGCTTAAATGCATCAATGGCTGGCCTTTACGCAGGCGTACAAATCTCAGCGGGATCTCCGTCCGACAAGTATTTTACTGCTGGGCTGGGGTTTTCGTTCACAAGGAGCCTTGAAGTCGCCGTTATGGTTCCCGGAAAATATTACCGTAGCTAGAACTGGTCCGGCTGATTATAGAGGAGTGTGCCTTCCTGTTTCTGCAAATCGCTAAAAATGTTAGTGGTCGAAACAGTATGTTGGTCTGTAGCGAACACTTCGGATGGCCGTTTTGGAATCTTTATGCCAGAGAGAAAACCTATAATAATGTGTCGCCTTCAAGACATCTACGTAAGCCGCATCTTATCATAAGCCACTTAGTTCATTTTTCATTCGCCTTTCATTAGTAATAACTGAGTGACAATCGTCCAACTGTTTTCATTTCTGCCTTTTTTTCTAAAATTATAAATCCTAGTTCTATGTGCATTGCAATTGTGTCGGCTTTTTCTCGATCTCCTCTCCTCCTTTCATATTTTGACCATTGCATTTCTTTCTTGTCATCCTTTTCATCTTCATCTCGCTTATATCTTTCTCAGTTTCATTCATTCAGAGTTCAGCATTCCTCCGTTAAAAGCGGTGCTCATTACCGAGTAGGCGGGCCTGTTCAGCAATTTGCCATCAACAATATCCACGTTCACTACCACCAACTTTTCTTTGCAATAATAATTGCTTCTTTTAAGATGCTGTGCTATAACTACCATCTCATTTTGTTGAAGTGTTTATGCATCTGTAGAATTCATTGTTTTATTACGTGTTCTTATCCAATAAATCAAATTGATTAGGAAAGACCTCGGACCATAAGTTCTCCGAAAAAAAATATGTCGAAGAAAGCACATTTTTGAAGATTCGTTCACCGCATACTCAAGATGACGCTGTGGATTGTAGTGCAACAACAAGAAACCTTCCTTAGTGCCTTTTCCATTCTTATAAGCGCTGGATAACTTTATGCTTAAAGCCATTTAAGTTATAAAGTAATACTCTTGTCCTCAGCTTCACAATGCAATTGCATGCACCACTTTGTCGTTATTGCAGCAAAATGCACCATAATTTATCCCTTACAAGGCATAATAACATTTAAGGAAGCCTCAGCCGATTTCCGGTCATAGAGAGAGTGTAGATTCGAAATCGTCGAAACCGATCCTGAAGGGATAGAAGAAGACAATGAGAAGTGACGTCGTCTTCTGGATACTTTTCGTTAGCATATCGGCAGGTAGTTTAAACCGTTAAACTTAATTTCTCCTAATATCTAGTTGCTCATCTGAACGTCACAATTATCGTTGACAGTCAGTAACTTTGAGCAAAGGAATCCATCTATTTGAAATTATGACCAGCACTAGAATTGCAATCGTCAAGATCCTAGAGGATTACTGATTTGGTTTTCAAATATTTTTAAAGGATTTCAATCCTGTCTGAGTACACTCACAACAGCAATTACAATACTTCTGACGAAGAATTCATAAACAATTATTGAGATGCGGGCAGCGCTGAAGTTAGTGGTGTCCACAATTCACAAATGATCTATGGTTCCGACTAGCACCCACGAGAAGGAACGCCTTCCAAGTGAGATCAGCGAATTGCTGCCAGACCTGCCTCGGATAATAAAAGCACCGGCTTGACAAATTGCTAGACCAACTCAGGTTATTGTAAAACCCAGATATTCATCTTATAAACTATACTACGAATGGATTCGTATGCAGAGAATGTCCTTAAAAAATCAATCAATCTGAGAGACTTTACCCTTTTTAGGCCTTATTTTTGCTGTTTTACATTTTTAAAATCACAGTTTGTAGTAGGTTGGTAGTACAACGGTAGTGATTTCTTTCCACACAAGCAAGGTGCAGGACCACACTAGCTCACCAAGCCACTCATCCCTCCGAATCGGCTAATTGGTATCTGACTAGTTCGTGCCCAATTCACTTCTCGAACACGAGTCAGGAACGTTCTATCGTAGCTATACCAGGACTCTAGGAAGAATTGACTCTTCCGCCATTCAAAGACTTCCATAAAGATGACAAGGATCCTCAGGTAGCAGCCGAACCCACATTTAAGAAGTTCAAAAGCCGTCGTGGATGAATAAACGAGGTAAGAGGTGTTAGGATCTCCACAGCAGATGTGAAGATGAGCCGTGTAAAATTTAAAAAATTACAGTTACAACAATAGTAGTGTGACTTTCTCAACACGTATTTTTAACAATTCATTCATTTTCTCTTAGTTTTCGAGAAACTTTGAGAGTACAATTGTGTTTTGGTTTCTATTCAAAGTTTTTCCTTCTCAAATGGACCATTAGTAAAATTTTTACGGCTTGAAGAGTTGTTTGGAATGGCCCGACGAAAACTCCGGTGGCGCCACAGCTGCATCGTCTTGTCGCGCTTTTTCTGTAGGCTTCACGAGCACAGCTGCACTGCGGTGAAATCCGGTCTCGTTCGGTTTTTTTTTCCTTCTCCGTTGGAGGAATGCTTATGTCAAGTATTATTAGCAATCCAATATAATTTTTGATAGGGATGCTTCCAATGTTCTACGGGTAACTTTTGACTACAATAGTCAAGAACTCGGAGTTTTAGAAATCATCCATTGAGCAGGAAACACAATATTTCTAGTAACGAGGTTGCTCTCACCAAAAATGAATTAACTAAAGGTTATGGTTGACCTATTTCTCCGTAATCTTGGAATGTAAAGTATGTGTAGTATGTAAGTAAGTATGTGGTAAGTAAGTATAAGTAAGTGGAATGTAAAGTATTGAATGTGCCTCAAATAAGGTGAAGACCTCACGTCAGCATGATGACTTTTCACCGATGGAGAGACGAATTTGAATGGTTACAACACTTCACCAGAAACAAATCATGGGCGATCATCAGCGATGTTCAGATTGTGATGGAAAAGATTTAAGGGTCACAGAAATCAAAAACTTGAAAGAATGGTGTTGGAGTAAAGAATGAATGTGGAATATTTCAAAAACAACCGGAGTACCTGGAAAACAATACTACTTTGGTGTAACGTTTTTTCCCCAAGAGAGATGAGTTAAAAATGGAATTGGTATTGGAAAAGTGCGTTAACATTACCATCACAGTACAATTTTTACCAACGTTGCTCCGTTTCCAAGGGAAAGCATTCCTCAAATATCACAACTAATTGTTAATCGATAACAATTCCAACCATACCTATGCACTATTAAAACAACTGAAAGCTCCTAAGAAAAAATTCCGACGATAGGTTCTTCTTCGCGGCATGGTTTTCTTCCTAAAAACGTTCGAAGAAAGTCTCTTTTTATTATTATTGATATTAAGACGTTCCTAATCCTTCCTTGCCCCGCCCGTTTTCCTCATTAACGTTAACGTTAGGTTTCTATCACTGAAGTTAACTGTGCTAAAGCGGGAATGATTGAAGTTTTTCAACCACAATAGTGCTGAGATATTTGCAAAACTCTGGACCGCAGATGTCTGTGGTAGGGTACTAACGCGCTACTGCTTTTTTTCGGGGGTTGACGCGTTCACTAACACACCATGGGAGTCTTTCGTTTTGCCTATCCCTCAGCTAGACTAGATTGAACCTTTTGTCTAGAAGTAGCAAGAAAGGTGGATGTAAGAATTAAATTTACTAGTTAATCGTAACTATTACAATATACAAATGAGGCTAAATATGAAACAGTTCGAAAAAAACATTGTCAACGCTGCAAAGTTCTATGATTGAAAGTATGCGTGACTTTCGGGACATTCTAAGAAAAATTGTTTTCCAATCCATTCTCTTCCGCAAATGATTGGCTGGTGAAGAGGGTGTTGAAAAACCCATTTACTCATCATCATTCATCCTAACGATCTAATTTCATTTATTGCCGCTTGGTGTTTACTACTATAATGCAAGCGCTGATTTCTCATTTCTTCAGCAGTATAGATTCCTGAAACATATGAGAGTCGACTACATGCACATTTCCCGGTGTGCTTTTTGAGAGCAATAAATTTAGGAAAAAATCATCTTGTTGTTAAAAACACTTATGTGTTCGAGGTAAAGAAAAGCACTAGTGTTCGTAAGAGCTCCCAGGTTCGACTTTCTATTAACCTCGGCATTGGAATATGAATGCGTAGTTTTCGTGTTTAGCAATCGCGAGGTTGTTATACAGCATACATTTACTTCCATAGAAAAGCACACAATACAATACAACACAACAGTAACTGACGTTTCGGCAGTATCGCCTTCTTCAGAGCCTGGAAGGGTATGCTGATATACAATTTATTACGCCAAACACTTCAATAACGCTTACAGTAAGACGAAAAACTTCATGGCAATTACGTGATCAACAGCTTTTCGTAAAACTCACCGCTTTTTTACACGACTTTCAATGAGGAAGGTTAATACAGCTGATTATAGTCGCATATGGTTGATGACTGCGCCACCCCACATCAGAAATTGATCCAAAGATACGGGGCCAGGTCGCGTGTAACCTCTGGGCATTCCTCCCTGCTATTCATTGCCGGTTTTTTGGCATTTATCCAAAAAGCCTCTAAGAGTTTGCGCGTTGGTGTCTTAGTTTCCTGTTCGAGGATATTGACTTTAACTTCAAAATCGTTTCCGCTCTTAGAGGCTTTTTGGATAAATGCCAAAAATCCGGCCATGAATAGCAGGGAGGAATGCCCAGAGGTTACACGCGACCTGGCCCCGTATCTATAAATCAATTTCTTATGTGGGGTGGCGCAGTCATCAACCATATGCGACTATAATCAGCTGTTCTAACCTTCCTCATTGGAAGTCATGTAAAAAAGCGGTGAGTTTTTCGAGAAGCTGTTGATCATGTAATTGCCATGAAGTTTTTCGTCTTACTGTAAGTGTTATTGAAGTGTTTTGGCCTAATAAATTGTATATCAGCATACCCTTCCAGGCTCTGAAGAAGGCGATACTGCCGAAACGTCAGTTACTGTTGTGTTGTATTGTATTGTGTGCTTTTCTATGGAAGTAAATGTATGCTGTATAACAACCTCGCGATTGCTGAACAAGAAAACTACGCGTTCGTAGGAGCGCCGGATAGAAACGAACTAAGTAAGGAAGTCCTTGCAGAAAAAAAGACAAAAATGCATCAAATATTGCTACAAGCTTTTATATGATCAAAACTTTTAGAATCAAAAAATTTGATAAGTGGTGCTTAATTGCAGTTACCTCCCCACGGTTTGCCGCCTCATCGTGGCTGGGAGGTGATCCTCGGTGTCGGACTGCGATGTACAGCAGGGGATTCATCCCCTGGCCGGGTCTCCCAAGCTGAAAAGGAGTCCGGCGTTTCCATCAGGAAGCCTAGCTAAGAGTAAGCCTATACCAGGATTAGTTCAGTCGCTCTAGCTATATTCCTGGTTTTTATTACAGTGCTACAACAAAAAACGCCGTGGAATAAATTTATCATCTCCTCTCCCAAAATTAGCTAAGAATAGGCCTATGCCAAGACAGATTCAGGAGAACTTCCTGTGGTTGCCGTCTCGTCAAGGTCAGTGAATATAAGGACACCGCAGCGAAAGTGCAGTGCTCTTCGAGTCCCATGAGCGATTGAAACCTTGGAGCAGCCTTCGCGGTCAATAGCGATGCATTTAGAAACTTGAGTGGAACTTGTCCGAGTCATCCGATTGTTTACGAAATAAGATCCTAACATCATGTCCACCCCCTTCTAAATAATACATAATTAAACGTCTTAACGTCTTCTTTTTGATAAAGTCTGGAATTTGCATAGTTGAGGAGCTAAGCACGAAATACCGTGACGAATCGGTCATCTCCCGGCGGTTCCGTTCTCCGTCAGCTGTCAGATATTCACCACCATGGTCTCTCAATTAGCCTGTTTGACGGAAGATGCGGTTACACGTCACCAAAGACATTCGTCAACAGCTGTCGGCTTTCTATCTTTCATCAACCAGCAGCCCGCTTATGCAGTTCGGTGGCCCCAAGAGTGCCACCATGAAGAAGCTAGCGATCGAAGTGATAGAGCAGTTGAACAACCGAGACAATAAGGTTTTTGGAGAATGTGGTTTTTTTGTTCTAAATTTTTAAGCACTTAGTTTTCCTTAAAGTATTTGCAAACAATGCGAACCATTTCTTTACGTCATAATGGTGAATCATGTTACAAAATTCGTAAATTTTCAACTCTGCTTCTTCAAAAAATAAAGGGAGATCTCATGAAGAGGAGGAACCGTAAGAAAAATCGGAAATTCTTGCTTGTTGTGTACGTGCGGCTTTTCTTTGGATGGCCGATTATGGAAGACAGTTTACAATATTCCCATAGGTTACGACAGACCAAAAAGGTTTAAGCGAAACAAACAGAAAAAAATGAGGCTTTCGATGAGATGCTGTAGATTTCCACTACAAAGCACGTGATTTTGAAAACATTATCGCTATCTTATAAGGGGTTTCCCTCCCAACGGTTCACCTCTTCATCGTGGCTGGGATGTGTTCCTGGGTGTCGGACTGCGATGTACAGCGGGGGATTCATCCGCTGGCAGGGTCTCTCAAGCTGGGAAGAAGTCCGGAGTTTCCATCAGAAAGTCTAGCTAAGAGTAAACCAATACCAGAATCCACCATCGTTCTGGTGGTATCAAAGTCGCATGGTGATAAATCTTCCTCTGATCCACATGGGCTGCGACTGCCTGTGGTGGTGAAGACCTGGAGCAGACTTTGGTCAGGCTGACCTCGGGACTCCAGGAGACCGTAATGGCTCAGCCAGCAAATCTCTGAGAAATGGAGATTATTCAGTGTAATGCTGTGGCCTGCACAACCAGTGAAGACGGGCCATTCAAGGATCAAGTAAGTATAAGGGCTTTCATTAGGATTTTCGCAAGAGTGATATTATTGGGCGAATGTTTTCTTAGATTTTTGTAAATTAAGCCTTATTAGCGTTGTTTTGTCGTTACCTTTTGCTACCGTCAACAGTGTCAGTTCTCCTCCACCTGACTGGCTGGAACCGAAATCGTGGAAATCTCCATGTATTTCTGTTGCTCTGGCGAGCTATCCATCATTACGGTTCCGCGTTCTCGTAGACGAGCAGCATTATCGAATATCGCAAAACTTCTCATTCAAGGATCTTTCTGGAAAATTAGCGCTCGGATGGTTGGCCTTCTACTGCAGTCATCATAAAAAGTTCATTAAATCTATTGTTTGAAACATTTAAAATTATCCATTTAATTCGATAAATTATCCGACTGCTGAATTTTTAAGACAATTACATCGAGTCATGCAGCTCCTAGTGTAAGTCAATGGTCATTGTTTACCCTGAATTAAGCGTTTGACAATATTTTTAAAACTTTTTGAAGAAGGATAAACCCTTCAGAAGTTTTCGCTCATAAGTGGGTTATGTTTGAAAGTGATTTCTTTTGCACCCATCTAAAAATAAGTTTGTTTTTATAGAAAACACAGCGGGTAATTCGGGCTAAACAGAAATTGAGAGTGAAAATATTCCATTACTGAAACACAAAAATACGACCATACATGGTTTGGCTATTGAATCATATTGGACAAAACCCTCCAGGCTCTCTAGGATCTAATCGTTCCCTTCTATTCCTCCGGTATACTCTCTCTCTCTCTCTCTTCCTCTTTCCCTCTTCACTCCGCCTTGTTGTTTAGCGGCTTTCGACCTGCCTGGACGTTCAACGCTACCATGCTACTCTGAAAATATTCCTGCGCTCATTCTATCTCCATTCCCTCTCCACCACCCTTCCTCTCTTTCCTCTCGCTCTTTTCCTCTTTTTCTATTTCTCCCATGGTCTCACTTGTGTGAAATCTTGGAAGTGTTCATTTCTGCGATATCTCTTTTATTCTTTATACTCACTTGATCTTCATCTCTGACCCATTTCCCATTCCATTCACCTATTCTCTCACACTACGTCCTTTCGCTGTTCTATCCTCCTTCTCTCATTGTCTGACTAGTTTGCGTCCTCCTAAAGTGTTCACCTGTTATAGCATAGTAATAGCGAAGAATTCAAATGGTATCCGTGAGCGGTAAGAGTTCCTCGTTTCCATTTCGTTTCCACGGCAAATCTTGGTGAACAATTCCTTTGTGGTCTCTCGCCAACAACAAAAAACGAAGTAATGGGCCTATTATTGAAGAACTAACGCCCTTCGTATCTATTAACATAGCGGTGCATAATTCAGTGAGGCAGTTGCACCATATGATAACCTGAATTCCTAAATAATGACAACCATATCAACTAATATCCGGTTAGTTGTGGAACAATTCTAGTTTGTATCCGTAATTGTCCACTCCTCACTTTTCTATGTCAAAGTTGCTCAGTGTACTCCGTTCACTCGAGGTGTCGCTGGTCCGATGCTCTTTTCCACATGTCTGAAGTGAAACCTCTTCAGTTTTTCCGCTGTTGGGGGCAGGTGGCTAAGGTTAGCTTCCCGCGCACAGTTTTGCGTGTGTTTATAGTTTGATGGGTTTCAAGAGACAAATGGTGAACTCTTTCTCAGTGTCGATAACTTTGCTGAGGGATAAACACCCTGCTGTACCTCGCAGAATTCGGCATTAAGCCCAAAACCAAAAGCCCAAAACTTGACTGATTAAACGGCATTTCAGAGAATTTAGCAAATTAACATCTGTTATATCGCAACCATCAAAATTCCATAAAAGAAGGTTAATTGAACGATTCTTGAAAAATGGGGTGTTCGATACAACGAAATGAGGTTTAACAAGTGATTCTCAGTGACGTTGTTCACTGTGGTTACAGTGAAACACGACTTGTTTATGACAGATTTATTTTAAATAGAACATAGGGTACAATGAAGAATCAAGCAAGCTGACGGACGTGCATGAGCAAAGTAGAAACGTTTTGGAGCTGCGGCTGTACTGATTCCGACCGAGCTTGTAATGGTTGCGACGGAGGGTATGCGAAAAGACAGGGCAAAGATTTTTCTCTTATAAAAGTTTATTTTGCTACAACCATTTAATTCACAAGCAATATGACCATATGCGGAGGCAACCTAGACACAACAGTGAGTCTCAAAAATATTACTCAGTCATATGTTATGGTTTGCAGGCCACAAATGTCCCGTTGTGTACAACAGAAATTCTGCCCATTTACAAAACATCGTTAAAACCACTATAAACCACAAACTCGGAACGTACCTTAGATTGGGATTAACTTGAGGGCATAAAGAAGATTTTGAATGAAGTCGAGCATTGAAGCATCGTAATTTTGAATGCCCTGAGATAGCGTGCGATCTAGCTCAGTATCTCAGCACTGATTTGTTATGTAGGGTGGTGCAGTAATCAACTATATGCGACTCTAAGCACCTGTTCCTCCTTGGTGGAATGCGTATAGAAAACGGTGTGTTTTTCGAGAACCCGGTGATCGTGTAATTATTGTTCAGATTTTCATCTTTCTGTTTGATCCGTTTGAAGCGTTTGACCTAGTAAATTACGTATTAGTGTACTCTTCCAGGCTATGAAGAAGGCGATTCTGCCAAACGTCAGCTGCGATTGTGTTGCTTGTCTGTTATTGTATGGAAGTAAACGTATGCTGTTTAACAACCTGGCGCATTTATAATCCAGTGCCGAGGTTAATAGAAAGCCGATCTTGGGAACTATAGTAATCTTCAATTGTTAGTGTGATTTTCAATAAGAATTCAATTTTCGGCTCTTTAATGGATCAATCTCTGTAGTTTCCCAGATTCCTTAGACTGGTGGTAGTCAACTCCAATGGATGTTGGTTGTTGGTGCAGTGTGTTCGATACCCACCGGGGACACCTGCGGTCCGAAGTTTTGCAAATATCTCAGCATCCTTGTCTCATATTTCATATCACACCATGCTATAAAAATGGCATAGGCAGTAAATCAAAAGTGATTGCACTGTTTTTATTTTATCTCTCAATCCAACAGCCTGGACTAAACAAGAATTAAACTTGATACTTAATTGATACTTGACACTGGTTGTGAGGGCCCAGCACAATCTCCATTTTTCGAAGATTTGCTGATTAAGCCATTATGGCTTCCTAGAATCCTGAGGTCAGCCTGGCCATAGTCTGCTCCAGGTCTTCACCACCACGGTCTGTGGTAGCCCTTGTAAATCAAAGGAAGATTTACCATCACGCGACGTTCATACCATCATACCAGGACGGTGGTGGATCGCAGTATTGGTATGATGGTATGAACTCCCAGCCACGATGAGACGGTAAACAATTGGGAGGAACATAAATTAGAACGAAACAATAAAAATTTCCAACAAAAAAAAGAAACATTAACCACGACAGAGGCAAGGTAGGCTTTAAATAGCTTTTTATATAATTACTGGAAGTGCAAAAGTCTGCAACTGTGCTCTACAAATGATTCACATTTATCTTCAGAAAAGGTTGTGACCGAAAGAAAGTGTGGTGGACTGGAGGACGTTACTGGATGCACATTGTATAACTCGAAAATCAGTCGAAAGGTTAGTACTGTTTAATCTACGGAAATCGATTACTATTTGCTTTTAGTTTAGCATTCATGTTTTCAAACTACATAAAGGAGGGCTCGCGTAGCGCAGTGGTGGGAGGCACAATGCAATACACATGCGATCGATCTCAGCGCCTCAAGCTCACTGTGCCTTCCATGCCTCCAGGGTCTGCAAATCTCCCGGGGTACCAGACTTGCCTGGGAGGATAGGAGCACTGCCTCGATACGTCGATAGACCACGGCGAGTCATTGTAAAGGCCAGGTATGCATTCATTCGCCCCTAGCGATGCTTAGCGAAGTCGAATGCATGGAGCATCCCTCACGGATTGATCAACTCCGAAAAATTTGTCCTTTATTCCTTAAAGCATAGCTACGTTAAAAGAAAAGAGTCTTCCAAAATACCATGTGATTACTGACTGGTTTCTTGATTTGCTCCGTTTTTAAGAACAGTCGTGTAGGCCTCTCACAGAACATTTTCGCACTCTGGCCGGAATGATTTTTCCTTAGAGGAGACCGAGCCCAATCGTTACCGTGTTCCCACATTTATATACCTTACAGGCCATAGAAAAAGTCACTGTTCTGCAACTAGATTGTTCCCAGGCGGCGGTGACTTTTAGCGTTGATTTACTTCTATCCGAACTTCTGTGCTCTATGCCTAATTATCTCCACTGGGGTAATTTGGGTAACTTCGCTGTAGTTCGGTGTGCGGCAAACAGAAACAGCTTCAAGGAGATTTGTCGTTTTATAACATGACAATTTCAAGTAAAAAGAGGAAAATAGATTTAAATGCTCTATAATTACTCCTGACCAGGGTAATGGCGCGTGTGAACCTCATGTTACCAATTTTGTTTATATCTCAGCATCCTTATGGTTGTATATCACGTAATATCCTGCCATGAAAGGAGAATAGGCAGTAAACAAGAGTTAAAACACTGTAAGAATATATCACCTTAGATTTCTTAATTCACACGTGGCTGTTATATAACTTTTATTCGCTAACTTTTCTACCTTTTCGTCTTTTGCAGGGCAGATTATTGGAGTCGTCTATTCTTCTCCTTCTTTTTTTCCTACTATGTTAACAGTTTCTTATTTTTTCTTAAAGTCGTGTGTTAGCGCCAATGAAGCGAAACTTGACAATTTTAGTAAAAGCTATTTGTAAATGAATTTCACATTTAGGAGCGACATCTACTCTCGAAAGACCATTCGTCTGGAACTGTTCGACGGGAAGCATCTTCATTGTTCGTAGAGGTGCACTTTTTATTACCTATCTATCTGAGAAAAAACATAACAAGGCCTAAATAAACTATGTCAAAAAGAATGAATTTGTAGGTATTTATAACATGTCTCTTTAAACTGTATACAAACGGTTTCAGCCAAACAAAAATATTCCAGGTGTGCAGCGAATCATGTCCAGGCGGAGAGTGCTCGACTACGGTGCGAAGAACGACCGTGCTCAGTATACTGCTTACGCTTCTCTTGTTGTTACACTTATTTTAAAGGACTTCCAAAAAACTGTACGGTTTCGGGAGATGATTGGAGCAACAACGATGCTAAAGTGCTACGCATGTTCAAAAATACGTTCCCAATTAAGGCGATTCCGTAGATTGCACATGTTAGCTTACATGGATATATCGATTAATACTGTGCAGTACGGCCGTTCTTAATAATAGGGTGAAGTGTTAAACGGTTCTATTTCTGTGATTAGCTAGTCAGACGACTTATTTCTGGTCTAAAACTGTTTTATTTTCTTTCTCCACATTATTTCACTGCTTAATTAACCGAACATATTTTACTATCTTGCCAAAAAAAGCGATATAGTGAAGCCAAGAAAGTGGGAACGTAACACTCAGAGCCTCTTTTTTGTGTTATTTTGATTTATAACCTTATCGTGGTAATTTGGTGGCTTACCCCTTCCTATTGAAGTGCGTCAATGGCGAACCCACCAAATAAGGGTCCCCGGTACCGATTTCGACTAAAATGCGGTGGAGAACATGTTACTGTAATTCTCGGAATGAACCGTAACACTGCTCACATTAATCTGTAAAATGATGTATGGCAAGATGAGAAAGCTAGAAAATAATATTTTACAGAATAGTAGTAAGTAACTAACCAGTCACGTTTCGAGCTCATTTCAGTTCAACAGCTCTTTCATCAAAGCTAGGCTTTCCTTGGTGGACCTGTGCATAAATGAACACAATTAACTTTTTTTATACTCTACATGTCATGAAATAATACCACTTAGTGGGGAAAACCATGTGGCGCAGTGGTCGAAGGAGACCCGCAACACACACGTGGAATCGATCCCAGCGCACATAGCCCACTAAGCCTTTCATCACTCCGGGGTCGGTAAATTGGTTCCAGAGTTGTCTGTGGGGATAGCAGTACTGGCTTGATGCAACGGTAGGCCACCGCGGGTTGTTGTAAAGGCCAGATATGCATATTCAACCACCTCTAAACGATACTTGATTGGTCAACGCCAAGAGCTTTATTCTTTTCTAATGGGAAAATCATAGAACAATTAGTGTCACATCTTTTGCTAAGAGATTGGTTAGATCGAAGACACTGTTGTCTAGGTTTGCTTGAGAGCCAAGCAGGTAAACACAATCGATAGGGCGCATTCGTTAATTGGTTGTTCGAAGTGGCTTTCTCTTTCGCAGCAGTACGAGTGCCAAAATAATATGGGAGGAATTTGTCCTGGTTTTTTAAGCAGGAAGTTAAGTTAAATCTATAGTATTTTATCTATACCGAGACAGATCATGGTTTTTTTTCCTGAGATGTCCAGCTTTGGTGCAAAATCTTTGCACTGCTGTTTATTCATTATCATTCTCTAGTGCTACTCTGTCATTTGATTTCGAATATTTGTGGCTGTGTCATCGTCTACCTCAGATGCATTTTACTCCTATCTTTAAAGGTTGCTAAATATTCACTGCCTTACAGATTGTTCGTGAGTTTGTTTTTATTTTTCATCATCACTTTTTTCGTCATTTTCGGGCAAATGAAATGTTTGAAAACACATATTTCTCCTACTCACAGTGGCATACCACTTCAATTCCAGTATTAGAGCGAAGTGCGAAATATCCACCAGGTGCAAATTTCCTTTCCGAAGAGCGAAATGTAACGCCAGAGCTGCATTTCTATCCAACAAGTTAACCCCACGGTTTAAATGCTTTAATCTGGTTCATTCCCAATAGTTTTCTATAGGTCATCATCGTTGCTAGGTGGTTTCTTTGGGTTCAAACTGTAATGTACAGCAGTACTTCTTCCGCTTAGAATCAGGTCACCGGTGGAAGGAAGTATTTCAATATTTCCATTCGGAAACCCAGAAAAAGTGAACTTAAACCGCTACATAATTACTTAGTTGGATACTTGGCCGGCCCGAATTTAGGAGTTTTGCCGACCGCAGCATTCCCATTCGTTCCTTTACCTCGCAATCGTCGTCCATGGGAGTGGTTTGGTCGAAGCATGGTGGCGAGTGCGAGCTTCATACCATAATCTGTAAAACAGATGTAGCTGCGAGTACAGCCGATTAACTTTAGTTACGAACACGACAGTTCAACGTGAAAGCAGCTGTCCTGGGGAACGCCTGAATTCTCGTGGGGTTCACTCTACAGTTCTCTTCGTCTGCCTGTCGGTCGATGTGTGTTTTCCTAAGTCTCGAAGATGTCATAGATTTCGTAGACCAAACCTTCGCATTTCAGCCAGATATTGTCTTTATCGGTTGGGTTTAAGAAGACACCACTTAAGCGCTTTGTGAAGTGGTACGCAGTATTGTTGACGTAATTGAAGGCATCACGCCTCATCCCTGTTACATAACAGGGCGTTGGAAAGACTGTTAAACCGAGAAGGTGAGTGAGGATTTTTAGGCCATCTACTTGATTAGTGGCTTCTTTGAGAGGCCGAATGCGGCCTAAGCTGCTCTCCTTTTATCTAATTCCTCCTTCAAGTTGTTTTGCATGTTCACTGTACGCCTAAGGTAAACGTACAAAGTGGTCTCTACAATCTGACAACCATTCAAGTTGACCTGGTCGCCTTTGCATCATAGGTTTTCCATAAATTGGGTTCTCCTGTTTATGCGTAGTTCAAGTTATTCCGCTTTGTCGACCTCACTGATTTCTACTTCGTCAGTACTTCCTGAAAAGATGACGTTAGCGAAACGAAAATTTCATACGAATTTTCACTCAACATGTATGCCTTCTTCATCACAATCGAGTGACATCATTATCCACTGCAATGCGGCACCAAACATTTTTTGACGATATGGTGTTACCTGTGTGTCAACGGCGCTTGTAGCGCAATGGAGATCGATTCCTGAGTCCCAAGCTCACGAAGTCTTCCACCCCAACGGCGTCGCCAAGTTGGTAGCAGACTTGTCTGACAGGATTGCAGCACTGGCTCGATACATCGGTAGACCATTGCTACTCATTGTAAAAGCCAAATATGCATTCAATAACCTCCACTGATGCTCACTGAAGCCAGATGAATGGCGCATCTTTCAGGGATCGATCCACACTGAGAGCTTTCTTTATGGTGTCAACCTGTTCAAGCCCTTTTCTTATGGGTGTGGTAAGAGGTTGATGAAAGCTGTATTCCCGTAGTTCAGTTCCGATATGTCAGATAGAGTATTTATGTAGGACGGTTCCACTCTTTGTTCGACGACGGCTGATAGGATTGCATTCGTTTCCATGCTGTCAAAGTCTTCAAATTGTAGAGCCTAAACGGGTTTATTTGTAAGAATTGTTTTTTTACTTAGCTTGATAATTTTCCAGTTTTTCAGTTGGCTAATGCTAGTGGAATAAACCTAACTTATCAACCTTGTGCAAACTCAGCAATTTATACACATGCTGATAATTTTACTACTGAGGATAAATGACGATCGTTTTCGAAATTATTGCCAGAACTAGGGGCAGGTCGTATCCCCAACAAGCGTCACTGGCCGTGGAAGCGATTTCGATGTGGCCCGTACAGCAGAATCTCCGTCAAAATCCTGCTTATTCAACTGAACGTGCTTCACCCTATGTCCTTGATATGCGCGAGAAAACAATTTTCGTGAAGAGCTTGTGCTGCGAGCTCAGCAAGCATATTCGACCATTCTTAAGAAGAATCCCTTCCGTCATTTCTAGGGCGGGATGACCGTGCGCAAACTTTTCCACTGGCCTGCGATTTTTTTTCATTTCGAAGGTAGCATGTCATTTGGTCTGCAACGAATGCGTGTAAATCGTTGCTAGTAACCTGAAGGATGTCGACGGTGATATTGTCAGATCCTGAAGCTCTTCTCTTGTTCATGCTTTCTATCGCAACTCAAACCTCATATGTATTCTTTCTTTGATGAGCTTACACGAGGTTAATAACAATATTTATTATCGGCTACCGTTTCGACGTCTTCGTCTTCATCAGAGCCGATGATCCGAGTCGATGGTCCACGCTTGTTATTCGTCTCGATGTGGCGGCTTCGCCTTCGTGTCGAGTCAGGTCTTCCTCAGCGGTCCACCTCCTCGAATGAGGCACACTCATTCAGTGATGTCCTTTTGTACACGATGCTGATGGTGGATATAATGATAATGTCCGTTGATAACTGCTTGTTTTTCTTCTGGCCATATATCATCGCACATATCGTGCAGAAGTCGGTGTTATTATTAGCTGGCACAAAGCGTATTAATGCTTCGAAACCGACTTTCCTTGAACCTCGGTGTGCTTAATCAATATTTATTCTTTCTTTGATGAACTTATGCGAGCTTAATAACAATATTTATTATCGGCTAACGTTCATACCTCATAGTAAAGAATTCCAGATAGTTTTTTTCTAGCTGAGATTTTAAGTTCTGGGACAGGAACATTGGAAAGCAAATAGGCGGAAGTAAAACTTTTTCGTCATTGATTTCGTACAGTGGGGAGAAGCTTCAGCGACCTCTGGGTTGAAAGCGAAACACTATAATCGCGCAAGTTCCGATGACATTTTTAAGGCCAGTTCTTTTTCTTCTGTTTCTGGCAGGTTCTCCCGCGTCTACCAATACAATAGATCCGCCGCTTCCCACAATTATTGCAGAAACAAAGTGCCTACGAGTTTCTTGTCACCAATTTATTTCTGCAACGATAGTGAAAGTCGTCATGCAAGCCTCATTGTCTCAGGGGCAGAGCCTCTGCCTACCAAACAGAAGGTCTCTGGTTCGATTGCAGCATGAGGGAGCGGTTTTGCATTAGTCAACGCGAAGCCAAACTGCTAGAACATCACGTTTTACTTAGAAAGAGTTCCTTGTTTGCTATTTATTTTTGCAGTAATGACGTGAATGGCAGAAGAAAGCTCGTCTGCTAATGGACGAAGCGTCTTTGTGTGTGAATATAAGGTCCTGGTTCGATTCCAGCATGAGGCAAAGCTTTTGCATTGCTGTTCGCAAGGTTAAACTATTAGAACATTACGTTTCTTTAAGAAGAGTTGCTTGCATAAAATTTATTTCAACAATGGTAGTGAAAAGCGCTACCGAAACCTCATTGGCTCAGGGGCAGAGCGTCTGTCTTGTAAACAGAAGATCTCTAGTTCGATTCCAGCATGAGGCAGCGGTTTTGCATTGCTCAACGGGAACTCAAACTCAAAAAGCCGACTTTCAATAAACCTTGGCATGTATAGTTGAAATATTTATTTATGATCTTATAAACTGATCTTCTTTAGCTGGTGCGAGGTTGGTATATGTCTTCGTTGTCATTGTTGTTGTTGTTGGTGTTGTAGGTCGATTGTCGACGTTTCGGCGATTTCGCCTTCCTTAGAGCCTAGACGTATTTTATATTAGAATACTTTAATTTTTTGGTGGAAAAAGGCTAAAGTATTAATGAAGATCAAACGCTTACGTAGATGGTGGGCTAGGATGTTACGGTCAAATGTAGGTCTACGCCATATTGAACAGAAAGTCTACTCACCGTGGTGTTACGAGTGGGACTGGCCCACGTGCTGTTCATATGGGGTCGCGAGCATGACACACCCGCGGGGTCAAAATATCATTTTGAAATAGGGTGTCAGGTGACGTGTGATAATGAGGCATTCGTCCTTCCTGTTCATCTTTGGATTTTCGAAATTTATCCAAAAGCCTCAAGAGTTTTGCGCGTTGATGTTTCCAATTCCTGCGCTAGGATCCGCACAGTCACATCAAAATCATCGCCGTTGTTCTTTTGTGTTCTATGCGTACCTAGAAGAATGTTTTGACGTATTTTAACTTTTCCATCTAGGTGTTCTTTTATGCGGACACAAAGAGGTCTACCCGTTTCCCCAATATATTCCTCATCGCACGCGTTACATGAGATCAAGTATATTATGCTTGAACTCATGCAATCCCCGTCTCTCCCGTTAGGACAGATTATACAGTTTTCTGAGCTGCACAAGCGATCACAGAGACGGTTGCGTACTAATTGACGGCGTAGGGTATTGGGTGGGATGTCAACAATCGTTATATAATTTTTAAGACCACTTTTCTCAAGCATCTCTTAATGGCGTAACTCACTTTCGTTTGATACGAAGGGTAGCTTAAAGGAGATCTTACATACGTTCGAAACATTATTTTAGGAAACTACCCTACGTTTTTGACTAACCCGAGTAGCTTCTGCTTCATAGCCATTGGAAACGGCTATCTTTCGTGCCAAGTTTTGCGATTCCTTCCTTTCCTCTTCTCCTGTGCACACATTTCTAGTCGTACGGTACATATTTTGGTAAGTACTTTTTCATGTGTGAAGGGCGAGAGGAGAGGTAGTGACTAGTATGTTTTACTACTTGGCTTACGATACCATTTTGTTATATAGCCGCTTTCTGAGAGCTTTATTTGGATGTTTAAGAATGGAAGCCAGTTTTCGGTCGGTTTTTCTCTTGTAAATTTTACATACTCTCACTGTCGGTTTAACAGTTCAAAGCACTCATCCATCTGTTCTTGAGTGGAACAGACGATGAAGCAGTCGTCTATGTATCGACAGTAGAGTAAGGGTCGGTGATCGAGAACTGGTGCTTCCACATTAGACATGAAAGCGATGGCAAGACGGCGCTAAACGCTGTCCCAAGGCTAACCCTCTAATTTGTGCAAAATATTTTCCAGACTATCTAAAAGTTGAACAACTGAGACACTGTTTAAAGAGAGTCATTAGTTGCGCAATCGACAAGCCGTACATTTTTATTTTCTTTTCGTGTTCTACGAGCAACTCGAGAATGGCTTGCATTGCGGAGTCATTTGACACGTTGGTATAAAGTGAAGTAACATCGAATGACTCCATTACATGCGAGCTGTTTGGTTGCGCGCACCATAGCTGGTTTAGAAATAATTTTGTGTTGGGTAGATGGGTTGGAATAAATTTTAGTAATTGGGTCAGGATAAGGTTTAGGAACCACGTCATTCTATCCGTTGGCCCGCCTATACAACTGATGATAGGTCTAACTTTAAATGATGACGAGTTCGTTGATGTAATATCATCAGTTGAAGTAAGCTTATGTGTTTTAATAAGCAAGTAAAGGACAAGGCAAATTGGATGTTCGTTTTTAAGTCGAGAAATAACTGAAGGTTCTAAACCAGCGGCCTTTGCCGTGTTGACCCATTCTTGATTTAATTTTCGGTCTTGATTTCTGTATCCCTTTTCAAAGGATATTCGATAGAGGGAGACATCACTGAGATGCTCCTCTGTTATTCTAATATCCAACTGACTAGGAATAACTACAAATTCTCCACCTTTATCACTATTAGAAAGTCCAACAGATTTTGAATTCAAGAGCACTCTAATCTGGCTCTTGCCACATTTTTGTTGGTGTGTGAGGTTGGAACTTATTTTTCTCTTTTAGCAGTGATTAAGTATGCGGAGAATTTCGTCTGAAAATAAGCGAAATGTAGGGCCAATATCGCTATGTGACAGCTCTTGTTTAAAATAAGTTCGGAGAAATGGTATTAGTTGTAGACCCTTGGTACTACATTACCTAACCTTTCTAGGCTGACCCTGTAACGTAGCTGATCTTGAAGTTCATGCAAACTACACGTGATCCTGCGCAGGATTGGTTTAGAAATGGGTTAACTAGGCGCGAAACTCGCACCCAATTCTAACAATGAACGCTCATTTTCCGGAAGCATTATGCCTCCTAGCACAGCAACTTTGGATGCTCTTTGTGCGCAGTCTATTTCAGGGATTTTTCTTGCAACTTGACCAGCGGTGGTTTTTTTATTTGACCTTACTGAGCGGTGTGATAGATCTTCAAACTTCTCCCTTACCTTCTCTTAGTACCGAATCTTCTCGCACGCCGATTTAGACCCAGCTACTATTCTCTTCCAAAGATTCCTTTCCAAATTCTGAGCACTATGTTTTTCTTTGTACACACATTTGTATAATAGTGAAAACATTTCATTTTGTGTGCACCGCAATAAAATACGTAGCAGTTTTATTTCGACGCTCAACATTTGTTGAGAGATCCCTGGTAGGCCGCACACTTCGTACAATTTCCTAAGCTTTATAAAGTTAGGAATAATTCGATGTCTTAAGCAGCGGCGTAGAAAGTGGGTCTTTTGACGCATTCAGACGATTCTCGTCTTAATGGCAATACGTCTCTTACAACTCGGAAATATTTTGGTGGAACATCTCTTAGCAACTCAAAAGACCGACTTTCTATAAACCTCGGCATATATAGTTGATATATCTATTTATGATCTTAAAAACCAATCTTCTTTAGCTGGTGCGAGGTTGGTATATGTCTTCGTTGTCGTTGTTGTGGTTGTTGTTGGTGTTGTTGGTCGATGATGGCTGACGTTTCGGCGATTTCACATTCCTCAAAGCCTGGACGTATTTTGTGTTACAACACTTTAATTTTTCGGTGAAAACAAGGTTAAAGCATTAATGAAGATCAAACGTTTAAATAGAAGACATATACCAACCTCGCACCAGCTAAAGAAGAGAAGCTTATAAAAAAGTCAAACTGTTAGAACACCACGTTTCACACAGAAAGTGCTAAAGATGCAAGAGAAAACCGTTACCAAGGCCTTATTGGCTGAGGAAAAGAGCGTCACTCTTGCAAACGAGAGGAACTTCGTTCGATTCCAGCATGAGGCATAGGTTTTGCATCAGTAACACGAAGTCAAACTGCTAGAACATCACGTTTCACTTAAGAAGAGCTGCTTGTTTAAAAGTTGTTTCGGTAATGGTAGTGAGAAGCGTTACCGAAGCCTCACTGTCTCAGGGCCAGAGCATCTGTCTAGTAACCAGAAGGTCTCTGGTTCGATTTCAGCATGAGCCAACGGTTTTGCATCAGTGAACACGGAGACTTATCGTTAGAACATCACGTTTCATTTAAGAAGGGTTGCTTGTTTAAATTTTGTTTCGGCAATGGTAATGAAAGGCGTTATCGAACTCTCATTGGCTCACGGCAAAGCGTCTGTTTTGTAAACAGAAGGTCGCTGGTCTGCTTATAGAATGAAGAAGCGGTTCTCCATCAGTTATCGCGAAGTCAAACTGTTAAAACATCACGTTTCGCTTAAGAAGAGTTGCTTGTTTGAAATTTGTTTCGGCAATGGTAGTGAAAAGCGTTACCGAAGCCTCACTGTCTCAGGACCAGAGCGTTTGTCTAGTAAACAGGAGGTCGCTGATTTGATTCCAGAATGAGGCGTCCGTTTTGCACCAGTCAACACGAAGTCAAACTGCTAGCACATCACGTTCTGCTAACAAAGAGCTGCTTGTCCGCGATTTATTTCTGCAGTTATGACTTAAATGGCGGAAGAAGCCTCATTCCCTAATAGGCAAAGCGTCCGTTTTGTGCATAGAAGGTCCAGGTTCGATTCCAGCATGAGACAGCAGTTTTGCATCAGTGAGCACGAAGACAAACTGTTAGAACATAACGTTCCACTTAAGAAGGGTTGCTTGTTTAAAATTTGTTGCGGCAATGGTAGTGAAAAGCGTTACCGAACTCTCATTGGCTCATTGGAAGAACGTCTGTCTAGAAAAAGAGGGTCTCTGGTTCAATTACAGCATGACGCATCGGTTTTACATCAGTCAACATAAAGTCAAACTGCTAGTACATCACGTTCTGCACACGATGAGCTGCTTGTCTGCGATTTATTTCTACAGTTATGACATAAATGGCGGAAGAAGCTTCGTCTCCTAATAGGCAAAGCGACCGTTTTGTGAACAGAAGGTCGCTGGTCTGATTCTAGAATGGAGCAGCCGTTCTGCATCAGTCATCGCGAAGTCATACTGTTAAAACACGACGTTTCATTTGAGAAGAGTCGCTTGTTTAACTTTGTTTCAGCAATGGTAGTGAAAAGCGCTGCCGAAGCCTCACTGCATCAGAGGAAGAGCGTCTGTTTTGTAAACAGAAGGTCGCTGGTCTGCTTATAGAATTAAGCAGCGGTTCTGCATCATTCATCGCGAAGTCAAACCGTTAAAACATCACGTTTCACTTGAGAAGAGTTGTTTGTTTAATTTCTTCCAGCAATTGTGGTGAAGAGCATTACTGAGGCTACACTGGTTTAAGAGCAGAGCGTCTGTAAGCAAAAGATCACGTGTTCGATTCCAGCATGAGGCATTGGTCTTGCGTGAGCCTACGCGAAGTCACGAAGGTTTAATTTCCCACGTTTGAGGTTTTAGCTTTTTGCTGAAACAACTAGTAGGAAGACCGAGCGAAGGATTCGTCGCCGAAAACACACCTCTCTCTAATCCATATCGTGGTGAAGGCCTGGATACCCCCTTGCAAAGTTAAGTGAGGACTCCAGGAGGACTAGATTGCACGACCAGCAATTGACGAGCATCACTACCTCGCACACTGGGTGCTCCCGTCCTCCGATCCTTTCCCCTCGCACAGCCGTTCTCCGTCTTCAACTGTCGCATGATAAGAAGATCATTATCATCAACTGCCACTCATCGACAGCCACAGCTGATGAGTTCGAATTAAATGCGTTCTGCTATCAGTTGGAGGAAGTCATCCGCAATGGTAAAGCGTGTCGTAAATTTGTTGTCGGAGGCTTCAGCGCCAGAATAGGAAAGGCCAACGAAAGCGAATAAACGATCAGGAATTTTGGATTAGGAGAAAGAAATAAGAATGGAAACTGTCTCGCAGGACCTCTGTTTGCAGCACGTTTCTTCCATAGAAACTCGTTTTTCCATAAGAAGGAAAGCTGCCGCTTGGCATGGAAGTCCCCCAACGGCATGACTTATTCGGAGATCGACCACATTTTGACAAACAGAAGATGGTGCCTACTTGACAGATCGGTAGTCCCGTTATCTTGTACTGGTTTCGATCACAGCCTTCTTCGCGGGAAGATTCGATTCAGCCGCAAGCTGAAAAAGAGTTCTCTTCATCGACCACGAGGAAAAAGTCTAGCTGTATATGACGAGAACATTCTGAACGAAGTGCTATCCAAACGTGACTGGCAGACTAAAAAAGACCCGACCGAAGACTACAAGCTGCTTGTCGAAGGACTGAAAAGCTGTGCCGAATCCGCTTCAGTTTCTCAGGCAAGAAGATCTGATCGCATCTGCCCCACTACTAAGGAGTTCCTCGAAAACAGAAGGAGACTGAAGCTTGATTTCACTGCAACACGCTTAGCGCAGCTAGTAATAAATGCCAGCTGCAGAAGAGCTTTGCAGAAAGATTTACAACGGTACAAGCAAAAGAAACTACTGGAAGCAGCAGAGAAAAGAAACAGTCTGAAAAAATGCCGTCGGGACTTATGTAATTATAATGTTCCGCTGTCAGCTCTGATGAACGAACATGGGATCGTCAAAACTTTCCGCCATGATATGGAATTGACAGCGGAATCGTTCTACACCAACCTTTTCCGCTCCACAATCTCCGTCTGGGACCCTAATATCCCTACTGGAGAAACGCCACATGGAATTCTTCCGTCGGAGGCACGGATTGCGATAGAAAGGATGGAAAGAGGCACGTCTGATTCCAGGATGAGACATCAGTTTTGCATCAGTCATCGCGAAATCAAACTGTCAGAATATCAAGTTTCACTTAAGAAGAGTTGCTTGTTTAACTTCGTTTTAGCAATGGTAGTGAAATGCGTTACCGAAGCCTCAATGGCTCAGGAGCAGAGCGTCTGTCTAGGAAACAGAAGACCGCTTCTTTGATTCCAGTATTTGGCAGCAGTTTTGCACTGGTCAACACGAAGTCAAGCTGTTATAACATAACGATTCATATAGGATGAGCTACTTGTCTGCGATTTATTTCTACCGTAACAACGTAAACGTAAAATAAAATCCTCATCTACTAATGGGGAGAGCGTCTGCCTTGTGAACAGGAGGTCTCTGGTTCGATTCCAGAATGAGGCAGCGGTTTTGTATTAGTCTACGCCATGTCAAACTGTTAGAACATCAGATATCGCTTAAGAAGAGTTGGTTGTTTAAAATTTGTTTCAGAAATAATATTGAAGAGGGTTAGCGATTCCTCGTTGGCTCAGGGGCAGAGCGCCCGTCTTTTAAACAAAAGGTTTCTGGTTCGATTCCAGTTTGAGTCGTCGGTTTTGCATTAGTTAACGCGAAGTCAAACTGTCAGAACATCACGTTTCACTTAAATGGCAGAGGATGTCTCATCTCTTAACGGGCAAAGCGTCCGTTTTTGTAAATAGAAGGTCTCTTGTTCGATTTCAGCTTGAGGTGTCGGTTTCGCATTAGTCAACGCCAAGTCATACTGTTAGAACATCACGTTTCACTTAAGAAGAGTTGCTTGTTTAAAATTTGTTTCAGCATTGGCAGTGAAAAGCGTTACAGAAGGCTCATACGTTCAGGGGCAAAGCGTCTGTCTGCTATACAGGAAGTCTCTGGTTCGATTCCTACATGATGCAGCGGTTTTGCATTGTTCGACACGAAGTGAAGCTATTTGAATATCGCGTTTTACATAGGATTTACATAGGATACATTATATAGCTGAATTTTTGCGATTTATTTCTACCGTAATGACGTAAATGGCCAAAGAAGCCTCATTTCCGTATGAGCAAAGCGTCCATTTTGTGATTAGAAGGTCCAGGTTCGATTCCAGCATGAGGCATCGGTTTTGCGTCAGTCATCGTGAAGCCAAACGGTTAGAACATCACGCCTCACTTAAAAACAGTTGATTGCTTAAAATTTGCTGGCTCAGAGGCAGAGCGTCTGTCTAGAAAACAGAAGGTCGCTGATTTGATTCCAGAATTAGGCAGCGGTTTTGCATTAGTCAACGCGAAGTCAAATTGTCAGAACATCACCTTTCACTTAAAAAGAGTTGCTTGTTTAAAACTTGATTCAGCAGTGGTAGTGAAGAAAGTTGCCGAAGCTTCATTGGCTCAGGAGCAGAGCGTCTTTCTAGTAAACAGAAGGTCTCTGGTTCGATTCCAAAATGAAACAGAGGCTTTGCATTGGTGGTAGCGACGTAAACATGTTAGACCATCACGTTTCACATAAGAAGAAGTGCTTGCTCAAATTCTGTTTCGGCAATAGTAATGAATAGCTCCACGGAAGCCAAATTGGTTTAGGTACAAGCGTCCTTCCTGTGAGCAGATCATGGTTTCGATTCCACTATGAGGCATGGGTTTCGCATTCATAAACGGTAGTTCAAGTAATTATCTAGTATCAGTTGAATATTCATGCCAGTTCTTGGATATTCTTTGTCTAACTGTCTCTGCATTACAATTCACCTCTAATCACTCTGTTCTATGCTAATGAGAGGTTTGCTTGATATATGAATACGTTGTTTTCTTGTTCAGCAATCGCGAGGTTGTTATACAGCATGTATTTACTTCCATAGAAAAACACCCAATACAATACAACAGTGGCTGACGTTTCGGCAGTATCGCCTTCTTCAGAGCAGCTTTTTTACTTGATCAGCTGCTCTAACCTTCCTCGTTGGAAGTCATGTAAAAAAAGCGGTGAGTTTTTCGAGAAGCTGTTGATCATGTAATTGCCATGAAGTTTTTCGTCTTACTGTAAGTGTTATTGAAGTGTTTGGCTTAATAAATTGTATATCAACATACCCTTCCAGGCTCTGAAGAAGGCGATACTGCCGAAACGTCAGCTGCGTTGTATTGTATTGTGTGTTTTTCTATGGAGGTAAATATCTGCTGTATAACAACCTCGCGATTGCTGAATAAGAAAACAACGTATTCCTATTCCAATGCGGAGGTTAACAGAAAGTTGTTCCTGGGAAATGATTTCTTTGGTGTTTTGGTGGACACAATTGGTATGTGTAATTCAGTATTTTATAGAATTTCTTCTTCATATTTTTGTTTTTTTATGGTGTCTTTCTCTCTTAAACTTTTTTTTCATGTTTTTCTTAAACATTTCCTAAATTCTGGTCCTGGTCGCATTGCTGGTTGACAGCGCAGCGATTTCCCAAATCTTTCCTTCTAAGCATTTCCTTACGAGCTGTACATTGCATCCTAGTTTTCTTCCTGGATTCGGCTTTAATATCGTGTTCAAATCAACTAGTAGGGAAACCTAAAACAGGAGTCATTAGCGAACAGGCACCTCCCTCAGACTCATGTCGTGGTTAAGACCTCCTCGCAACGTTATGTCAAAACTCCAGGAAAGATCAAATTGCCCATCCAACAATAGCCCAGCTTCAGTATCATGCACACTGGGTATTTCGCCCACAAAGTCAGGCGGTAAATCAGCTGGTGAGAGGCCTCAAAAGTTTCTTACTATATGTTTGTAGCATCAAATCGCATTAAATTCCATGTGGTCGCCATATAAGAAATATTAAGTAAGGAGACCGACGTATTCCAACCAAACAAGGAGACCGCTGAGAAACAGTTCCATCATGAACTGTCGGTGGCATTTTTTCTCTTTTTATTCTTTTTTTCATGGAAGGCTATTATGTGAAATACAACCACAATGATGCTCGGAAACTTGAGTTTGATCATACTTCTACATACATAACAGATATAATATTACCGCCCACTTTTTTGGAGTTGGAAGATGCAATCTACATGCACCCTTCCCCAATTATTATATATGGCCTTCCACCTTCAAACGAAAAGATTCCAGACGAGTGGAAGACGTTGCACAACATGCTAGTGGAAAATTGCTATCACTAATTCTTTGTTTTTCCTGCAACAATGTCATCTTTCTAAGATATAACCAAAAGGCAGATACGACAACCAATGAGATCAACGACGAGGAGAAAAGGTTTGTGTGCACATAAATAGGAAGCCGCTGTTCACGATGAACCTCTGGTACGAAGCGAACAAATCGATCTGGGTGATTTTCTGATCATGGGAGCCACTTGGTTAATGTACCTTGGGCGTTCGGTGAACATAGAGAACAGCATAAGGGAGGAATTAGACAGAAGAAGGAGTGCAGCGTAGGTCGCATTCGGGCCTCTCAAAGAGACCGCCGAGCAACAAAAGGACTCGAGAATCTGCTCCCACCTTTCCGATTTACAGTCCTCCTATCACTTTGTTATACAACAGGAACCTGAGCCGATACTTCTGACATATCAAGAATATTGGGTACTACTCACAGAATAGCGAAACATGGATAGGCCGGTCACATTATGAGAAGAAAAAGAGACAGGCGGCGGAAAGCAACTGCAGAGCGGACTCCAGGAAGATGCAGGTGTATCCTAGGAAGAGCACCTACACATTGGGAAAACTTGTTCGTAACTAAAATCAAATAACTGCTGTTGTTTTACGGTTCACCGGCTCAGACTTACACCGGCCAGCATGCTTAAATCAAATCACTGCCACTGACGACTTGGACTTCGCACAACTCGTGATAACTAACCATCCAAGTATCTAAGTAAATATTTTACAATCGACTTTCCTTTAACCTCGGTATGATCAATCAACATGTCATCTGTTGTGATGAAAACGAAGATGTCGAAACCTTAGCCGAATAAAAAATATTTACAAACTTCATGTAAGCTTATGAAAGAAATGCTACATATCTAATATAAACATCTAAGATTCTTCGTATTATTTTAATCACCACCATTTGTGCTGCTTACTCCTTCCAGTTTCATACTTAAAGAAAAGAGTACTATTCTCATCAGTGTTAAACTGTAAGTTTAAACTCTTCAACTCTCACCCTCGCATTTCTCGAGAAATTGGAGACATTCATGTATAACGGAATCGCGTATAACGACAAGATGCTTTGCCATTGTCTCTGAAATAGAACTTCTCACGAAACATCATAGTAAACCGGCTTATGATATTCACCGTACAGTTATTATCTTATATTATACTGTATGTCTTATGTGGTGTCAAGATTCCTACACATCTGTAATAACTGAACAGTATTATCAGCTTCTTATTTTCTTCCTACTACAGCTTTTTACAGCAGAGTATTATGTGAAATACAACTATAATAATGCTGAGAAATTTCTAAGACTCGCGACTGCAGGTTACAACATTGAGTTGTAATCTTCGCACATAAGTATTTTAGCTTTTTAACGAAACCTCTTTGTTTTTTTTAAAAGTTGTTTATTTTGCACAATCAAGAAAACTATCGCTTGTTAATTAGCTCTCGTCTGTGTCGTCCGTGCCAAAATCAACCGCCGAAGTTTTTCAAATACTGTTTAGCATGCTCTTTATAATTCACAATAAAGTCTCTAATAGGCGATGAGGCCACGGATCTCCCTCATATGAGGGATCTCGAGCCGGTTAGTCGCGAGGCTACGTGGCGCGTCCCCAGGTGGCAGATAGGGGGATAATCGCGGACCAAAGCGACCTTTGCTTCCCTGAGACGCAGGTGGATCCAGGACTCAGGGCCAATGGAAGGTGCCTGGAACAAGAACTATGGTGACGATCTAAACCTACAACGCACGTACACCTGCTTCCGAGTCCTCGATAGAGGACTTGCTCGTACAAGCAAGAATGATAAGGTACGACGTCATCGGCCTGACCGAGACGAGACGACGCCACCTATTCAACGCCGTCTATGACATTGGAGAACTGTTCCTCGGAACATGCGACGGTACAGGAGTCAGCGGCATCGGCGGGAAATCCGACATGCCATTTTGTCGGTAAATAATCGAACAGCACCAGGTCCGGAGAGGATAAGATCAGAACATCTGAAGAACCTTCCGTCAGTCCTCGTAAGCACACTGGCTCGGCTCTTCACACGTTATCTGTCTGAATGCAATGTCCCTACTCAGTGGAAGACCAGCAAGACCGTGTTGTTGTTCAAGAAGGGGAACCTACACGATATAGGCAACTATCGCCCAATCTGCTTGCTGTCTATCGT
>MQTX01000095.1:201526-214724 GCA_009735665.1 Angiostrongylus cantonensis
TCTACAACGATATTAACGTTGACGTCAAAAGAGGAGTTAGGCAAGGCGATACAATCTCGCCATAATTATTTACAGCCACCCTTCAGAACGTCATGCGAACATTGGAATGGGATAATATGGGAGTGAAAATCTATGGTCGGCAGATACATCACCTTCGCTTTGCTGATGATATCGTTCTTATAACACCAGAGATTAGCCGAGCAGAACGAATATTTGCGGACTTTGATAAAGCGTGTGGAAAGATTGGTCTTCGACTATATCTAAAGAAAACGATGTTCATGAAGAACGGATTGGTTTCGTTTACCCCATTCACGCTCAACGGAACGAATATCTCCGAATGCTCCAGTTATGTCTATCTAGGTCGGGAAATCAATATGATGAGCGACTTAGCTCCAGAGCTGAGCAGAAGGAAACGAGCGGCTTGGGGAGCTTTCAAGAGCATCGAGGATGTAGTGAAGAGAACAAAGAACACCCGACTCCGTGCACACCTTTTCGACTCAACGGTTCTTCCTGCTCTAACGTATGCGTCAGAAACCTGGTCGCTACGTAAGCAGGATTAAAGATCACTTAGCGCTATCGTAGGCGCAGTCGAAAGAACTATGCAAGGAGTATCCTGTTCCACACAAGTAAGGGATGGGATCCGAAGGTCCGACCTACGTCAACGATTAAAAATCAAGGATGCCGTTTTATACGCCAAACAGTCGAAGATAAGGTGAGCCGGACACGTAATGCGTATGAATGATAACCGATGGACAAAAGCTGTTAGTGACTGGATTCCTCGGGATGTCAAACGTACTGCAGGAAGACCACCGACGCGATAGTCAGAGTTCTTCACGAAAAGCCTAGAGGAAAGATATGATGTTCGACGAGTCCCTAAAGCGAGCAGAACCCACTGGGCTACTCTTGCACGCGACAGAGAAAATGGTGGATTTACTGGCGCCCGCTCGAGTCACTCGACGATCAACGGGAGTACAGGTGATACAGGTGAATAGGGGGTGAGGAGGGGAGGCTGTATCGTAGCTAGAGGCGCCCTGCAATGTCCTAGTCCCACCATGTCTTCCATCTCTCCGGAAATGCCACACTGGTACCAGACCTGCCTGAGAGTATAGCAGAACTGATTCGACACACCATGAGTGGGCAACCATGAGTCACTTTATAGGCCAAATATGTATTCAATCGCCTCTATCGATGTTGAATGAATGAACGATGAATATCGAATGCATGGCGCATCCCTCGGGGATAAATTGACCAACGCCGAAAGCTTTTTTCCAAAGTCTTTAGTAAAATGTTCTGGTGCATGAACAGCTCGAATGTTTAATCAAGTGAACGTAAAACGTCATAACTACATCGCAATCATAAAACGAATTTTCATTGCAGTGCCGAAACTGCCCTCTTACTATCACAAGTGCCTTTATGTGAATCACTAGAAGCTAAATATTTGACTCATATTTCTGAAGGCTTTTTATGCAAAAATAAACGTCAAACAATGAAATCTTTACCGATAGTTGCCAGCAAGCATCTTTTCGTATAATACCAAGTATCAGTGCCAAGTTTTCGTTCTTGTGGCTCCATTGCTTTAATAACACGAGAAATACCAAACTCGAAATTACCCTTAACATTACAAAGTTCAAATGATTTCATGTGTTCAAACACAGTTACTTATACTAGCTATTCTTACAATTGCCGTTCTTATAACACATCGGCTTCACTACATTAACGTGTAAATGATATCAGAATAAAAACTTTCATCCGTAACTTTTATCATAGGCGGCATGTGTAACGGATTGGATAAATATTTCATGTAAACATGGTCCTTGGTTCGGTTCCGTGGCGCGGACTCAGCAAGCCATCCATTCGTTCAACATGGGCAAATGGGTTTCAAACACATCTAGGAGGACAGCAGCACCGATCTGACCTACAGGCAGGTCATCACAAGTCATGGTATAAGCCAAATACGTACTCAACCACTTTTGCGATTCTATGAATAGAGTGAAATGCATAGCTCATTCCTCGGTGATTAATCAGAGCCCAATGCTTTACACTTCTATGCTTTACATTATCATTTTGTGTTTCTGGTCCAACTTCGCGATTTCAAGCGTTTGACAAAGTGAAAAGTGAATTGTATAAAAAGAGGAAAATTGCAAACGAAGGCAGTTGTTCTCCAGATTGGTGATATCTGAATAGATAATATATATCTGAATAGAATGATGAGAATACCTTACTGCAGTAGAGGGTTCCGATTACCAAGTTGATGATGCACACATGAAAAGTCTTTCGACATTCGTCCAATTCCCTAGCATCCTCTTCCTCTCTTTCGACTTTTCGCATCAATTCTTCCGCATAAAACAAATGGTCTCGTGAAGAAAAGTCGATAGGAGATGTAATAAAAAGTGAAAAAAAGCGTTAAATAACAAACTTCTTCATTCTGGTTCGTCATAATGTAGCACACACAAAGATTGGCGAGAATAATTGCTGACACTTCAAGTAGCTGAAAGACGTCTCAAAAAGAATGAAATATTTATATCTCATCCCTGAAATGTTTCCAAATGTCACTGATTTCATTTTTTAAGCAAATTGAAAGGGTACCATATATATTGTTTGATCTATTGATTTACATCCTTCACTAACTTATTTAGGCATACCATATACAGTTTGGAGCTTGACAGAATGACATTTAATCACTCTCGCTCTGACAAATAACCGGGATCAACAAGTCTTCTTGAATTCTTTCATGGTTTCTCCCCGAAAATTCCGAATAATAGATAGTCTCTTTATTTCCCACGACTCGTTTTCATATCTACTATGCGGATCCCAGCACTTCTTGTATTCCATTTCTTTCCTCGTCCATAACCGACGAAAGTCTCCGAACACTTCGCTTGCAGGTTCGGTTGGTGCTTGAAGATTGTAGTCTTTATGAAAGTCAGTGAATGCTGGTCAAGTCGATTCTCCCTGGAGTACTGGAATAGCCAAGCTAGAGCGCTCTCACTTAAACTGCAGGAATTGAAGTTTATTAAGCAAGTCTGGTATCAATTTCCCGACCTTGGAGGGAGCCCGAAGGGAGAGGTCTGGCCAGCCCGAAGTGAAGTCGAAGCAGCACTCGGGTTGTGATAAATGGCATGAACACAACTACGCTCTTCGCCTTCCTAATGCATAGTATGCAAAGAATAGATGAGGTGGAGCAGCACGATTCTGTTTACAGTCCCTTACAATATTCATTTACTTTAACTATATTTTGTTTTTGAACTTTACTATTTGCATTATTATGATGTAAAACTCTAAAACTTACAGTAAAATATGAGAAAATGTCACTCACAAGTGCATGTACCTCGGAAAAGAAATTCAGAAACCTACATTAACAAAATTCTTGCTGACAATTGGCTCATAAAAGCCGGCAGCTTCCTTGAACTTTTGCTCCTAAAAATCTTGAAAGCTGCGAAAAGAGGGTGAAAATATATGAATTCCAGCCTCTGTGGAGTGTAAGTACAATTTTACCCTATCATACCTGCATGAATAGCGTATGAGCCACATTCAACTTCCATATATCGTGTTCACTACAGAATTCAACAGATTTCCTGCAAAACTCCGAACATCTGCTCTGAATTACTGTACTGAACGTACTGCTGCTAACAATCACGCCAAATGGAAGTGTTGTACGGAAAAGAAGGATAAAGCATTCGGTGTTGATCAATTCAACAAGAAATGCGTCATGCATTTGATTCAATTCGTAACCTCATAGAGTGACCCATTGCATATTTGTCCGATATAATGATTTGCAGTGGTCTACCGAAACACTAACGCACTGTTTTTATTCTCCCGCATAGGTCATATACCTGTCATACTCCACGATGATTGTGGAGGTTAGTCATCCAGAGCAAAATGTACTGCCATACACGATAGCTTTATAATGTGAGGATATAGTGATCAGCTTCACCTAAATATCCTTTCCACTCTCGCGTAGTCGCATTTGTCCCAATAAATTTTTGCTTGTGACATCAGAATCGGTAGATATCTAAAAAAGTACGGTAGTTTTACTTCTAAATCTGCTTCGAGTTCCAGACCACATACAATTCCAGTGTTTCATCGAATGCTTCGACAGCTTTCCGTGCCGCTGTTTCGTCATTACTTTGCCGAATTTCCTAAATTGGAAAAAAAATCTCCAGAGATGAAACTACTGTTCACCATATTTCACAGTAAGAAATCACGACCATTTACCATCAGGATGTATTGGCTTTCCGTGAAATCCTTAAAGAAGGCACGTGCCATCTTGAGCTATTAAAATTGCGATCGGCATTACTTTGATGATACTGATATTCTTTAAACTAATAGTTACATGACCTCGACATTAATAATCAATACCTTCTAGGATTATTAAACTCATACGAGGTTGAGAACACCAGCCGACTAAACCTTTTTATCAGCCTCGTGTTAGCTCAATTGTCCAAGAAATTATTGACCATTTACATCGAGTTTGAACGGCGGTCGGTTTGAAAAATATTGATTCGCTATGTGCTATCCAGTGCAATGCCGATTGCTTCAGGCTACATTGGCCGGCTAAAGTGGACTATTCTGGATAACTGCAATCGATCAACACTCGTCCTCTATAAAAAGGCACAACAGAGGAAAGTTTACAATTCGAGCGGTGTTTCACTCCACTGGAATGGATGCCAGAATGAACAGCCACATGGTCAGGACGACCACATGTTGATCATCCCCTCGGATCAATCCGGCTCTGAGGAAAACGAAACGTTATCAGAAGGAAGCGTTTCATCAACTCCGTGTTAACTTAATAATTCGAGAAAGTATTATCGATATTTATAAGGCTTAAACTGAATGTGCTTCAGCAAATGCCCGAAACTCTAACCATTACGTGCGACGGAAATTCAGTCATGCTATTGACAGGCAGAATTCTCGAAGGCGAGCAGAGCTGAACACACCATAAGAAGTGACGACTGCGAGCTTTTACTAAGAAACGGGTGTGAACTTACGATTGGGTTACCGACGTCGTCCCGAGGGCAAATCTTCGACAACGAGTCGCAGCGCGACTGGGGTAGCAGGGCAGCGATTACCTCCACAGAGAAGGCTTACTACGTGTAAAGTTTACACGCTTGACCTAATCTATGAATCCTGAGAATTATGTTTGCATGAATTTCTTGTTGAATACCGTACAAAAGTTTTTTTTAAAACTATCATCTCACTGAAGTATCTGAAGGCCATGAAATAAACAAACATATTGGAGGAAATGGTTTGTCGACAGAGCTTTTTATTAAAGGAAAGAAACTGTTGCTTACAAACCTGAACTCGCTTGGTGAGACTGCGAAGCTCATTAAGTTGGTCATTTGCCATCGCGTCAAACTTCGCATACGCTTCGTCAGGTGTTGTTTGAAGATTGATAACGGCATCCAAGTAATCGTACTGATACTGGAAATGAATAAATAAGTTAATGAAGTTGCGCACTTACGAACTTAAGCGAAACGAAGTAGAATTTTAAAGCATTTTTCAAACAGTAGAAATAATAAGTATTCACGTTAGGCTTAACCTGTGTAAGATATTTGAAAGTGAGATGAGTGTTCTCAGCTAACACATCAGCAGCAAGATCGTAATACTGTAACAAAGAAAAACCTGATGTTAGATGATGGCCGAGAAAAATCTCATGCTTAGATGATGACCTTTCCGTTACAACAAGTTTCCTAAGGAAATCAATATGCATTTTGCTTAGTTGCGTTCTATGCTACTAACGTGATAGAATTGACTTACTTCGTACTTACAGTACAGCAATAACAGATTAGCGAATGTCTCAGGTGGAAATGGATTTTGACTGAGCAGATACTGTAGCTTTGCGAAACAATCAGCTGGATTCTTATCGATTCCTGAAAGCAACGAAGCGATAGAACGTTGAGACTTCAGTATGTGAACCGATTTCCTTGGCATGATTAATGAATGATAATATCCTTCAAATTTATTACACTGCGCTACAGCCGCTATCTTACTTACTTGCTTACTTGCTTACTTACTTGCTTGCTTATCTACTTACTTAGTTATTTACTTTTTTATCTACTTATTTACTTACTTGCCAACTTGCTTACTTGGTTTAATCACTTATTTGCTTATTTACTTTATTCACTTATTTACTTAGTTACTCACTAATTTTGCTTACTTACTTACTTAACTTAATTGCTTACCTACTTGCCTAACCACCTACTAACTTACTTCACTTACCTACCTATATACTTACCTACCTATTTTACTTACTTACTTTTCTTACAACTTGCTTAGTTCCGTACTTACTCGCATCAAAGATATTGTGGTTTAACCACTGTGTTTCTCTGAAATCTCGAGGTCAACCTAGACGAACCCTTCCTCACGTCGTCACCACCCCAGGCAGTCGCCGCCCTTGTTGATCAGACGGAGATTTATCGACATGCGAATGGTTTGACACCAAGACGGTGGTTATTCTTGGTATTGTTATTGTTTTATTCTTAGCTGAGTTTTTGGGTGGGAATGTAGGACTTGTTCTCAGTTTGGGAGGCCCTCCTGCAGCGATGAACCTCCCGCTGCACATCGCAGCCCGACACGCAGGAACACTTCTTAGCCACTAAGAGGCAGTAAAACGTTGAAGGCGATAGTTCTCATGATACAAAAAATTAGGGCTCTTATTGCAATCTCGTGCAGTCGCTACTTCTGCCTTTGTGGCTAACTATGCAAATGTTGTGTTATCTGGAGGTGAATATACCAATGATTACAGGCTGACAGCCCGTTCCGTTCACTTTTCGACCACTACCACCGATTTTTCCAACCTGTCTTTGTGGCGCATTATTAAGTACTAGTACCCACCTTTTCAGAATTGAAGGATAGGACTGTCGTAATTTTATTGAGGTCATTGTCTTTTTGAGGCAACAGCTTTCCATTTCCCCTAACCTATCCATTAACAACGATCAAGCATTATGGTATTGCCGAAAATATTAATGTTCCTTTGATTTTGGGTGTTCTAAATATGGCTTAGATAGGTTCGTAGAATTTTAAATATACTACTGAATTTACTCTGTGGAGCCGTAACTGTTTGGTGAGCATATTTCAATACTAAACTGACTCGAATTCTTTGCAAAATTTACCAATCAGAGCCTGATTGTGAAGCGTGACGGCATCAAGCTCTTCCTCAGTTCTCGGAGGCATGTCGGTTAGCGCTTCTTGAGCGGCTGCGACTGAAACAGTTGCATAACTAACTCAAGGGTTCACGATTATAATATTCCTAACATTTTAGCCTATAACGTCAAGGTCAACATTTAGAGAAATGGAAGTCTTCTTTGCACTCTAGGATAGAATTATGTTATTAACATTCAGCCTGGATAATGTTCAGATGATTTATGGGTTCAGCCCTTGAATTAGCCATGCGCAAGTAAGAATTCAATTTTCACGATCTTATGATTTTCCATTCCATACTCGATTTTACATCCACGATGGACACTCCTAGTGACCTCGTCCCGCCTTCCAAAGCATACGCTTGCGTGTCGAGCTACGGTGTTAAGCAGAAGGCTCATGACCCAAGATGTTCCAATAAAAGGTGTTCGACGTTTCTAAACGTAATCCCAGCTGTGAGCAATTTGATGCAAAAGGGAAACCTGTAATTCACAAGATATATCTCCTTTGATTAAAAAGACAATGAACTTCTAACTGCTACGATGACACTACTGAATTTCCAACGAAGCTCAGAAAATGATGATAGACTTAGCTGTTCTGTGGTATTTGTGAGGAAGGGATTTTATATAGTTATGTCGGTTGCACCAATCAGTAAAATAATAAAGGATAAAGCTCTTGGTGTTGATCAATCCCTGAGGGATGCGCCGTGCATTCGACTTCATTAAGCATCGTTTGGAGGTGATTGAATGCACATTTGGCCTTTACAATGTATCACGGTGTCCGCAAGGAGCCGGTGTTGCTATCCTCCCAGGCAAGTCTGGTACCAATTTTCTGACCTCGGAGAGATGGAAGGCTTAATGAGCCATGAGCGCGGCGGTCAATTCCATATACGTGGTGCAGGGCAGCTGCGACCAAAGCTTATGGCAGTACTGTAGTAGAATGCATGTTCATATGTATTCCAGCAAAGTGATTGCATAATCCTACTTCTCTGCGTATTAGTTGTACAAGCTTAAAATAGTGATTGGTATATGTAAAATGAAGAGACAACAAGAGAAAAACAAACAAAAAAATTAGACGAAAAACGAAACTTAACAATTTTTTAACTTGTATTCGACAGCAAACTTCAAATTTAAGGCCTCCACCAGCGAAGTCTCATGTAATTTCATTGTATTGCCGACAGATCGTAAGTCCACTCCTTCAGTCACCATACCAACACCAAGTTCTAGAAGAAGCTTTAAATTGGCATCTACTTGACCGTGCATAGGCTACAATTATATTCAGCGACCCACTTCATACCTCACAGACACCATTTGAATTCTGCCTTTGATACAAAGAAGATTGCTAAATGAAATATTTCTAAAGTAGTTATTTGACTTGATTACTACGTTATCACTAATTCAAACGTTTCGTTGGACAACATACGTTGCATGTCTCAACCCAACTCAATGCCAGAGTTCCGATCACACTAAATGCCCAAGCCTCTTCCGAGACTACATGTAATGTTAGAAGAAATTTCAAAAAAGAATATAGAGGCATTCTTTTATCAACGATATGTTAGATTTAGCACGTACGCCACCACCAATGATTCGGTGACTGCTCAAGAACACTGAAACTCGTCAGCTACGTAAGCAAGGCAATACTGGTTTTATCGACAGTAAACGAGCAACTTTCGATAAATTGAGAACTTGTGGGGTTGAGACATTCTAGTAGGTGATAATGACTTTAAAGGATAAAGGATAAAGCTCTCGGCGTTGATCAATCTCTGAGGGATGCGCCATGCATTCGACTTCATTAAGTATCGTTGGAGGTGATTGAATGCATATCTGGCCTTTACAATGACTCGCGGTGGCCAGCCAATGTATCGAGCCAGTGCTGCTATCCTCCCAGACAATTCTAGTACCAATTTGCAGACCCCGAAGGGATGGAAGGCTTGGTGGTCTATGGGCGCATTTCACGTGCTCGCCGCTGTGGCGCCTCCAACCACTGCGCCACAAGCGCCCTTTGAGCTTTGATAATGACTTTATCTTTACAAAATGTCAAATAGAAAAATTCTTTCAGACTGCGTGCGATTTTCATTATGTCTAAGAATTGTACGCCTACAGCTTCTTGTCATGCATCAATCGCAAGTGAAAGAATAACCACATAATCATGGACAGGAGCCTGAACAATTCGTCACCATAGGCCACACAAGTATTCGAACAAGTGTCGTAGATACTGTTCAACTAATGCTGTAATTTCCCAATGACTACTTCCTGAATTGCGCAGCGATTGGCACAGTGATAGTGATGCTGATCATGACGAGCACAGTGCCTGTTTAATCCTGCCCGAGCTCACCGAGCTTGAATATCGACCAGGATTCAACGATATTCACAATACAATCACGAGATTGTTGAGATATTTGCAAAACTCCAGATCGCATGTGTCTGCGGTGGGAAACGAACGCGCTATTGTCCTTTCCGGGGAGCAACACGTTCACCACCACCCCATGCGAGTCCTTCGTTTCACCTGTATCTCAGCTAGTTCTATCGATCAGTGCTGTCTGAGAGGAGAGTAAAATGAAGTACTCGCATGGTGTGGTAGTGAACGCGTTACTCCCCGAAAAGGACAACAGCGCGTTCGTTTCCCACCGCAGACACCTGCGGTCTGGAGTTTTGCAAATATCTCAGCAATCTTGTGGTTGTATTTCGCTTAATAACCTGCCATAAAGATTATAGAAGGCAGAAAATAAAAAGTAAAATATTGTTATATTCATGATATTCATGATAATCGACTCAACCAGGATTTAACGATATTCATGATTAAAACGAAATCCTCAAAGCTACACGTAAAAGTTGAAAGATTTTCGTCGATGACGGATGCGAGAAAACCAATCGAGTGTAAGAAGTGCTGGCATTCATGCAACAAACGTGAAAGACAGGATACTTGAAAAGAATTTCTTTATTTGTGAAACCATACTCACTAAGCCACCAGTGATCAAATCGCAACTACATACTAGCATCGCAATCCAACCGATTAAGTGTTACGGATCCATTCGTTCATGTGTCCGACTGTTTAAAATTAGTGGTGAAATCGCTCGCTGCGTAGCATACCTTTGATTCCGAAAAGATCTATGCTACAACGTCAGAAACACCACTAGGAGAGTTTGTTTGCTTTTTTAAACGGAAACAAAATGTAAATGCTAGGAATTGCTAAAATATCTCTAAAGAACTAAAGAACTAAAATAAAAAAATGGTGTGCAAATAACCTTCATCGATCTGACCTTGATACCTACTTGGATACTTCGATGAGCCATCTTAATTGATAGTATGGGTCTCTGCGCAACCTCTATTCGTTTCCCACTCGCGCATCTGTAGAACGCGTCCATTTCTCTTCTATCAGATGCACAAACTGGTGAGTAGCAGTTGGTGATACTGATTCTTTTGACGCCGAAGTTGAAGACGTAGAATACCCAAGCACGGTGATAGGATTTCGTGTGAGATAAATGGACACGAAATGAACGAAATGAATGGATGTACAAGAAACCAACGCCTCCGATATCTCTTAACGTGAATTTCGGTACCGCCATCTAATTGGCACAGGCAGTCGCGGCACTAGTGAATCAGAAGGAGATTTGCCACCATGCGACTAGTTTCATACCAGCACGGTGGTGGATGCTGATATTGGTTTACTCTTAACTGGGCTTCCTGATGGAAGCGTCCTACTCCTTCTCAGCTTCGAAGACCCTGCTGGAGAGGTGAATCACCAGCTGGCTATCGCAGCCCGACACCCAGGAACATCTCCCAGCTACGATGATGCGGTTAACCATTGGAAGGATCAGTTTAATACTGATATAAACCTGCCTAATAACAAACACAGAACAAATATAATAAACTTTTTCATTTTTTAGTCGTAGAAAATGATATTAAATAATTTAAAAATATACACGAACTACCCTTATTGAGCTAATTCGAGGTCAGTGTAAGTTGTCGTTGTAGTTGACGATTAAGGAAAGAAAGCAAATTCGAGGAAACGTCAGCCATCGAACCATAGAACCGATAACAATAATGGCAACTTATGCCAAATTCGTATCAGCTCAACAAGGGCAGCGTATATATCGATTGCTTTGCCTAGGTTTACAGAAAATCGGTCTGCTTAGTATACACACAGCTCCTGAGAAACAACCCACCAGGATGGTCTTTTATACCACGGTTCACAATATCGGTGATAAATTTAAGTGCTTGTGGATACTCCTTCTTTCGGTAGTGACACAGCGCGATAGAATAAGCCAGTTCAGGCTGCAACGGAATCATAATTCTTGACGGAATAGAGTAACAAACGAGTAAGGGCATTGAACCTGATATCCCATTATCGAGGTCGCATTGTTGAACCTCTCCAAGGCTTTATCGTAATCACCATCCTTAATGAAAGGAGCTTGTCGTTATCTGATAGGAGTATTGCAGCAATTTCTCATTTTCTATCTTTTCTATTTACTTCTTTTTTACTCTACAAATCTCAAAGCCTGGAAATGGTTAAAGATTTCATGTAACACACATATGGGTGGTGTGGTGGATAGCACGTGAGACCCTGGTAAGGATAGTCGAGGGTCTCAAGCTCAGTTTGGGTTCCGGGTTTCACTCAAATCTTTACATCCTTGTGCACATCGTGCTCTACCATGAATAGGCAGTAAATAAAACCTAAGAACTCAAAAAACAGAAGTGCTGGTCAGATAATAAGAACAGAAGACAAATGGACGAAGGGAAGAGGTGAAATATCAGAGCGCCTTCAACGACCGCTAAGCAATGAGCGGACATGTTTGTGGCTAAAGTCAACCATCTGCATTCACAGCTGGAAACGATTTCAGAAATACGGAGGAGGCCTGGCGAACGTCATGATGTTTGAAGTGTACTATCGCCATAAACGAATAGCATGAGAAAAAATTGTGTTTTGAAACTGATTTTGTTTTCAATGGATATCCGCTGACAGCGAATATGTTAACGACAGAAGTCGTCACGAAGAAGCGTTAAACGAAGTGGAAGATCTCGCCTACTCTTACGATCTGCACCTGTTCCTGAAGAACCGCATGTGACTTGGACAGCGCACATTATTGACAATGAGCACCTTGGACGTTCGAAATCGAATTTTGCTGTTGTATCGACATCTTTCCTTGCCAGTGAGACGATCCAACGACTTGGGGCCAAGACGAAGATGAGACGGAACACTGTCGTGGGAGCACACTAACGCCGGTACGGAAGCCAGTCGATGGAGAGAACGGGAACCCACAAGAAAACGATAGCGTCGTTCTCAAGAACAATCTCTAAGAACTCAGTTGAAACAACCGTGTGTTCATCACCATCGCCTTCTTCACGTAGCCTCACGTTGGATGAATGGTGTTATTTAGTGATGAAGAATTGTGATGTTCATCGAAAGAATCAGCTCGTCTTTAGAAAGTCGACTAGAATTGAATATTTTATTCCCTATCTTCACTTTCCACGTATTTGCTTATGGAAATAGGAGGAATGTGGGCGATATTCACTGTAAGAAAACTGCCTACTTATCACTCCAGCGATTTAGAAAAGAAGGAAAGAAAACGCATTGAAAACTTGGAACAAATAAAAACATTCCTAAAAAAAACCATCTTCTAGAGTTCGACTGGGCCATCGAAGCAGAATAAGAAAGCGAAAAACATCTGTCGAAACGGTCGAACTTAATCAACTGAATTTATTGCAACAATAGGAGTAGGTCTTTTTGAGTCTTATGATGCCAGCATTTCGATGTCGAAGTGAAACTAATTATGTAAATCACTGTATCGGTTGGCTGCTCTAAATGTTGGTCTTTTTGCTTTCCCGGAAAAAAAATGGAATGAACTGCACCTTATAATCTAAACAAGCTAAATTCATTTCGGTGTCTGGATCATCGGCGGGGTATTGTTCGACAAGTATACGAGCGTTATTCAGATCTTCTTCACGATATTTGATTGCCGACTCCAGCTTCACCACTTTACCCAATAGATGCTCTTCTTCGATCTAAAACGAGTAACACTTACATGCGGTCTCTGACTTTATAAATTCTGTGGTTATATGAAATG
>MQTX01000095.1:214858-300710 GCA_009735665.1 Angiostrongylus cantonensis
GCAATCGCGAGGTTGTTAAACAGCATACGTTTACTTCCATACAATAACACACATACAACACAATCTTAACTGACGTTTCGGCAGAGTTGCCTTCTTCAGAACCGCTTTTTTCATCTGTCTTCCACCGAGGAAGAACAGTCGCTTCGAGCCGCATATGGCTGACGACTCCATGCGGCTCTAAAGAAGGCGATTCTGCCGAAACGTCAGCTACGATTGTGTTGTATGTGTTATTGTATGGAAGTAAACGTATGCTGTTTAACAACCTCGCGATTGCTAAAAGAAAAAGCGACGAATTCATAATTCAATGGCGAGGTTAAAAGAAAGTCGATTCTGTGGTTATATTCTCGAGCACTCATGCGTTTTCCTTTGATAGTCGTTTTCTTTTATAGTTTTTGTTTCATTACAATCCTACACATGCTACAGAGGATCAATACCTACTAGTGAACAGTTTGTTTTCATCCATTTCTACCGTAAATGAAAACTATCTTCATAAGAAAGAGATTCTTTTCATCAAAAAGACTTATTAATGACCAAAGCGGAAGAAAAAGCCGGTGTTCTACTATAGCCTAAATGGATATGGCCCACTGTTGTAGTTACGAGTTAACTGATTATTCTAATAAGTAGAACTTTCTGTCTACTCTACGAAATGCGGTGTGAAGAATTGTAAGAGAAATTTATGTAACAGACTCTTTCGTCATCAATATTTTTACAGAAGAAACGAGATGAAATTCACAGAAACGTCTAAACTGGATTTGAGCTCGTTGCACTATTTCTCAGGGTAATAGGACGAAGTTAGCACATAAGTAGTTTAAAATGTTGTTTTCGAACTAGATAGAGTAATCATTAAGTAGACATTGTTAAAAACTCGCCGTGGAGACAACTTGTAACGCTTCAGACAGCATGAATGCGTTGTACAACGACTGAGCGTAGTAAATTTTGTATTCAGGAAAATTTGGATACAGCTTCACAAGCCGTGAATAGCTGTCGACGGCGTTGATGAAGTCCTGGAATGTTCAAGCGTGAGTGAGTGGTAAAGGATAAAGGATAAAGTTCTCGGCGTTGATCAATCCTTATGGGATGCGCCATGCATTCGACTTCATTAAGTGTCGTTGGAGGTGACTGAATGGCCTTTATCTGGCCTTTACAATGACTCGCGGTGGCCTGCCGATATATCGAGTCAGTGCTGCTATCCTCTTAGACAAGTTTGGTACCAATTTGCCGACCCCGGAGGGATGGAAGGCTTGGTGGACCATGGGCGCAGGGATCGATTCTACGTGCGTGTCGCAGTGGCGCCTCCAACCACTGCGCCACATGCGACCTTGAGCCACACGCGCCCTTGAGTGAGAGATAGTGATGAAAATGATAATGATCGTTTTCATTCTTTTCAGTCAGTAATAGTAATAGAAATAATTGCTCTGGGTTACAGGGATACTTCACACCTAGAAGTATTCACAATGTGACAGGAAGCTTCTATTTATCTAACATTTTCTTTTAGTATGCTCAGTTTTTATTTAACAATGACGGCCTAATCTACTAAGGTGGCAGGCAGCCGCTCTGATGATGAAACGAAAGCGCCCTGACGCGGATTTCCTTGAAACTCCATAAGAATCAAATATCAACAATATATAATATATTTGAATAAGAAAACGACCTGAAAACTATATAGAAACAAATCTCTACGAAATTCAACAAGCTCGAATTCAACAAGTGTGCTATGGAAAGCGTAAAGCATTTCGTGCTGGGCAATTCCTTAGGAGTGCGCTGTGCACTCGATTCCATTCACAGCATCATTGAGATGATTAAAGGCTTAATTCTTCTACACAATAATTTTCTGGAGTTAACTGATGTATCGAGTCAGTGCTTTCTATCATCTTAGACAAGTGTGGAATCAATTTGCCAACCCTAAAGAGGTGGAGGGCTCAGTGAGCCAATGGCTCGTTATTGAATCAATAACTACGTCTGGAACACATCTGTTCATTGTGACTACGTACTGAAGTTGAAGTTGCGGTTATTGAAATAGTGAAATGTTTCAATGGTGCTTATGTTACTGTACCTGACTGTAATAGTAGCAGTACCCAAGCAAGGAGTAAGCGGCGCGATTCTAAAGCACGATTATCAAGGAAGAAAAATAACGATTTCTTAAATTGAATAAAAATAACCGAATCCTAAATCAGGTTACGATAGGATTAAAAGGTAGGAGAACTCACCGACGGCGTTCGCTCCACTTCATGCTGTAGTATTCGAATTGCTTCATCATATTTTTCATCTTTGATCTAAAAGCAAATATAACAACAGCTTAGAAAACTGAGCTAGCCATTTATTCCAATTTCTGACAGCTTCTTCAAACGCATGTTCTCAATTTCACCTTTGTTAATCCATTCTTTCTTACAATAACGAAAAATATTCTGGAGAAGGCTTAACGACACTAAGAAAAAAATGTGTTTGAGAGGTAAATGAAAGAAATAATTGAAAGTAAACAGCTCGTGGAGAATAAATAGCAAAGGGATAAAAACAAGTAAAAACCCAGAATGTTTGATGAAGAGCACTAGCCCCTTCAATCAAAAAAAGCATTTGATAAATAGGGTTTCAAAACCAGAAAAAAAAAAGTTGCTTTCCTGAACTAAATCAAGAAGAATAAAAACGATAAAAGCGCTAACCATTCCATAAATGGTGCTAGTGAATTCACCATCTTTTATCGTAGTGAATGCCATTTGTCTTGTTGTGAATAACAGAGAAGAATCTGGTTCCTTTGGCTGAACTAAGGACAGAGATGATTCCTGCGCCGACGACGGGCTTTGTTGCTAAGGCAACGAACAGATGACGAGATCGTTTTGAACGGCATTATCCCTCAGAACATAGGCAGGATTAGGTGACAGAGCAAAATTTCACATGTGTAACATTTTTTTTGCGTCCAGAGGGCTGATGGAATTTGCACAGTACTCCAGTACTTCTTTCTTTTCCACACAGTAAGCAAAAATCAACTTGATCTGTGTAGCGTGGTGATTACAGGCGCTACGTAGTATACGCTTTGCCTTTGATCCTGCCCTGTGCGCAAAACAGGCAAGCTCTCTATACCTCAAGGATCGGAGAATCAGCACCAAAACCGTCTAAGAAGGTAAAAACACTTAATTGTCACATTTCTAGGCCATCGTAAGTGATTGCTTAAGCCAAGTATGCCATCAATTTACTCTACGAATGGAGTGGAATGCATAACACACTACTATGAGTTTCACCAGCGCCGGTGAAAATTACCGCCGATGATATAAATGGTCCCACCGCTAATCACCTTGACGGCTTTTAATTGTTGAGTTTTCATTCATAACATAAAAACCGTAAAACCGTGTTGTTTAGAAACTCGGATTTGTCTATTCCTATTGCCATTACTTGATTCGCTGACAAAACTAAGGATAGAGCTCTCAGCGCTGATCAATCTCTGAGGGATCATCCATGCATTCGACTTCATTAAGCATCGTTTGGAGGTGATAGAATACACATCTAGTCTTTACAATGACTCGCGGTGGCCTACCGATTTGTCGAGCCAGTAGTGCTATCCTCCAAGACAAGTCTGTTACCAATTTGCCGACCCCGGAGGGATGGAAGGCTTTGTGGGTCATGGGCGTGAAGATCGATTCTACGTGTGCGTTGCATAGCGCCTCCGATCACTGCGCCACACGCGCCCTTTTCGCTGATACTGCACGCATACAACTCTACTTGTGTCTACTTGTTTTGTTTTTTGTTCTTTTAATTCGTTGTTTCAAGTAGAGTAATTATGAAGGAATTTTTTTTTGGTATGCATGAAGACAAAATAAAGTGAAGTTAATGAAATGGAAGGAATGGGCGCGTGTGGCGCAGCGGTTGGAGGCGCCACTGCGACACGCTCGTGGAATGCGCCCATGGCCCACCAATCCCTCCATCTCTCCGGGGTCGGCAAATTGGTACCAGACTTGTCTGGGAGGATAGCAGCACTGGCTCGATGCATCGGCAGGCCACCGCGAGTCATTCTAAAGGCCACAATATGCGTTCAATCACCTCCAACTATGCTTAATGAAGTCGAATGCATGGCGCATCTCTCAGGGATTGATCAACGCCGAGAGCTTTATCCTTTTATTTTAATGAAATGAAAGATTAATTATCCGTTGAAAAACAAATAATTATAAACAGACGATCATTTCAACAATAGCTGTGCTGCATGAAAGAGCGCTATCGTGTGAGGTTGCCTCATTCCAGCGGTACTTCAGTGATGAAGAGGGTTCGTCTGGATATGACAAACGTTAGCTGGATAAATATGTAGTGACAGCCTCGTGTTAGATTATCAGTGAAATAAGATACATCAACGAGACACAGAATATAATTGAGTCTTTGTCATCAGATACGTCGGCATGTCGCTTTAAGCAATGACAGACGAAGTCCCAATCAACAAGGCTTTCCTATCTTATTGATAGGAGGCATTCGTCGGGGCAGATGAATGACTTTGCATTGTAATAAAGCTGAATTTTTCTGCTAATACATAGGGTTTGACATACATTGACCGCCTAAATTTTAGCCAGTATATCCCAGTTCGTGCTGAACTTTACTGAATGGGATAAATACTTTCAAAATTCACAAACTTTATTTACGATGTGTCAGTTTTTTTCTTATTTTATCAAAGCAGAATCCTAGTTTTCTGGAGGCCACTAGAAGTTTCCATTTTTCTGATGCCTGCGTTTAAAAAACTAAATCCATTAAATACGTGGAATTTTGTTGGTCATCTAGCAATGCACAATGATGCTCTCTATTCTGTCATTGATGGTTCGGGGCACAGCAGTGCCCGCCATGGAAAATTTGGGAATCTCAAACCCTCAAACACCGCATTGATAGAGAAACTATTGGCTCTTGTTGAAAAATCATCTTTGAACGCTATGTATTGAAGGTGTCTTCAACCTCATCGACATCTAATAGTGACAGTTTCATGCTCTGCTAAGGTCGTATTCTTCAGGATTTCATCGCAAACATCAGTTATTGCGTTGAACATGTTACTAATAAAAATCACTGTAATAATTTTCCATAAAAATTTCACACAAAAAGTGAAACAATCGGAGTTTGAGAACAGTTCTAATAGGATTTATTCATAGAAGAACAAGCCATTGTAGTTTTCAACGTGAGAAAATGAATGCCCTCCCAAAAGCGATTGGTGCTGCCGTGCTCACTTCTTGCCGAACCTGCGATTGAAATGGTTATCCTATTTCGTTGATGAAAAAACTGGGTAACTGACTCTTTTGCCATAATACGACACCTCATATTTCATACACTAACAAATTTTACTTACTTATTCTTCTTTTACGCAAAGTATTTTCAGTAAATAGTGAATTCGAAAATTGCGGATGACAAACGGCGACTAGTCTCGGTCTTTTCTTTTGCATTTAAGCTTTTAAAAATTTTCTTTGCAGCAATAATAGTTTGCAGGTATTAGAAAGATATCGCTGACACACCTTGGTTTCTGGATTCCGTCGATCGATCGCATCACTGAAGACAAATCTTCGAATCCATCAAGCGGTGATCGTCTATTCTTCATCGGCATTATTCTTCTAAATTGGAAAAGGTTGCCAATACACCATTAATTTGCAGAAAAAAGAGTTCTTCTCTTATTCAAAATATGAAAAACAATGCAGACCATTGATGTCAGTTTATACTTGACTGTTTGAAAGCTTCATCCTCACAATAAATTATAAGCGCAACACATTTCCGTATTGGCGGCATGTTTTAATTGACAATGAGCCTGTGAACTTCCGACAAACCCGCTTCAGAGCGTTCCATATCAGAACCATTGACAATCCCTGCTATCTTGTAACACAATAAGGTGGCTTAGCTAGCTTGTGACCAGATTCTTTCCGAGACTGCGATTTTTTGGCATTACTGTACTATGTAACTGAGTCACTCTGCACAGAAATGTCAAAAATATTCTGAGTCGGGCAACCCTAAAGCAAACTCCTGCTATTTATCGCAAGCCGAAACCCTCAGTATTTGGACACCTTAAAAATGCTATAAACCATAATTGCCGAATTTTTAAAGCCCATGCTAGCTCTTAACTCCACTTTTAAGCTAAGGATTATTCGTTCGAGAAAGGAGAGTTCTGGATTTCAACAAGATGAATGCGAAATTCTTAAAGATCTCTTCAAACTCGAGAACAAACACGAGAAAAGTATTGCTGTACATATTTAGAATATATATGTTTTTATTTTCTATGCATATTTATGATTTGGTTGGTTACATTTTTCACAAAGTCAATATATTATCTACTAGACATTTATGCTTCTTTAGAATTCAAATGTTTATGATCCCCTCTCTTCTAAACTAGAACACTTGAGGTCGTCAATGGGCTCTATATTTCCAAAAGGTGTCTGGGCGGATTCACCTTTTTCAGAGCTTGGAAAGGTCACGTCGACAGCAAATTTGGCCTACCAAAAACTGACTCCAACAGAGATTCTATGAAACCTAGATTTCAATCTCATTAGATACGAAATACCAACTTCGCACATTACTCACTTTTCGTGAGTGTTCCACTGAGCATTTCACGTGTAGACCAGCTGTACAGAGTATGGGTGCGTAATGCCCCTCTCTCATGAAAAAATATCAGCCTGAGATATTGCGTGAGATCACGCGTGATAACGAGACATTCCTCAGTACAGCTCATTTCCGAATTCTCGGAATTTATCGAGAATGCTTCGAGTGTTTCGGTACACAAGAATGGTAACTTCTTCTTCAAAAAATCTCCCGCTCTTTCTATGTCCTATCAGCGCCCAGCGAAGTGTTTGGTTTAGCCTTAAAGTTACTGACTCGGTCTTCATGCTTTTATATGGTTGCGCAGTAATCTACCTGCTCCGTCAAGGTACTCTTCCCCACATGCTTTACAAGAGATTAGCTACACCGTACCCAACTCGTGCAATCACTTTGTTCATGGGCAGAAATACAGGCGGTTGCGAACTATCCGACGTAATTTAGTGCTAGGTGGTATTTCAATGTCTGTTATGAGGCGTTTGACAACGTATAAGTCTTTGTATTTTCAACAAACTTCTCGTAATTTTCGTCATCAATCCGTCGCATCGCTCCCAATCCACCATAGTACTGAGGATAGTCGACGTTAAACGAATTGACGATTATAATTGAGACCAAAAATATTGGAAACGTTGAGAAGTTCATACCTGCAACTGCAAGAATTACTTAAATAATGACAAATGATAACAGCAGTTATTTAGAAGAACAAGTAGAGGTTACCAAAAAGGAGCAGATGCCTGAGATTTTGGCGAAGAATCATTCATTAGAAACATTAACATTCCTATTATTGATAGTGACTCAGAATGTAAAACAACGTAAAAGAATAAAAAGCTGCTTTGCACAAAATTAGAATATTAGATTTGAACACGATTCGGCTTTAGAAAACAAGTGAAAAGTGATCAAAAAGTTGGCTAAAGATTTCTGATTGCAAACAATGTAGATAGTATATGTTCTGTGACATACAGTATATGTCCCTATACAGTGACAGCAATGGCCATCTGGCCTTACATTTATTGTTGTCGTTGAGATAAAGGAAAATGGAGCGAAAATTTTTTCTTAAAAAAAAAAGGATTGATGAAATGCCCATTTTTAAGACAAGATGAACAAACAGGAGCAGCAGCAGAAGAAGGCTCATTATAATGTACATTACAGTGTCCTTTGCAGAGTTCCTGGAACTTTGCGGCGTATTGAGAACTAGAGAAGGATGAAATTTCTGCCATTTTACGTAGGCTCTGTGTTAATCAAGTGGTTCGACGGCTCATCGTCACATACCGTGCTATTCCCAACACTTTCTCAGTTCGTTTAGATGTCTTTCACTCTTCACCTACAAAGGTGATTCGGTTTGAATGTAGGAACGACTCAGGATCATGACTTGCAATTTTTTCTCTTTAGTGTCTCATTGAATGTTGGTCAAGCATTCTTTAATCCGAAAATACCTAGATATCTGTCCTATGTGTTTCTCACAGATCTTCATTTCATTTTCGAGCTTCTGTGAACAACTCAGGCAGAGAATCCATCAAACAATTGACTAACCTCTCAAAATATGGTGTCACAATCCAAGTCTATTTAATTGAGTTCTTATTATTTTTCGGCCTTTATATCCTATTCCTAGTGGGCGCGTGTGGCGTGTATATCCTATTCCAGTTAAAGGCCACGAAATCTACTGCTTTGAATGTAAGGTTTAAGATGGTATAGTGTTTTCAAGCAACTCATTTAACTTCATCAGTTAAGGTGGAAATGATTTCAAAAAATAGTGCACTTTCACTAAGCTCTTTAAGCTTTAAACTGTTTATATATCTTATTCATTTAGCAAAAAGTTCGAATGTATGTAATCCGTGGTTTATCGGCGAAATATTTCGACATCATCGAACTTTAATCGGATGACGTTATCCTAGTCTTTTTTCAACAGTGGTGTAAGTGAAGGTGGTATATCGTTAAAAAGGAAGTTCTGTTCTTTACTACGTGCTTATTGAAATGACATATGTCAAATGATATATAGTTACTACATGCTTGATTTTCATCAACTGCCCAAATTTGAGCAATACACCACGCCATGGGGTGATCGAGAGGCGAGATTCTGTCTTTGAATCCTTAGAAACTTAGATCCCAGTGATTTGATAAGATCGTTGAAGACTTTCCCATAAGTGAATGCTTTTCTGAAAAAGCATTTTACCAGGTGTTAAAAAAGTAGCGGCTTTTTGGTGGTAGATCTGTTAATCATCAAGCGCATAAGACAACCTAAAAGAGCTACCATCTTTGACTTTCTCCTTTTGAAATGCGAGACACCTAGTTAGCTTAGCCTTCATTGGCTCGTCAACGACAACCACAAATGTTGCAGTTCTTGATGCGATTTCTTACTGATGGTATTAGATCGGTCTAGTGACTTCGCTAAAAATTAAGAAGTTCATCTGGAAAATTCCATTTGTCAGTCATGGGGATTTCACCCGTAAGCTTGTTTGAACGAAAATCTTGCGTGATCTGTGTCAGCGTCTCATCTGCTTCCAACATTATAGAAAATGTCATTGGTTGTACTGAATCGATTTCTAGATAGCAGCTTTTTGGTGGTAGATCTGTTAATCACCAAGCGCATAAGACAACCTAAAAGAGCTACCATCTTTGACTTTCTCCTTTTGAAATGCGAGACACCTAGTTAGCTTAGCCTTCATTGGCTCGTCAACGACAACCACAAATGTTGCAGTTCTTGATGCGATTTCTTACTGATGGTATTAGATCGGTCTAGTGACTTCGCTAAAAATTAAGAAGTTCATCTGGAAAATTCCATTTGTCAGTCATGGGGATTTCACCCGTAAGCTTGTTTGAACGAAAATCTTGCGTGATCTGTGTCAGCGTCTCATCTGCTTCCAACATTATAGAAAATGTCATTGGTTGTACTGAATCGATTTCTAGTCAAATCTAATAATCCCACATAGGAGACACAAAGTCGGTTACTTAACGGCCAAATCTTTGCCTTAATACTTGCATTCTTTAAACTTCCATTTCTTTCAGCTTTCACTCCAGTTGCGTAGTCAGAAACTGTTGTTTAACTTACTCCTTACTCCTTTTCCTTCCACAACTGTTTAATCTGGTTGTTCTGTTCTGTTTAACATCTTCAGATAGCTATCATTGGTGTTACTGGATCTTTTCCAATACTCATCATTAACGTGAGAAAACTTTGAAGCCAATCTTGCCTCCTACGACGTTAGTGAATCATCTCCGAGTCAAGCGCCACTTGATGCAATCCTTGCTGCTAACCATCCCGCTTTGCACTCGTACAGTGAATCGTTTTTAGTGTTTTCCCCAAAAGCTTAAAATGAACACAAATTACAATCACAATGATCCTGAGATATTTGCGGAACTTTACCCGAGGCCATAATCTCAGCATCGTTTTACATAATACTCTACCGCGAAAGGCAGGAAATAAAAAGTCGAACACAAATTAGTTTCAAGGGGAAAACGTTCACGTAAAAGTCTGAATCCAGATGTGCGCCATGAAATTATATTTAGAAATCTATAAATGAAAGACGACATAAAAAAATAAGACTGTCGACGTTGATCAATCCCTAAGGAAAGCACTATGGGTTCTACTCCACAAAGCATCATTCGGAGGAATGCAGATCTGGCCTTTACTGACATAACTCACGGTAATGTATCGAGCCAGTGCTGCTATCCTTCCAGACAAATTTGGTACAAATCTACTCACCCCGGAGGGATGGAAAGCTTGGTGGGTCATGAGCGCAAGGATCGACTCCACGTGTCTGCTGCATGGCGCCTCCGACCATTGCACCATACCCGCCTCGAAAAGCTACATAAGTTTAAAAAACACCTCAATGTCTTCTAATGCAAAATCCAAAGTTTTATAGAAAAAAGGCTTTGTATAGGTTTATGAATAAACTGAAATAATTATCAATGTAGAGGTTAAAATAGACTTATCACTAGAAGCAAAAAGAGAACTTCATAAATTTCACAGAAAATACTTATAAATGGCAAAAAATAGCCCTAGGAGAGAATAAAAATCTAAACCTATATAGTTGTAAGGTCATAGTGGTAGATGACGATTATTTACTGCGATACGAATGCGATCAGTGTGATTACTTCCGATCGTCATTGAATGAGTGACGACGGGAAGTTGTCATTCAGGCGATTGCGTTACTCCAGTTGTAATGCTACAATTAAGCTGAAGTCAGCTCAAACATGTCACAGTGAGTGTTTCCTACCGTAAACACAGCGATCACTCGCAGGAAGACGGAAAATATTCGAAAGCACGTCACTACAGAACAACAACTAGCGATGTCATTTGTAGAAGACGATAGTGAAATTGGCGATCCAAATGTTTCGCTTTAAATAAATAGCAAGGGATAACATCATCCACTGTAAAGTCTATCATATGTGATTGCAGCACGTAGTATGAAAGCTGTTACGAGATTAACTGGACTTCATTTTGCTAAAAACGTAACAAGAAAGAGCGAGACACATGAGAATATGGTAGATGAAAGCTCTTCGTGAGAACTTTAACGATGAAGTTAAATTCTCAATTCTTCCCCAATTCTTGTTTCTAATGTTATTTCTAAAATGCCATTAAACGAATTTTTTCGGCTGTTTTTCAATGAGGCTCAAGACCTAATTGGCAATAATTCTCTCTCTCTCTCTTGTTAGAAAGTTAGCGAATTGCTCTTCGAAATAGCTTATGAATCGTGCTTATGTAAGAAGAATCCTTATCCGACCAGGTATAAGATGATTTCGCTCTTCCATAAAGGACGAAAAATAAGGATTTCGGTGTTGATCAATCGCTGAAGAATGCAATATCCATCCGACATCATTCGTAGCACCGTTGGCGGTGAATGAATGCATATCTGGCATATACAATGACTTGTGGTGGTCGACGGAATCAGTGCTGCCCACCCTAAAAGTAAGACTTGGTGACTCCAATGCGCGGAGTCTAACCAAAGACCAAGTTTTATTACAGGTCCCTTCTAACCATTGAGTCATACATGCTTTCGCTCCTCTACCGTTTGTGAATATGCTGTTAAGCACGAAACAAAGGTACTTGTTATGAGATATTGGTGTATTCTGAGTGGGCTTCCTGCCACTGTTGTGTTGAACTAACGTGTATCTTTGGTTACCTTGTAGAAATTGCTCACAGGCTTGCAAAGATTTACAAAAATCTATAGAGAAACCTAAGAGAAACCGGAAACGCGGGCTGTTGCTGAGGAGATTAGAAAGAGCACTCGCAACGATTGTTGGGACTTCCCGAATTGAAATATAGCGAGATTATGGAACGGCAGTCTGTCTCACTTTCACCAACAAAAGAAGTCCAACGATTTGATCCTTAGAGGACGAATAAATCACCGGAAGCAATTCCGTCACTTCATTGCATACGTAGCGGTTTTTTTAAAGCCACGTATTTATCCTACAGTCCACTTTGTACAACTCTGTATCAAATATTATGCGGTTTCCAGCACTTTTTATGTTAGATTCACTTCTCCTCATCTGCGCTCAACGAAGGTCTTCGAACTTCTTGCGAGTGAACTCGGCTGTTGCATGAGGATTTTCTCCTCTCCGCGACTATGTCATCATTACAGTAAAAAGAATCAACAGTGAGTTCCACAGGAGGTCGCCAACCTGTTAAGCAATTTCGCGCTACTTTAAAGATTATTTTACGAATACGAGTACAAACTGGTGCTCTACAGCTTCACCATATTCGGTTTGTGGACGACCATTGTGCAAAGTGTTCGACATCGACTGGTCTCTTAGCGATGCTCCAATCAGTCGACTCCAATCAACAACATAGAAGTGGCCGAATGCATATTTGGAATATACTGTACTTGTAGAACAAATTACGATGTAATTACTTTTTATTTACTGCCTATTCTTTTCCATGGGAGGGTGTGATGTGAAATATAACCATAGTGGTGCTGAGATATTTGCAAAACTACAATATATACTTGCAGACTTTATCCCTCTGTCAAGTCAGTATTTTCATCCTATTAGACAAGTCTGCTAGCCACCTCTCCAAATTACAGGGATGTAGTCCAACTTACAACCAGATGTGTATTGAAGGTTAACCCTACCCACCACTGTGCTAAACGGTCTTTTATTAAATAGCATTAAGTACTGTTCAAGCGAAACGAGTGCTAGCCGCTTTTTGTAGTGCGCATGGAAATGTTGCCAGGGGTCTGAATCTTAAAGCAACGATATTCGCCCGTGAAATAAATCTTACCATTTCTGATATTCGACTCATAATCAACGAAAATAAAGGATAAAAGGATAAAGCTCTCGGCGTTGATCAATCCCTGAGGGATGCGCCATGCATTCGACTTCATTACGTATCGTTGGAGGTGATTGAATGCATATCTGGCCTTTACAATGACTCGCAGTGGCCAGCCGATGTATCGACCCACTGCTGCTATCCTCCCAGACAAGTCTGGCACCAATTTGCCGACTTCGGGAGGATGGAAGACTTAGTGAGCCATGGGCACTGGGATCTATTCCACGTCTGTGTCGCAGTGGCGCCTCCAACCACTGCGCCACACGCGCCCCAACGATAAGAATGATTGTAAATCCTTCAGTTCCACCTTTTCTAGGGTGTTCGGTAACATAGGCAACTTAGTTTTAAAGAAATGTAGGAAATGGCTTGAAGAGCTCGTACGAGTATAGGAGACCTACTATTGTACGACAGAATATACCGGAATCCGCATTTACCATTCGAACAGCATTATTGAACCAACTGTCAAGGAAACAGTGCTAAAAGTAAGCGTCAGCAAAGTAAGTTAATGAATTCAATACGGAAGAGAAAACACATCCAGCTTCGAGCCCAGCGCTTCTACAATATGGTTGGTCCAGCCTTGGTATATACAATTCAAAATTTGTTCGCGCGGTGAAGAGGAAGAAAATGTGACCAACGTTGCTGTGTATAATAGATTATCAAGAAAGCGATGCTACGTGTACCTCCAATCATACAAATGAATCTGGGAATCGGAGTTTCTGACCAACGTCAACGGTGGTCTGTGTAGTAATATTTTGCAAAAGTACTTTTTTTCGTTTTTGGAACAGTAAGATGTATTTCAATTAAAAAGATTTGGCAGTGTTTCACTAGGGTAAGCACGCAGAAGTTGTTGTGGCCTTTATTTAGCATTAGTTATTTAGCACTTTGTCATTTTTATCAACGAGTTAGTCTTAGTGGGAGCTTCAACATCTTCATTTGTAATTATCGTGTGTAGTAGTTGTAGATTGGAAAAAAATAGCGGCTAGCGGCTCTCTGTAGACTCGTTGGTCATGTGTGACCAATCCCTCATGGTCTCTTAAATAATTCCCAATGCACGCCGTTGTTGATGTTCAGACTCTACTTAAAAAAGGATAAAGGATAAAGCTCTCGGCGTTGATCAATCCCTGAGGAATGCGCCATGCATTCGACTTCATTAAGCATCGTTGGAGGTGAATGAATGCATATCTGGCCTTTACAATGACTCGCAGTGGCCAGCCGATGTATCGAGCCACTGCTGCTATCCTCCAAGACAAGTTTGGTACCAATTTGCCGACTCCGGAGGGATGGAAAGCTTGGTGGGCCATGGGCGCATTTCACATGCGCGCCGCAGTGGCGCCTCCAACTACTGCGCCACACGCGCCCATCAGACTCTATTTAAGTCGTAATAATCCTAGGGCTTCACGGTTCTAACAGCAGATTCCACGAAGTCAAATTATGTCTGCTGCTGATCTACCACTTATATCACCCTATCAACTGAGTGGAATAAAAACTAGTAAATACTTTGGACCAAGGAACGCTTCTCAAGCTGAACTAGAGTCATTTTGTTGGCAGAACAACATTTTCTTAAATAGTCATAGTACCGTGAATTTTGTAGTAGTTTGCCTAATAAAAATTGTAACCGTCTTCGATCCGCGTCCTCAGTGTGAAAGGATTAAGAGGAAAGAACATGAAAAGATCTTTAGAATCCTTCTTCAACGAAAATAACGGTCTTCAAAGAAAAATGGCGGTGAGGATTGCAGTTTCTAGGCAAGTATGTTTCTATTGAGTAAGTCCTAGTTAAGAATTTTCATAATTTTATTATACGACATGGTATCACATAAATCACACTGTGCGGATTACACCATGTCAATCTTCGAACTTTCTGGACGTAGGTTAGGCTGCTGCCCGAGGATTTTTCTCGTCTTCGTCTTCGCGATATCGTTGAACGATGCTTGAGTCGATGCTGCCTGGAATACTGAGACAGCCCCGCTATAGCGACCCGCGTTGATCAGAGGAAGTTAACCTGCCTCGGGCTATGCCACCGCGCTTCGTCTAGGGTGTCAAACAACGTGGGATCTCAAAGGAAAACTGTGTCAGCGTCCTTGTTCCCTGACCCATTAAGCTGAACAGAATAGACCTGATGCTCGACATGAGCGAATGAACTCTGTACTAAAGACATCTTCACCAAGTTGATGATTAATGTGGTTGCTTTATTTTATCTTGAATGTCGTAGAATCCTGGTCAAGTCAATTCTCCCTGGAGTCCTGAGATAACCGTTCACAATTTAATTGCAGGCAGAAATGATCCCAGACACATTCGGTGCCAATTTCCAGATCCTAGAGGGATGAAAGGCTTGTTGAGCCTCGGGCGGGGTCAAACTAGCACCGTGCTCGTGATGATCGACATCACTGCCACTGTGCTATCCGTCCCTTGCACTAAATATCTCAACGCGATTCTCGTACGAACGAAACGATTCGAAGATTCTTAGTCCTATTAACTAAGTAGTAACTATGTGCTCCTCCAGTGTGATAATAGGACAACATCTCAAGTTTGCATCATCATCATTGAGATCCTGAGATCTCGAACATTATCGTATTAACAACTTCATCTCATTCATCTCATCAAGAACTTGAAAAGAACGGAGGAGAAAGAAAACGAAAAAATTGATCCTGGACTTTAGATGTACTCATTAACTAGGATTCTGAACGAAACCTACGTTACTGCCATGCTAAGTTGTAGAGACTGACCGTGTTGGTGCCGAACTGCTTCTCCCGTTTGGCTGCATATCCTGTCGTCGGCTGGCTAAAATAATAACACCACGCCCCACTGTCGGTTTTTTCTTTGTATCAAACCACAATGTAAGGTAAATTATTCGGCATAAAAAAAAACAAAGGCATTCCCTATTTGATGCTTTAAAGGGGGTTTCATTCCTATTACTGAAAATAGCTAAAACTCAAAATTGATAGAAGAATATTTTTTATTTCATTTTTTACCATCAGTTTTTTCCGAACTTAACCCTCTAGTAATATTTAGCTTAGCATGTCTATTAAAAAATTCTGTTCTGCCTATTATACATTATACTAAAGATGATTCAAAGTTTTGCATTAGATATGATAGTCCCCAAAACCCACATGGTTGAATTCTATTAGAATGACGGTGATGAATAAATGTTTTTAACAGATGAAGTAATAATGTGAGTTACCTGAGATCTCGAACATTATCGTATTAACAACTTCATCTCATTCATCTCATCAAGAACTTGAAAAGAACGGAGGAGAAAGAAAACGAAAAAATTGATCCTGGACTTTAGATGTACTCATTAACTAGGATTCTGAACGAAACCTACGTTACTGCCATGCTAAGTTGTAGAGACTGACCGTGTTGGTGCCGAACTGCTTCTCCCGTTTGGCTGCATATCCTGTCGTCGGCTGGCTAAAATAATAACACCACGCCCCACTGTCGGTTTTTTCTTTGTATCAAACCACAATGTAAGGTAAATTATTCGGCATAAAAAAAAACAAAGGCATTCCCTATTTGATGCTTTAAAGGGGGTTTCATTCCTATTACTGAAAATAGCTAAAACTCAAAATTGATAGAAGAATATTTTTTATTTCATTTTTTACCATCAGTTTTTTCCGAACTTAACCCTCTAGTAATATTTAGCTTAGCATGTCTATTAAAAAATTCTGTTCTGCCTATTATACATTATACTAAAGATGATTCAAAGTTTTGCATTAGATATGATAGTCCCCAAAACCCACATGGTTGAATTCTATTAGAATGACGGTGATGAATAAATGTTTTTAACAGATGAAGTAATAATGTGAGTTACCTGTGACTCACATGCGCTGTTTTCTCCTCATAAGAACAGAAATAAGACGAAAAACGAAATTGTTAATGTGAACTGCTCTCCTAAACCAGCACATTTAACACTACTGAATAAAAACCATTAAGATGTCTTCGTGAGTTAAGCAATTACATGTAAAATTTGACCAAAAACAGAAATATTTTTGGACGATCAAAATTATTTCTAAAGAATTCTTCACAGAGGTGGAACTATCGCAATAACGAGCATGAAAGCCATAGTTTTTCGCTAAGGACAAAGCAAATTTCGACCTAATAATTTTAGTGTGACAATAGATAGCCAACAAAATATTCGGGGAGTTTGAGCATAAGATTTGCACTAATCGATAAATCAATAAGGGTATTGCATTTGTGTACTCAGTGATACTTGAGATGATGTAGTGGCGTAGTTGCATGTAATTAGGTTTTCGGAAAATAATTTTGGTTTTGAACGTACAACTTCGAATAACTCCATTGTTTTGGTTGCCATAATGAGATTTTTGGAACCGACATTGCACCACTGTACGATCGTCAATGTATCTCCTGTCTCAGCAGAATGTTAATACTGTGCAAGCTGGTTCTACGGTTTAAGTTTAAAGCATCTGTTAAATGTTATGTTAATGTTATTAGAAATGGCTGAAGTGCTCTCTTACATCGATGAGCTAAAAACCTAGCAGATTCTCAGTGAAAAAAGTACATTACTTGCTAAAACTGAGGTTAAATGAAGACTGGCTTTCAAAAAGGAAAAGGAAACGGATAAAGCGCTCGGCGTTGATCAATCCCAGAGGGATGCGCCATGCATTCGACTTCATTAAGCATCGTTTGGAGGTGATTGAATGCATATCTGGCCTTTGCAATGACTCGTAGTGGCCATTCGATGTATCACGCCACTGCTGCTATCCTCTCGGACAAGTCCGGTAGCAATTTGCCAACTCTGAATGGATGGAACACTTTGTGGGCCGCGAGCGCGGAGATTGCTCCCATGTGTGTGTCGCAAGGCATCTCCAATCACTGCGCCACGCACGCCCTTTTCAAAAAGAAATCATTTTTAATCTGCACTTCTACTCTAATAACCTACATTAAATATAGAAAAAAAAGAAAAAAGAAAAAAGAAAAAAAGAAAAAGAAAACTAAAAGAAAGGTAAAAGCTAAAATAAAAGAAGAAAAAGAGAAAAAAAAAGAAAGAAAAACCTGCAGTAAAATTATTTCCTAAAGTGGAACATAATATGCATATAACTGAATACATCTTTTCATAATAACCTAAGCGATTGTTTCTACTCGATTTGACAACTAATCAACCTATCTAGCTGCACGCAATAGGAGAACACATCTGCTTGTTTCGAGGTTTATTTTGCTGCAATTGATTGTATGCAAAAGGAAAAGGAAACGGATAAAGCGCTCGGCGTTGATCAATCCCAGAGGGATGCGCCATGCATTCGACTTCATTAAGCATCGTTTGGAGGTGATTGAATGCATATCTGGCCTTTGCAATGACTCGTAGTGGCCATTCGATGTATCACGCCACTGCTGCTATCCTCTCGGACAAGTCCGGTAGCAATTTGCCAACTCTGAATGGATGGAACACTTTGTGGGCCGCGAGCGCGGAGATTGCTCCCATGTGTGTGTCGCAAGGCATCTCCAATCACTGCGCCACGCACGCCCTTTTCAAAAAGAAATCATTTTTAATCTGCACTTCTACTCTAATAACCTACATTAAATATAGAAAAAAAAGAAAAAAAGAAAAAAGAAAACTAAAAGAAAGGTAAAAGCCAAAATAAAAGAAGAAAAAGAGAAAAAAAAAAGAAAGAAAAACTGCAGTAAAATTATTTCCTAAAGTGGAACATAATATGCATATAACTGAATACATCTTTTCATAATAACCTAAGCGATTGTTTCTACTCGATTTGACAACTAATCAACCTATCTAGCTGCACGCAATAGGAGAACACATCTGCTTGTTTCGAGGTTTATTTTGCTGCAATTGATTGTATGCAAGAAAAAAAAGAAAAAAGAAAAAAGAAAAAAAGAAAAAGAAAACTAAAAGAAAGGTAAAAGCCAAAATAAAAGAAGAAAAAGAGAAAAAAAAAGAAAGAAAAACTAGAGTAAAATTATTTCCTAAAGTGGAACATAATATGCATATAACTGAATACATCTTTTCATAATAACCTAAGCGATTGTTTCTACTCGATTTGACAACTAATCAACCTATCTAGCTGCACGCAATAGGAGAACACATCTGCTTGTTTCGAGGTTTATTTTGCTGCAATTGATTGTATGCAAGGAATTTATAATGCATGAATGTATTATAACTTTCTGTATGGCCGTAGTTTCAATAGGACTGTACAAATCCCTTTTGACGCTACGGTAACCCTGATGACCGATCGCTTTACCCACATCTTTAAACATAAGAGATAAGATAAACTCCCTCTCCTCTCTCTCTCTCCTCTCTCCTCTCTCTCTCTACGTTGCTTTCTTTTCTGTTCCTCTCTCTTATACATCTCTGTATGAGTACTGCGCTTGTCTCCCTATCCCTCTCGCTCTCTCTCCCTCTTTTCTTCTCTTTGTAAAGCCCTTTATAGTTTCTACATCACTTTCGATTTTAGCAAGCATCTTACAGCAGCTGGGATTTCAAGCGATCTTTGAAACTGAGCAGTAGTCAAGAATAACACTGAGTGAAGCATGGTTTTTAATTCACGAAGTGGCCGACAAATTGTCTCAAAGACTTAGAGCGAACGACGATTTTAAGACGTTGGGCATGTCTACGAGGTTTTTCTAGATATTAAAAAAGCGCTTGGTAGTCAAGGAGTCCCTACTCAGTACATAAGGTTTCTTGGTGAGCTGTACAAACATTTCACAACATTTCACCATTCTACAACGACATTAACGTTGACGTCAAAAGAGGAGTTAGGCAAGGCGATACGATCTCGCCAAAATTACATACAGCCACCCCCCAGAACGTCATGCGAACATTGGAATGGTATAAAACGATGTTCATGAAGAACGGATTGCTTTCGTTTGCACCATTCACGCTCAACGGAACGAATATCTCCGAATGCTCCAGTTATGTCTATCTAGGTCGGGAAATCAATATGATGAACGACTTAGCTCCAGAGCTGAGCAGAAGGAAACGAGCGGCTTGGGGAGCTTTCAAGAGCATCGAGGATGTAGTGAAGAGAACAAAGAACATCCGACTCCGTGCCCACCTTTTCGACTCAACGGTTCTTTCTGCCCTAACGTATGCGTCAGAAACCTGGTCGCTACGCAAGCAGGATGAAAGATCACTCAACGTTATCGAACGCGCAGTCAAAAGGACGATGCTAGAAGTATCCCGTTTCACATAAGTAAAGGATGGGATCCGAAGCTCCAACCCACGTCAACGATCAAAAACCAAAGATGCCGTTCTATACGCCAAACAGTTGAAAATAAGGTGGGCCGGACACGTAATGCGTATGAATGATAACCGATGGACAAGAGTTGTTAGTGACTGTATTCCTCGGGATGTCAAACGTACTGCAGGAAGACCACCGACCCGATGGTCAGAGTTCTTCACGAAAAGCCTAGAAGAAAGATATGATGCTCGACGAGCTTCTAAAGCAAGCAGAACCCAGTGGGCTACTTTTGCACGCGACAGGGAAAAATGGAGGATTTACTGACGCCCGCTCGAGTCACTCGACGATCAACGAGTCTACAGGTGATACAGGTGATTAAAGTTTTAAAGAAATTGAGGACCTAAAGATTTTACAATACTTCTGTCATCTAACTAGTTTTTCCTCTGCGTTCGTTGCCTTCATGTACTACACGTCTCCTTGTATACTAAGTGTGAGTTTTTAAGATTAACGATCTCTTTCACATCTAACATTGTTTGTGGAACGAGTCTTCCTCGGATTTACTTGCAATCCTGGTCATTCATCTGCTCCGCTCAGTTTTCAGGCATTGTGTGCTTTTTAGTGATGCTCTTCAAGAATATGCTAACGACCTCAGAAAATCGAAAACAGTGGAATCGTCGATGATGTCACAGATGACCTTGGATACAACATAGCATATAAAGACTCAATGAACATAAATCGGCTGGTTTTGGTAATTATAGCATGGTGTGCTCCCAGTGTCGTGGTCAGAGGTTCCTCTCAGTAGGCACGTTCAAGGGCCACCAAGTCCTCCATCTTTCCATGTTCGGCCAGCGGCTTCAGGTCTTGCTTGAGAGGCCAAAGAACCTAATTCCATATCTCTTCAAGCCCGCCAAGTCAAATACAGACCAAATATGAGTCCATTTACCTATACGATGCTGTAAATGGAATCGAATTCTTGGTGCGTCCTATAGGGATTGATTAACGCTTAAGCATTCTTCTTCATCGACTTTAGTCTGGGTAACATTGTAGTAGATTCGATGCTGTCTAAACGCCATACATAGCGGTCAGCTATTAGCGTGATAAATAAGACAAACTTCTACAACTCCGTGACGAAGTTTATAACAAAGTCAATGTTATCTATTCAGTTGAATCCCTTGAGAAATTGACCTGACTCATTGTTTATCTCTCTCATTCATAAAGAACGCGTGAGATTCAGTGGCTTGGTGATGTCATTCATGAGTAGGCCTTTAAATATGCATAGAAAGTAAATCACTGTACAAATTATAATAGAAGTGTTTGAGGCTAACCGCCTAGTTCTTGTGAGAGATCGATTACTGTGTTCGTTCGATCTTAACGCTATACAGAATGTCTAAAATAGAGTTATTTCCTGTCGATAAGGTCTCCGTTTAGTTGCTAAGGAAATAGATAGTTTGTTACTTCATTGCCTTTGTTGCCAAAGTTTACACTTCTTAAAAAATGAAGCCAGCCACTGGACAAGCCGAGTATCTTGTCCAGCATGACCCAACAATGTCCATCCAAAATGAGTAGTCAGTATGAAAATTGATGTGTACGGTTGCTGATGTTTAAAAAATTGCTGATTGCAATGGCATTTTTGAGAATGAGTGTGAAAACAGTGAAGTGATATTGGAAACACTGCTCTGCTATATGTGAACCATTCTTATTCCAGCTTCTGATGGCTTCTTCTTCTTTACCCTATGATAATTAATCACATTTTGTGGTAATGGGACAGGAACCATCCTATATCTCGAGAAGGTCTCGCCACATTCGCGTAGTGCTGCACTCTACAGGCATCGACCCCATGCGACGACGAAGATCCAAATCAGAAGATCACTGGGCGATTCTGAAGAAGATGACGAAGCCGAAACGTTGGCCACATTGAAGAGGTCTTCGTGACGAATTCGTGTAAATTTATCATTAACCGAAACGTCGATCATTCATGCGAGCATTGAATGAAAATCGATGGTGAAGGTAAGTTTTCCTTGGATAAGTTCGCCTAATATTAAGTAGTTTATTGAACCTCATGTATCCATTAATACGAAGCTCATTTTCGTTTAGCACTTAGTTTCAAAACGAACTTCGACGTCTCCATGAACAGTAGTTAACTTCTGCGATTCCGCCTTACACTGGACTGAGGTAAATGGCTAACATTGTCTTCGTTTTTTTTTGTTCTTTTTCATATGAAGCAGCTACATTTGAAATGCAAATTTTATAGTTGGAGCTGATTGAATTTTATGCTGAACGTCTTCGAATTGTGGTTCCGTCCCAGATTTTAAAACCTCGGGAAGGATTTTTTTTTTAAAAAAAATAAGTGATGGAGAGAACTTTTTCTGGTACAATCAATGATTACTCACATCTCAGTGGAATAAATGTTCGATTTGGCACAGAAATGTGTGTTTTTGTGTAAACAGAAAATGTATTTCTCCGAGCCTGAAACATTTGAAAAGTATGAACATTGATGGGGTTATTCACGTTGACCGGTGTGATTGCTGATGGCACAGATCGATAGAACCATCTGAGAGAGGGGCGAAACGAATGAACCGCATGATGTGGTACTGAACGCGTTAGCCCCCCCCAGAAAAGAGTAATAGCGCTTTCGTTCCCCACCGTAAACACCTGCGGCTCGGAGTTTTGCAAATATCTCAGCATTATTGTGTTCGTATTCCGCATTATTCCCTGCCGCAAAAAATTATATTAGGCATCAAATAAAATGTTAACAGTATGAACATTCTTTGAAATCAAAAAAAAATCAGTCAAGTATTTTATTAAGGCTGAAAAAAATTGAAAATTAACATGTGTGCAAAAAGAGAATAATAAACTTTTTGTCAAGACATCGTTGTAATCGCCCAATCAACAATATTACTAAAAAACACAGGAGTTGGCGTTTTTCTTCAAATTCTTCAAGTTGGTGCAGAGTTTTAATGAGTGAGAACTAAATTCCTCCCAGCGGATTACCGCCTCATCGTGGCTGGAAGGGTGTTCCTGGATGTCGGACTGCGATGTACAGAGGAGGGATTCATCCTCCTGGCAAGGCTTCCCAAGCTGAGGAGCCCAGCGTTTCCATCAGGGGGCTCAGCTAAGAGTAATCCAATACCAGGATCCACCACCGTCGTGGGATCAAATTCGCATGGTGGCAGATCTCCTTCTGATTCACAAGGGTTGCGACTACCTGTGGTGGTGAAGACCTGGGTCAGACTTTGGCCAAGCTGATCTCAGGATTCCAGCAAACCACGATGACTTAACCAGCAAACCTTCGAGAAACGGTGATTATGCTGGAGTCTGCACAACCAGTGAGGATGGGCCATTCAAGTGTCAAATGTCGAAAAAAACTAAATTGACAGTTACTGAGCTCAGCGCTCTTTTGTTTCGTTTCATTGCCCTTCATTACAGGGTCATCCACGACCGTAATTGAGAGCTCATATTGCTTCTGTTTCTAACTGAGAATCTGTCGTCATCAGCCTTCATTGAGAAGCTGGATCCACGGATTTAGGCTAACCAGGCTTTTCCTAGAATGATGTAATACTGTGCCAAAGCGTTTTTAGTGTTTTACCACATTCTGCCACTAACCCTTTGTGGACTAGTCGTGACTTTATTGTGTTGCAACTAGGCTTATAGAACACTAAAAATTCGTGCAGTTCGTTCATGGATCTCAAATGCCTCGATCGAGGACAACATTTCGAACTGAATCTTGCATCAATTGAATTAAAGAGAGAAGGGAACTTTGATTCGTTATCGTAGTAACAGAACTCAGTTGAGCTTAGATTTCCCCTTTGATTAGGCCTCATGTTTATCACTACAGTAACCAAATCTACACTTCATGTGATGATGAGCTCCATTGCAATTTTAACAAGTCAAAATTCTCGAGTTTTCACAAAAGATTAGCTTGTTAAGCACAATTCTGCTTGCGGTGGCAACGTGGGAACGTGGTCAAAGATTTCTCGCGAATTCAAGGAGGAAATCCTGTATAAGCAAGGAAATTTCAGTCAAATGGAAATTGATTTTCTCTTAATTCGCAGAAGTGACTTTAAACATTAGTGTTTTACTGGATTAGTGAACGAAAGGAAAATGTTTTCGAGCTAAATTGAGGTCTTTATAAGTATTTCGGCGCTTGAAAAACAGCTAGCTGATATTAATTTCCTAAGCTCAATTAATGTTCTGAGAAAAAACTAGCCATTATACTTTACTGCGATGTTGTCATATTACTTACTAATAAAAAGAAAAATCGTCTAAAGCGTTCACTATTTTATAATGAACAATGGTACTTGTTGGAATGTCAACTTTTTTATTTACTGCCTATTATTATTTTTCACGGCTGGGTAACGTATGTAACAAAACTACAATGGTGCTCAGATATTTTCAAAACTGCGAACCGTAGGTGTCTGCGGCGAAATGCGAACGCGCTATTACCCCTTACGGGGGCTAACGCGTTCACCACCACACCATGCAGGTCCTTCGTTTCGACTTTCTCTCTGCTAGCTTCCTCTTAATCACTGCCATTAGCAACCCAAGTACTTGTTATACATTGTTGGATAACTAGTTTCCAAATTCTATCAGGGTCCCGATGCTTCTTCTACACGTTTTCCTCTTTTGCAAGCCTCTGTCATCGATAGAGTTTGTCAGCTGATCTTTTTCGGTGGCATCTTTCGAGATCCTTTTTGAGTCTTTTGGGGTCTCCTCAATGTTTTTTCTCGTCCCATCTGTCGCCTTTTCTTCTCACTATATAATCGAGGAACTTTGGACTTGTTTATTTATTGAGAGATAGTCTACTCGTAACAGCACGGCTCTGAAAAAAAGGCGAAATCGCCGAAGCGTCAGCCATCGATCAACAACAACAACAACAACAACAACAACAAAGACTTTTTTGCTGAGTTCTGAAGACGAGATATTCTAAGAAGATCTGAAAGAAAACAGACTTAATATTGAGAGAAGCATAGTTCATCTTCGTGAGAAGCGATTCGAGTTAAGCGTGTACGAGTAGCGAATTTTTCCGTCGTGATCGAACCATGGCCCACATTACGTTTCTACTCGGTGATAAACCATTGTATAAATAATGACATTTAATGCGGTTACGAAAAACCAATTTTCCATCAAACCTATTCAAATTACTAAACAAAAAACATACTCATGTGAATATGGATAAGTAGTCTTCCGACAACGAGCTGACACGAAGTTAACAAACTGGTTTAACCCATAAACCATTTTACTAACATCGTTTCAGCTAACCGTTGAAAGGATGCGCATCGAATAGCTACGCCGACGTTAAAGGAAAGTCAGTTTTTCAAATATTCGATGAGCAACCCAAATCCTGTGAATAGTAGTAATAAACTGTTTTGCTTACGATTTTCGTATTTTCTCATGATAAGAAAAAATGGTGAATATAGGAATAATTTCACTTTTCCTTGAACCGGCACTGAAAGCTGACCATTTCAATTTAATGCTAACATATTCAAAAGAAGGAAAAAATATGGACTGTTCGACATCTTCTTGCTTTTCTTAAAAAAAAGCTTTGTTTCACACCTATAATTAAGCGCTTTTCACAGGTTGAATTTTTCCCTGAACACCTCTGATGCGTTAAACGCTTTCCTGATTTCAAAGCAGTGCAGAGGGAAAATTGATGTCCTCTTATGTAACACTTCCTAAACTCCAAGAAATTTCACTCAGAAAGTGTGTTACAAAAAACTCGTCATCCTACGGAGAGATCATGGCAAGAAATCTGGAAGAGCATGTTATCACTTATTTACCTTCGACAATGACGATTGAGGAAAAAGACGTAGCCATGAAAAATATAATATTATTCAGTTTTTATTTCTTTTTATTCCCTATATTTCCAAAACATAGAAATTTTAACCTCCTCATGGCTATACGTTTTTAGATGTCGAACTTTGAAATATGATGATGTTCATCTACACAAGGTTCTTCCAAGCTGAGCAGTAGGTCGACCTCTCCCGAAAGGCCGATTGTGAGCAAACCACTCTATGAATCATTGGCTTTCTGGCTCGAACCTAGTGACATGGAGGAAAATCTCCCGTCAGAGAAATCTCTAACATAAGAATCTCGAGACTCGTGACTCGAGAAAGAGATAATCTTTTCGGACTGGTAATTTACCAGTCAAATGAGGTGTCTGCTGGGCCTGCATGTTTCATGAACACGAGCTAATCAAGCATTAACTAAATAAAAATAAGTATTGCAAGAAAGTAGGTGAACTTACGTCGCAGAGAATTTGCGAGTTTTCTACAAAGGCAAAACTTTTGGAGCCAAAAAAGCAACACCTTCGAAAAAATTAGAAAGAGTAGCTTAAAAAAGGTTACTAGAGTCTGGTTAAATACTTGATAGCTTTAAATGGGTTTAAACACTCAACAACCCTGCAAGTCTGTACAGATAAAAGCACTAATGACTTCTTTGAAAAACGTCTACGTCACGATCGCAAACATCGTTTCCATAGATTGACAGACCAATTTGAGTTGATTTCCATTGACGCGGTGCGAAAACTGAAGCCGCTTTCAACTTCAAATCAATATATCTCAGCATAAGGAAAATTCCATAAATTACAAAAATAATCGTTAGAAGGTGCGAGTTTTGACCCCTAGGATAAGAACATTTTTGCTTTACTGCAGCCATATTATGATTTTCTGGAGGCTGCCGAAATTTTGAGGGAGCATGTTTACTTTTAAATTGATAGAACAAAGCTACTTGTGAAAGTCGATGATGTTTTCAAATCTCCAAAAATTTAAATTTTTCCAGTCGTTTGCAAAAAGCTAACGCCGCACTCTAAGTGTCAATATGCTGGCTTGGCTTTGCCATTCTCTTATAAAACTACCTATTTAGTGTACAAGCGATTTGATGCTGAAGTCTTGCCGTCACATGGCCGTTTGACGATCTTGGTGAAGAAAAATACCGTTTAATCCGTCAAAAGTCTATTATGCTAACTTACTTCATGTGAGTAATGTGAAGGCAATAACTGTCTCAACTAGTAAAGATAAAGAAGTTAGGCATATTTGTTTATGTTCGCATGAAATGACCTTGTTGAGCTGATGCGAGGTTGGTATAAGTTGTCGTTGTCGTTGCTGTTGTTATTGTCGTTGTTGTTGTTGTTGTTGTTGTTGTTGTTGTTGTTGTTGTTGTTGTTGTTGTTGTAGCCGCTGCCGTTGCCCGTCGCTGCTTAACGTCTAGGCGATCTCGCCTTCCCTAGAGCCATGATGTCACGAATAGGAAAGAAACGTAGAACTTCTCATCTTCTCTGATTTTATTTTAGTCAGTTGGATTGTTTATTAAAATTCATCGCTGTAGCTAACTTTTTTTCTGGCTCAATTTTGTTTTCGGATAGCTTAGAAATCGTTGACGAAAACGGTGATATTTCATAATGGGACACTCCTTAATTAACACTTTTTCTATTCCCAAACCAAATTACAATTTAATCCCAGTTTGGATTTACAGAGTGTCAAAGATCTCAGACCAAATTCAATGAGCTTAATGGAAAATTCCACGGATCTCCCTCATATGAGGGATCTCGAGCCGGTTAACCGCGAGGCTACGTGGCGCGTCCCCAGGTGGCAGATAGGGGGTTAATCGCGGATCAAAAGCGACCTTTGCCTCCCTGAGACGCTGGTGGATCCAGGGGATGGACTCCCTGTTTCTGCTGCGCCGATTTGGCACGTACTTTCTGTATTTGCTAGGCGTATTCATGCATGCGTGTGTGGGTGCGTTCTCGCTTTATGCGGATTGTATTCTACGAGTCAACTCGGCCAAAAATCAAGTGACAGGGAAGTATATGGGAGGCGGTTAGGAGTCTCCATGTCCACTCTGGGAGAGCCTGGCAAGCTACCCGTGAGTATAACCAGCCCCCACGTTCAGAGCCCAGTAAGCTATACGTGGGTATCAAATATGCTAAACACAGCAAAAAAAAAACGGGCCTCATTCCCCTGACCCCGAAAGAGCCTTCAATTTCACACAAGCAGTCACAATGACCAAAATTGCAAGATTCTTCAGTGAAGCGGTAGAATAACTCTTTGCAGAGATAAGAGCAGCAGTATTGGACGAAACTAGAGTGGTTGGTAACAGCATCAGCATCAAACGCCGAGACTTCGACAACTGCAATATTAAGATGATCGCTATCCAGTGTCCGAAAAAAAAATATCTCGAAAGCTACGTCCACCTGCCTCTACATCAAACCAAAGATGATTGGTAAAACTGAAAGTCGATAAATGGCATCTACGCCACTTTCTCATTGCTGATAATATATGGTTCTTATAACATCAAGCATTAGCCGAGATGGACGAATACTGGCTGGTTACGATAGTGCGTATTTTAAGAATCGTCCTCGGTTGAACTTGACAAAAATATACTTGTATGGAACCGATTCCGTTATTTCTAAATGTTCCACCTATGTGTAACTGGACTGACAAGTCAACATGATGAGCAACTCAACTCCAGCGCTGGAAATGAAAAAGCACTCCATTCGGAATGTTTACAACTAAACGTATCGAACACAAAAAGCAACATCCACGATTACTACTCAGATCTCTTCGATAACCACGTCCACCCCCCGTCTTATGAAACAAAAGAGGATGGATATGCTGTACCACCGGTTCTCCCTTCGGAAATCCGACATGCATTTTGTCGGTAAAAAATCGAACAGCACCAGGTCCGGAGAGGATAAGATCAGAATATCTGAAGAACCTTTCGCCAGTCGACGTAAGCACACTGGCTGGGCTCTTCTCACGTTACCTGTCTGAATGCAAGATCCCTACCCAGTGGAAGACCAGCAAGACCGTGTTGTTGTTGTTCAAGAAGGGGAACCTACACGATATAGGCAACTATCGCCCAATCTGCTTGCTGTCTGTCGTCTACAAACTTTTCACTCTACTCATCCTAAACAGGATTGACAGAACACTGGACGAAGGACCACTGGAAGAAGGACAGCCATGCGAGCAAGCAGGGTTTCGGAAAGGATTTAGTACGATGGACCACATTCACACGTTAGCAAGGCTCATTGTAGTATCGCGAGAATACAAAAGACCGCTCTGTCTGACTTTCATCGACTTAGAGAAGGCCTTTGATTCAACTGTGATAGAAGCAGTCATGGAAGCCCTTGGTAGTCAAGGAGTCCCTACTCAGTACATAAAAATTCTTCGTGAGCTGTACAACAATTTCACAACCAAAATTTCTCCATTCTACAACGATATTAACGTTGACGTCAAAAGAGGCGTTAGGCAAGGCGATGCAGTCTCGCCAAAATTATTTACAGCCACCATCCAGAATGTCATGCGAACATTGGAATGGGATAATATGGGAGTGAAAATCGGTGGTCGTCTCGTCAGATACATCGCCTTCGCTTTGCTGACAATATCGTTGTTGTAACACCAGATATTAGCTAAGCGGAACGTATGCTTGCGTACTTTGATAAAGTGTGTGGAAGGATTTGTCTTCGACTAAATTTGAAGAAAACGATGTTCATGAAGAACGGATTGGTTTCGTTTGGACCATTCACGCTCAACGGAACGAATATCTCCGAATGCTCCAGTTATGGCAATCGCGAGGTTGTTAAACAGCATACGATTACTTCCATACAATAACACACATACAAACAATCGTACTTGACGTTTCGGCAGAATCGCCTTCTTCAGAGCCGCTTTTTTCATCTGCCTTCCACCGAGGAAGAACAGCCACTCAGAGTCGCACATGGCTGAGTCGTCAGTATGTGTGTTATTGTATGGAAGTAAACGTATGCTGCTTAACAGTTTCGCGATTGCTAAGAGAGAAAACGACGAATTCAATTGGTATTATATTCACGGATCTCGCTCATAGAAGGACCTCATGCCTGTTAGTTGCAAGGCAACGTGGCGCGTCCCCAGGTGGAGGATAAGCGGTCAATTGCGGACCGAAACGATTTTGCTTCCCTGAGACGCAGATCCTGTTCTTGTTCAGTCCTGAACAGGATTGACAGAACACTGGACGAAGGACTGCCGTGCGAGCAAGCAGGGTTTCGAAAAGGATTTAGTACGACGGACCACATTCACACGTTAACAAGGCTCATTGAAGTATCGCGAGAGTACAAAAGACCGCTCTGTCTCACTTTCATCGACTTAGAGAAGGAATTTGATCCAACTGAGATAGGAGCAGTCATGGAAGCCCTTGGTAGTCAGGGATTCCTTACTCAGTACATAAAGATTCTTCGTGAGCTGTACAACAATTTCACAACCAAAATTTCTCCATTCTACAACGATGTTAACGTTGACGTCAAAAGAGGCGTTAGGCAAGGCGATGCAGTGTCGCCAAAATTATTTACAGCCACCCTCCAGAATGTCATGCGAACATTGGAATGGGATAATATGGGAGTGAAAATCGGTGGTCGTCTCGTCAGATACATCGCCTTCGCTTTGCTGACAATATCGTTGTTGTAACACCAGATATTAGCTAAGCGGAACGTATGCTTGCGTACTTTGATAAAGTGTGTGGAAGGATTTGTCTTCGACTAAATTTGAAGAAAGCGATGTTCATGAAGAACGGATTGGTTTTGTTTGCCCCATTCACGCTCAACGGAACGAATATCTCCGAATGCTCCAGTTATGTCTATCTAGGTCAGGAAATCAATAAGCAGAACCCACTGGGCTACTCTTGTACGCGACAGGGAAAAATGGAGGATTTACTGGCGCCCGCTCGAGTCACTCGACGATCAACGAGACTACAGGTGATACAGGCGATGGATAAAACATGCACTCGACTCTATAACGTATTGTGGAGCTGACTGAATTTGTACCTGTACTATGCAATAACTTTGGGTGGCCTACCTATAGGTCAAGTCAATGGTGCTATCCTCCCAGACAAGTATGGTAACAATTTTCCGATGATGGAGAAATGAGAGGCTTGCTGAGCAGTGGATGCAGGGTCGAATCAATGACTATCGTATATGTTGTGAGCACCTCTAACTACACCATACATGCTGCGGAGCGTAAAAGAAGCTGGTGTTGGATAACTGAATTTCTGCCTTTTGCACTGGATTGATTTAGATCTTCCGTATTTGTAAGGTCAAAAATCTTAAACAGGAAGTTGAATTGCACCAGCATTAGCAATTCTTTTCGCCTTAAAATTCCTCTGAAAAAGTTCTGAAGCTATGCAGAAGGAATGAAAGATCGTATTTCATCTCCCATGACCATTTCTAAGCATGGAATCGTTCTTTCTCTTTGCTTTTTTCATCCTCTCCAGTGCTTTGTTATAAATTGTTTTCATACCGTATTGCGTGCTCAGTTAAACGATATATTCTTCATTTTTTTGAACGTAAACGTTCGTCACTGATCTATGATCCCGTTAATTATTCATTTACTGGAATTGATCCAAGCAAATTATCCATTCGTTCCAATTGCGTGTCACATTAACCTTATAGGTTTATCTTGCTCGAAAGATACGAAGAGCAGATGTAGTGCTTCGGAATGTGCAATGACAGAGATGTACTTTTCAGAAATGTTAGATTTTTTCTCAGCTCGGGCGTTTGGTTTAGCTGAACTGACGAACCAGCGGTGAATACTAAATTTGATGCTTAGGACCATCCTTTGCGATGGTAATGTGGTAATCTTTTAATAAGTTAGGAATAGATCTTCTAGCCACTGTACTAAAAATGTCAGTCCTGCAAAAATTTCTCTACTTAAACTGCTCTTTAATTTGTTTTAAGGTGGAAAGTTCACGTAGAAATAATGGCAGAATCCTCTTCGAAAACAATTCGAACGATTTAAAAGGGAATATTACTTCAATATCCAGTAAAGGCTTCCGCTACATTTCTTTACTGATAATAGCATACTACGAAATGTGAACGCTCTGCCAATAGTATTGCCAAACTAGTTTTTCCGCCACAAAGTCTCTTCCATTCAATTTCATTCTTAAGGCAATCAGTTTTATGAAAGCGAGATTGTTGCCACTGGTGCTGAAACTTCCGTCGCAGGTATTTTGGCACATAGCACGTGGTATGCATTGAGTACAATGCATTTCGCGCCAAATGACTACTGCGGTAGTATTGTATGTATGTTAATGTGGGAAGTAAACGTATGCTGTTTAACAACCTCGCGATTGCTGAGAAAGAAAACGACGAATTTATAATCCAATGCCGAGCTTAATAGAAAGTCGATCCTGGCAACTATTACAAATGATGACTGTTTTTAGCTTTGAAAACATACGTTGCGTTTTAGTCATCTTTCTAGCTGAAACAGAAATGGTTAAGACTTTTAGGTAACTGCGTTGAAGGCACAGGTTCTTCTCCTTATTTAACTAAGATGAAATTCCATTCATACGAAGCCTATGAAACTTTTCAAAACTTTTTTTTTGCGTCAATTTGGAACAAGAAAGCAAATGAACAAGCAGAATTTCGTCCATTAGCACACGATGGTGTTCAACAACGATAGTAAACTAGTAAATTAAAACCATAGAGAAAATATCCAACCCTAACAGAAGCCCTCAATGGGAACCCAGCAAAATTTATGCGCAGGTTCTCAAGAACCCCATCGCTTTGGCCTGTCTAGTAAGCGGAAGTACTCGCTCCTTCAGAATAATGAAATTTTGAATAACAATATAACCGAATTTCCAAGGCCTAAATTTATCTATCCATACGCCGAATTTGACAAATGTAGTCTTATTGCACCTTTATCACAAGTATCGAAATTTGCCACATTTTTATCAATTAAGTTACGTTCCACAGGCAATGAGCCATTAACCTAGCCTTTTAACCTTTATTTACTGCCTTTTTTTATTGCAGGATACGACGCGAAATAGAAATGGAGGATCGTGAAATATGAGCAAAAGTAGAACCTCAGTTGGGATTCGAATCTGCGACTACCGTCTCCGGGGTCTCATGTATTACCCACTGCACCACCGAGGCCCCTGCCTTACCTTTCTATCAGCCACGTTAGCAGAACAATGGACCCAGTTAAAATGAGGCTGCAGTCGAAATCACTACGTATAATCTTGTATTAGTTCCCAAGACCGACTTTCTATTAACTTCGGCAATGGATTGTAAATTCATCATTTTTTTTCTCAGCAATAGCGAGGTTGTTAAACAGCATACGTTTACTTCCATACAATAACACATATACAACACAATCGTAGCTGACGTTTCGGCAGAATCGCCTTCTTCAGAGCCACTTTTTCCACCTGTCTTCCATCGGGGTAGAACACCCGCCTAGAGTCGCATACGGTTGACGCCTCAGTCGTGGTGCAGCACACGATGTATTCTATTCATTATTACGGTAACGCTGATGTTACGGCGGATTTCGCTTTACTCGGAGTCTGGAAACGTCATGTTGACTCCAATTCATTTATTTATTATCATACTATACATCATCACTATATATCATATCATATCATTGCTATATATCACTACTAGTTATCACTGTACTTCATTTCTTCACCACTATATCCATACATCACTATGTTTTATTGACTTCCTTAGGAATAAGATAAAAAACCACGAAATCGTTCTCCTTAGATCAGTCGCCATTTAAAAATAAAGGTATATATGTTTGTTGGAAAAAAGAGGTAAAACCAAGTATAGCTTGAAGTAACAAAGTCAATGTATAAACCTATGACAAAACCAATAAACGATACCGGAACAACAAAACTCTCCGAGCCGCCATCACCTGCATCACCTGCAGTCCCGTTGAACGTCGAGTGACTCGAGCGGGCGAAAGTAAATCCCCCATCTTTCCCTGTCGCGTGCAAGAGTAGCCCAGTGGGTTCTGCTCGCTTTAGGGACTCGTCGAGCATCATATCTTTTTTCTAGGCTTTTCGTGAAGAACTCTGACCATCCGGTCGGTGATCTTCCTGAAGTACGTTTGACATCCCGAGGAATCCAGTCACTAACAGCTCTTGTCCATCGGTTATCATTCATACGCATTACGTGCCCGCCCACCTTATCTTCGACTGTTTGGCGTATAGAACGGCATCTTTGATTTTCGATCGTTGACGTAGGTCGGAGCTTCGGATCCCATCCCCTACTTGTGTGAAACGGGATACTCCTAGCATCCTCCTTTCGACTGCGTATTCGATAACGCTGAGTGATCTTTCATCCTGCTTACGTAGCGACCAGGTTTCTGACGCATACGTTAGAGCAAGAAGAGCCGTTGAGTCGAAAAGGTGGGCACGGAGTCGGGTATTCTTTGCTCTCTTCAAAGCAAAGCGAAGGCGATGTATCTGACGACCACCGATTTTCACTCCCATATTATCCCATTCCAATGTTCGCATGACGTTCTGGAGGGTGGCTGTAAATAATTTTGGCGAGACTGCATCGCCTTGCCTAACGCCTCTTTTGACGTCAACGTTAATATCGTTGTAGAATGGTGAAATTTTGGTTGTGAAATTTTTGCACAGCTTACGAAGAATCTTTATGCACTGAGTAGGGACTGCTTGACTACAAAGGGCTTCCATGACTGCTTCTATCTCAATTGAATCAAAAGCCTTCTCTAAGTCGATGAAAGTGAGACAGAGCGGTCTTTAGTACTCTCGCGATATTTCAACGAGCCTTGTTATGGTGTGAGTATGGTCCATCGTACTAAATCCTTTTCGAAACCCTGCTTATTCGCACAGCTGCCCTTCGTCCAGTGTTCTGTCAATCCTGTCTAGGATGACTCGAATGAAAAGTTTGTAGAGGACAGACAGCAAGCAGATTGGGCGATAGTTGCCTATATCGTGTAGGTCCCCCTTCTTGAACAACAACACGGTCTTGCTGCTCTTCCACTGGGTAGATATCTTGCATTCAGACAGGTAACGTGAGAAGAACCAAGCCAGTTTGTTTACGAAGACTGGCGGAAGGCTCTTCAGATGTTCTGATCTTATCCTGTCCGGACATGTTGCTGTTCGATTTCTCACCGACGAAATGGCATGTCGGAAATATAGGAATGACACAACAGCAACAACAAGAAGACAGAAACGTAGAAATGATCTAAAATCTCATGCATTGTTTCATAGCTCCTAAGATGATTATTAACGCAAAATTCCTTTAAGAAAAAAAGCATGAAAATTAAACGAAAGAAAGAAACACTATCTTGAAAAAGCACCTCAACATTCTTGCACAGGTAAGCATCTCGGATAAAAATCTATTCAAAATGATAATGCTTGTAAAACGATGTACGATAAAGTGCAGTTATAAGGTATTGTTTTACTGCACCTCAACATGTGTGGAAGGATTAATGAACGAAAAGATCAGAATATACCCAAGGATGTCTACTGAGAAACACAAGAAAGCAAACTGAGCGTACACCCTTATCATACTTCCGACTTAAACATTCTCTGAAAATACACAATAGTTTCACTACCGTAAGCAAATCACCAACAAATTATGAACTATATAAATTTATCTATGTTCACCACGTCCTCAAAACTATTAGGTATCAACTTGGCAGCGTCCAGAAGTGCACCAATACTGTCCTCCAGGTGGCACACTACCACTGACGTATGCCTAATGTGAGCTGATGCCGCCTGAAGAATATATGGGAGTGAACCACTAAGAGAGAAGTGGACTTCCTTAGGAATAAGATAAAAAACCACGAAATCGTTCTCCTTAGATCAGTCGCCATTTAAAAATAAAGGTATATATGTTTGTTGGAAAAAAGAGGTAAAACCAAGTATAGCTTGAAGTAACAAAGTCAATGTATAAACCTATGACAAAACCAATAAACGATACCGGAACAACAAAACTCTCCGAGCCGCCATCACCTGCATCACCTGCAGTCCCGTTGAACGTCGAGTGACTCGAGCGGGCGAAAGTAAATCCCCCATCTTTCCCTGTCGCGTGCAAGAGTAGCCCAGTGGGTTCTGCTCGCTTTAGGGACTCGTCGAGCATCATATCTTTTTTCTAGGCTTTTCGTGAAGAACTCTGACCATCCGGTCGGTGATCTTCCTGAAGTACGTTTGACATCCCGAGGAATCCAGTCACTAACAGCTCTTGTCCATCGGTTATCATTCATACGCATTACGTGCCCGCCCACCTTATCTTCGACTGTTTGGCGTATAGAACGGCATCTTTGATTTTCGATCGTTGACGTAGGTCGGAGCTTCGGATCCCATCCCCTACTTGTGTGAAACGGGATACTCCTAGCATCCTCCTTTCGACTGCGTATTCGATAACGCTGAGTGATCTTTCATCCTGCTTACGTAGCGACCAGGTTTCTGACGCATACGTTAGGGCAGGAAGAACCGTTGAGTCGAAAAGGTGGGCACGGAGTCGGGTATTCTTTGCTCTCTTCAAAGCAAAGCGAAGGCGATGTATCTGACGACCACCGATTTTCACTCCCATATTATCCCATTCCAATGTTCGCATGACGTTCTGGAGGGTGGCTGTAAATAATTTTGGCGAGACTGCATCGCCTTGCCTAACGCCTCTTTTGACGTCAACGTTAATATCGTTGTAGAATGGTGAAATTTTGGTTGTGAAATTTTTGCACAGCTTACGAAGAATCTTTATGCACTGAGTAGGGACTGCTTGACTACAAAGGGCTTCCATGACTGCTTCTATCTCAATTGAATCAAAAGCCTTCTCTAAGTCGATGAAAGTGAGACAGAGCGGTCTTTAGTACTCTCGCGATATTTCAACGAGCCTTGTTATGGTGTGAGTATGGTCCATCGTACTAAATCCTTTTCGAAACCCTGCTTATTCGCACAGCTGCCCTTCGTCCAGTGTTCTGTCAATCCTGTCTAGGATGACTCGAATGAAAAGTTTGTAGAGGACAGACAGCAAGCAGATTGGGCGATAGTTGCCTATATCGTGTAGGTCCCCCTTCTTGAACAACAACACGGTCTTGCTGCTCTTCCACTGGGTAGATATCTTGCATTCAGACAGGTAACGTGAGAAGAACCAAGCCAGTTTGTTTACGAAGACTGGCGGAAGGCTCTTCAGATGTTCTGATCTTATCCTGTCCGGACATGTTGCTGTTCGATTTCTCACCGACGAAATGGCATGTCGGATTTCAAAAGGGAGAACCGGTGGAACAACATATCCATCCTCTTTTATTTCATAAGATGGGAGGTGGACGTGGCTATCGAAGAGATCTGAGTAGTATTCGTGGATAATTTTCTCCATTGCCTTTCTGTACACTGTTATTGTTCCGTCCTGGAATCGGAGTGCAATCATCTTGGTCTTGTAACTGGCGAAGCTTCGGCGGGCTATGCGAATGCTTTTACCAACCTCTGCAGCTTCGACCATTACTGCTGCTCTTCTCTATTTAAGATCTTCTTTTATCCCCTGCCTGCATTGTTTCGCAAGCACGGACGTTAGATCGCGGTTGCCTGCAGTTCGTGCGATTCCACGCTGGCGTATTAGCTCTAGAGTTTCTGGAGACCGACGTCTCTTCGTGACCTTCGAACTATCAGCTTTCATGGCGTTAACGTGAAGATGTTCAATGAGCCGATCATACTCCCCGTCGATGTTGTCGACAACGGCATCTTCCCAACAGCCGACTAATGAGTTGAATAAGTCCCAGTTTGTGGTGGTTCTGGGACATCGGTTTTTGAATTTAGCGGCTTTTTCTCCTTTCAGCGAGAAATAAAATCTTGCACAAAGGAGACGGTGGTTTGATCCAGTGTAGAATTTTGGGACAACAGCGACATCGGTTAGGCAAAACTTTCTATGTACTATGATGTGGTCTATTTCGTTATGGTACTCTCCACTGAGAGATTCCCACATCTATCGTTGACGGCGAGGCTACTGGAAATGCGAGTTACCATGGATGGTCTTGGTCGCCATGATAAACTCAGAGAGCCGTTTACCCTGTTCATTCAACTCTAATCCGTGGGTCTCAATTTGGCGTTCTTCATGCTTTCTTCTTGGTCCAATCTTGGCGTTGAAATCCCAATGATGACCTTGAAGAATATACGGTCTTCTTTGTAGAACTTCTCCTAGTCCATACAGAACGCTTCGACTTCTTCTTCGCCACATTTTGATGCCGACGCATAGACGACAAAGATTGTTAAGGCCGGAATTGATCCACATATATTAAATCTTAAACGTCCGATTCGGGTTGTTAGTCGTTCGAATGAATCAATTTTCATGAACAAACTCGTGTGGACGAAAACGCCGACGCTGCCGACTCCTTCACCGTCGCATGTTCCGAGGAACAGTTCTTCTCTGGTGTCAAATACAGCGTTGAATAGGTGGCATCGTCTCGTCTCGGCTAGGCCGATGACGTCGTACCTTATCATTCTTGCTTGCATGAGCAAGTCCTCTATCGAGGACTCCGATGCAAGTTTACGTGCGTTGTAGGTACAGATCGTCACCATAGTTCTTGATCCACGCAGCTTCCAATGGCCCTGAGATTTTAGCAGCCTCTCCGTACTCGTCCTACCCAACGCTGTGAAATTGGGGGCTCTTTCGGGGTCAGGGGAATGAGGCCCGTTTTTTTTACTGTGTTTAGTATATTTAATACCCACGTATAGCTTGCTGGGCTCTGAACGTGGAAGCTGGTTAAACTCACGGGTAGCTTGCCAGGATCTCCTAGAGTGCACATGGAGCCTATTTGTTGGAGGCGACTCCTAATCGCCTCCCATATACTTCCCTATCACTTGAGTGCAGGCTTTTGGCCGAATTGACTCGTAGAATACAATCCGCATAACGCGAGAACGCACCCACACACGCATGCATGAATACGCATAGTAAATACAGGAAGTATGCGCCAAATCTGCGCAACAGAAACAGGGAGTCGATCCCCTGGATCCACCTGCGTCTCAGGGAAGCAAAGGTCGCTTTTGGTCCGCGATTAACCCCCTATCCGCCACCTGGAGACGCGCCACGTAGCCTCGCGACTAACCGGCTCGAGATCCCTCTTATGAGGGAGATCCGTGGTCCAAGCTGCAATAAATAACAAAATAAGAGCTGTTGCATATTTTGAACCACAGTCAAGTTCGCAGTACAGAACTTTTTTCGGTGGCAAACCGGACACTTCGATTATCTTTTGAATGCTGTGCGAGAACCAATATTACTTTTTTCCGTCGTTATGCTGGTGTTAAACACGGAAAATGTTCCCCTTAATTTGTAGGTTGCCCTGCATTTAATTTGTAGGTTGCCCTGCAACATTTACCCGCTTCTTCTTCTACCATGCTTCTTAATGACAGTAAATTCCGGTCAAACGCCATGTTCCCCAGATGTACTGAATTATGTGCGCTGGAAACTTACCAAGTGTTCTGCATGCACAATTCCCGTCCATTATGGAACAAAACTGTTTTTCGACAGCGATTTCTCCAGAATAACAGCAAATACTGTAATCTTACTTGGACACTTGGACGGTCCGTCTTCACGAACTGTGCGTACCCAAGCACACATGCCATTCGTTCCTTTCTCTCGCAATCGTAGTCCATGGTGGTGGTTTTGTTCGAGCATGGCATCGCTTGCGAATCTCATACCGTGATCTGTAAAACAACTGCAGCTACGGCTACAGCTGATTAACTTTGTTCACGAACACGTCCGCCCAACGTGTAGGTGAGTCGCCCGAGGGGACGTTTGCATTCTCTTAGAGTCCACTCTACTGTTCTTTTCGTCCATCTGTCGTCTGTTCTTCTCATTATGTGACCGGCTCATCTATGTTTCGCTCTCGATGTATATTCTCCTGGATCTTGAAGATGTGACAGATTCGAAGATCAGAGCTTCGCATTCCGGCTAGACATTGAGAGTGCCGGTTATGTCACAGTTTCGAAGGTCAGAGCTTCGCATTCCGGCTAGACATTGAGAGTGCCGGTTATGTCTTACAAGACATCACTCAAGCGCTCTGTGAATAGTGCAAAGAATTCTTGACGTTGTTGAAGTATCACAAAGCGCTGGGGGGACCGTAGAATCGAAGAGATGAGCGCGGATTTTCGGCTCCTTCAGTTGATCGGTGGCTTCCTTGAGACGCGCGAATGCGACCCAAGCTGCTTTCCTTTTTCTATCTAGTCCCTTCTTCATGTTGTTTCCCATGCTCATTGATCGCCCAAGGTATAGTACGAGGTGGTCTCCAAAATGAGGGAGCTATTCAATTCAATTATATCGCCTTCGCAACAAGGGTTTTTCATGAACTGGGTCTTCTTTCGATTTATGCCAAGTCCGGTCTTTTTCCCCGCTTCGCTGAGCTCGCTGATCGTCATCTCTTCTTCACTAGTACTTCTTGAGAAGATGACAATGTCGTCGGCAAAACGAAGGTTTGATAGAAATTTTCCATCAATACATATGCCTTTCTCATCCCAATCGAGTGACTTCATTATCCACTGCAGTGCGGCACTGAACAGCTTTGGCGACACTGTGTCACCCTGTAGAACCCCTTTTCCTATGGATATGGTAGGAGGTCGATGAAAAAGCTATATTTTCGCAGTGCAGTTCCGACAGCAGTCAGATAAAGTTCTTATATAGAACGGGTCCACTCCTTGGTCGACGAGCGCTGATAGGATTGCATTCGTTTCGACACTGTTAAGCGCTTTTTCATAGTCGACAAAGGTTAGGACTAGAGGCAAGTGGTATTCCTGACACACTTCGATTATCCTGGACGCAGTTTGGATGTGGTCCATGCAGCAAAATCCTTTTCCAAATCCTGCTTGTTCGACTGGTTGCGCCTCATCCAATGTCCTCGACATGCGAAGAGGATAATCTTCGTGAAGAGCATGTAGAGCACACTCAACAAGCATACTGGCCGATAGTTACGAAAATCCTTTCGGTCTCCTTTCTTGAACAGGATGACCGTGCCCGACGTCTTCCACTGGTCTGGGATTTTTTCCTTTTGAAGGTAGGCTGTAATATGATTTGCGAGAAGTACATGTAAATTGTGGCTTCCAGCTCTAAGAGAGTCAGCGGTAATATTACCGGGTCCTGGAGCTGTGTCTCTTTTCATGCTTTCTATCGCAACCCGAACCTCCGACGGAAGAATTCCAAGTGATTTTTCTAAAGCGTGGATATTAGCGTCCGGGACGAGGATTGTGGAACGGAAAAGGTTATTGCGGAAGGTTGATTCGGAGAAACGTTAAAACCGAAATCAGAAACGAAAGTAGGAATGAAAAAGTAAGCAACTATTCAGGAATGATGTAGAAGCCGAAAACCCAAATACTATAATCAGGAGATAGAACGGCAGAGAACTATGTAGCATGATCAAACTTACTGTGTAAAAATTATGTGCATAATGATCCTGAGATATTTGCAAAAACTTGCATCCCGGACCAGACTGAACCGCGATTAACCTTTCCTGGAGCTCATGTGTGAAGCACGGCATCACCGAGGTCCGCGTTCTGCCGTCCTCCCACCCAATCTTTCCACTCTAACGATGCCAGCACCAATCATCCGTAGTAGTAATAATGCCATTTCTTCAAATATGAACGGCATATTACTGAAAGTACTTTCCGGTTCCTCGAAACTTATGAATAACTGGTAAAGAAGCGGTTTTTTACTAATTACTCCTTATATGAACAATAAGGTGTGACTTTGATAGTGACTCCGTTACTACATGTTCTACACATGGGCATGAGTGGTTTCTGAGAGAACCTCATCAAACGCATTAGTGTAAAACATACAACACTTTAACTATCTCCTTCTAGTGTTTCACCTAACGAATAATTCCTTGTTGTATCAACAAGCGCCATGAATAAAAAATTTGTACGTTGTCTATAGGCATCATTTAATATTCAAAAGGAAACAAATGATGCATGAAATATGCAAAGAATAGTCTATCAGGATCTGATCAATCCCTTTGTGGACAGAAATGTCAAGTTTCTTCCGTATAGAAATGAAACATTAAGGGTAGAAAACTGAATTCGCCATGTAAAGTGGCATTGATAGGCCTGTCAATACATAAATCATTATTTACTGTTTTTCTTCAATAACCAAATACAATATTGGTATTATAGAACTTATTAGCATACAATAGCTGAGGTTTTGGCAGTTTCGCTTTCTTCAGAGCTTGGAAATGTGAAACTGACAAGTAATCTACTCAGTTAAACACTTTCGTAACTTTAGCAAATAAGAAATACAAATAAATTTGCATTCGCATAACAAACAGCTTCTTTTAAACGCCCACCGTTTTATTCTTCGTAGGTATTCCAGTTCATTGGTGGAGTGCATCCGCACGGAGGAATTACATGGGCGAAGAATGTGCCTGGGTCAGGTCATAGAATCGGCTTGATGTATGGCGCGAGGTTACGCGTGAAAATAACACACTGCTCGTGGTTCATCTTGGATTTTTTGAATTAATCCGAAACGCTTCAAGAGTTTTAAGAGCTGATGGCTTGGACTCCCGTGCGAGGATAATGACTTCTTCAAAATCTTCTCCGTTATGTTTTTTGTGCCAAACGCCTGCGCAGTGGAGTGCTCGGTTTCAGTTCCCAGGATCGACTTTCTATTAACCTAGCCATTGGAATATGAATACGTTGTTTCCTTGTTTAGCAATCGCGAGGATGTTAAACAGCATACATTTACTTCCATAGAAAAACACAATACAATACAACAGCAGCTGACGTTTCGGCAGTGTGGCCTTCTTTAGAGCCTGGAACGGTATACTGATGTACAATTTACTAGGCCAAACGCTTCAATAACACTTATAAAAAGACGAAAAACTCTCTGGCAATTACATAATCAACGTCTTCTCGAAAAACTCACCGCTTTTTCACATGACTTCCAATGAGGAAGGTAAGAACAGCTGATTATAGTCGCATATGGTTGATGACTGCACCATCCCACATCAGAAATTGATGCGAAGCGAACATACGGGATCAGGTCGCGTATGACCTCTGGGCATTCATCCCTGCTGTTCATTGTAGGGCTTTTAGCATTTATTCAAATAGCCTCAAGAAGTTTTTCCCATTTTTTCATTACATTTTGTATGTAATATTTGGATCATGTAATTACCATAGAGCTTTCGACTTTTTGTAAGTGTTATTGAAGCGTTTGGCCTAGTAAATTGTATATCAGTATGTGCTTCCAGGGTCTGAAGCAGGCGATACTGCCGAAACGTCAGCTACTGTTGTGTTGTACTGTATTGTGTGTTTTTCTATGGAAGCAAATGTATGCTGTATAACAGCCTCGTGATTGCTGAACAAGAACAAGAAATCGACGCATTCATGTTTGGTTTCAATTTAAATTTACCAATTAGGCGTTCTTTTAAGCGGACACATAGCGGCCTACTCATTACGCCAACGTATTCGTCTCCACATGCTTCACAAGAGATTAGGTACATCATACCCGAACTCATGCAATCACTCTCTCTATCGTTAGGGCACATTATGCATTTTTTGTTGTGCACAGAAGGTCACAAAGCGGTTGCGAACTAGCCAACATCTCAGAGTGTCCGGTGGTATTCCTATCACTTCAATCGAATTCTCTAGACCGGCTCTTCTTAAGCAACGTTTTATAGCTGTACTGATTTCGCTCGAAATAAACAGCAAGATAAACGACACCTTATTCTCGCTAGAATTATCGTACGTGGGTGTAACCGCCTATATGACCGTCTACGTTAAAGCTAAAAGGATAAAGCTGTCGGCGTTGATCAAACCCTGACAGATACGCTACCCATTCTACTTCATTAAGCATCGTTGGAGGTGATTCAATGCATATCTGGCCTTTAGAATGGCTCGTGGTGCCCTAATGGTTCAGCGGGCCAGTGTTGCTATCCTAACAAACAAGTCCGGTACCAACTGCCGACAGCGGATGGATAGAAGGCTTGGTGAACCATGGGAGCGAAGATCAATCCCATGTGTACTGCAGGGCGCCTCCGACCATTGTACCACACGCGCCCCACGAGCTATGTATGTACAACGCAGAACTGCATAATATGCCGTGACGGTAGAGACGGTGACTGCATGAGTACGGGAGTAGACCGCTCTACGTCGGCCCAAAAAAACACCTAGCCGGTAAATTTAAATTGAAACCAAACACCACTAGGCGTGCATAGGACGCAGAAACACAACAGACAAGATTTTGAAATAGAAGTAACTATACTCGCACAGAAGTCCAAGACATCAGCGCGTAAAACTCTTGAAGCCTTTTGGACTAATTCCAAAAATCCACAATGGACCGAGGAGTTTTTTGTTATTACGCATAACCTCAGCCACACCTCAGGCCGATCCTATGACCTGACCCAGATACATTACTGGCTCGTGTATTACTCTTTGCAGCTGCTCTCCACCAATTAACTGAAATACTTACCAAGAATAAAATGGTGGGTGTTCAAAAAAGGCTGTTTATTATGCAAATGCAAATTTATACCTGGCTGAGTAGATTTCATGTCAATTTGTTCTTTCCATGCTCTGAAGAAGGCAAAACCGCCGAAACGTAAGCCATTGCACGCCAGTAAATTCTACAATACCAACTTCGAATTTGCTCACTGAAGAAAAACAGCGAATCATCAATCAATGCAGAGATTAACAGAAAGTTTTGAGAAATGCTACACAAACCATTATTTTTCTCGTCCCACACGAATCTGCTACGTTTGTGTCGACTAGTAGTGGACAGTGCACACACATAACTCGAAAATACTGGTGTAACACTTAAACTTCCTCCATCACACTACATTACTTATTCTCTTGCATGACGACTACAGTCACGAACTTCACCACATTTTACATTGTTATTTCTGTCTTTTCACTAAAAATGGGAAAAAACTTTAAAGTATGAAAATGATGAGAAACCAGACAGGCCGTCCTGGAAAAACTTACTGCATGGTGTCAAACCACTCAGCAATCTACTAAGAACAGTGAGTACACGTTCTCGAGACACCAGGAAAAAATTTTGATTAAGCAATAAAACAACACATAAAAGAAAAAAGTTGTCAGCAAGATGTTTACCTTTTTTCTATTTTCTTCATACTACATTTTTTCACCCACGGATCTCCCTCATATGAGGGATCTCGAGCCGGTTAGTCGCGAGGCTACGTGGCGCGTCCCCAGGTGGCGGATAGGGGGTTAATCGCGGATCAAAAGCGACCTTTGCTTTCCTGAGACACAGGTGGATCCAGGGGATGGTACGGAGAGGCTGCTAAAATCTCAGGGCGATAAGAACTATGGTGACGATATGTACCTACAACGTACATACACTTGCATCCGAGTCCTCGATAAAGGACTTGCTAATGCAAGCAAGAATGATAACGTACGATGTCATCGGCCTGGACGAGACGAGACGATGCCACCCATTCCATTCTATGACACTGGAGAGGAACTGTTCCTCGGAATATGCGACAGTAAAGGCGTAGGCGGTGTCGGCGTTCTCGTCAACACGCGTTTGTCCATGAACATCGATTCATTCGAACAGCTTACAACCCGAATCGCATATTTACGATTAAAAAGATGTGGATCAACACCGGATTTGACAATCTTCGTCGTTTACGCGCCAACATCAAACTATGACGAAGAAGAAGTCGAAGCTTTCTACATGGACTTGGAGAGGTTCTACAGAGAAGACCATACATTCTTCAAGGTCATCATTGGAGATTTCAATGCCAAGATCGGACAAAGGAGATCGTCCGAGAAACGTCACTTTGGGACCCACGGATTAGAATGGAACGAACAGGGTGAGCGGCTCTCTGAGTTTATCAGGGCTACCAAAACCATCCATGGTAACTCGCAATTCCAGAAGCCTCACCGTGAACGATGAAGGGGGGAATCTCCCAGTGGAGAGTACCATAACGAAATAGACTACATCATAGTAAATAGAAAGTTTTGCCTAACCGATGTCGCTGTTCTCCCAAAATTTTACACGGGATCAGACCACCGTCTCCTTCGTGCAAGATTTTATTTTTCACGGAAAGGAGAAAAAGCCGTTAAATTCAAAAACTGATGTCCCAGAACCACCACAAACTGGGACTTATTCAACTCATTAGTCGGCTGTTGGGAAGATGCCGTTGTCGACAACATCGACGAGGAATACGATCGGCTCATTCAACATCTTCACATTAGCGCCATGAAAGCTGAGAGTTCGAAGGTCACCAAGAAACGTCGGTCTCCAGAAACTCTCGAGCTAATACGCTAGCGCGGAAATGCACGAGCTGCGAGCAATTGCGAACTAAAGTCCGAAATTGCTAAACAGTGCAGACAGGCGATAAAAGACGACCTTAAAGAGAGAAGAGCAGCAGTAATGGTCGAAGCTGCAGAGGCTGGGAAAAGCACTCGCAAAGCCCGCCGAAGCTTCGCTAAACACAAGAACAAGATGATTGCACTCCGACGCCCAGACGGAACAATAACAGCGTCCAGAATGGCAATGGAGAAAATCATCCACGATTACTACTCAGATCTCTTCGATAGCCACTTCTACCTCCCGTCTTATGAAATAAAAGAGGATGGATATGTTGTACCACCGGTTCTCCCTTCCGAAATCCGACATACCATTTCGTCGGTGAAAAATCGAACAGCAACATGCCCGGAGAGGATAAGATCAGAACATCTGAAGAACCTTCCGCCAGTCCTCGTAAGCACACTGGCTCGATTCTTCACACGTTACCTATCTGAATGCAAGGTATCTACCCAGTGGAAGAGCAGCAAGACCGTGTTGTTGTTCAAGAAGGGGAACCTACACGATATAGGCAACTATCGCCCAATCTGCTTGCTGCCTGTCGTCTACAAACTTCACTCGAGTTTCTCGACTAACATCCTAAACAGGATTGACAAAACACTGGACGAAGGACAGCTGTGCGAATAAGCAGGGTTTCGAAAAGGATTTAGTACGATGGACCACACTCACACGATAACAAGGCTCACTGAAATATCGCGAGAGTACAAAAGACCGCTCTGTCTCACTTTCACCGACTTACAGAAGGCCTTTGATTCAATTGAGATAGAAGCAGTCATGGAAGCCCTAGGCAGTCAAGGAGACCATGCTCAGTACGTAAAGATTCTACGTGAGCTGTGCAAAAATTTCACAACCGAAATTTCTCCATTCTACAACGATATCAACGTTGACGTCAAAAGAGGAGTTAGGCAAGGCCACACAATCTCGCCAAAATTATTTAGAGCCACCCCCCAGAACGTCATGCGGACATTGGAATGGTATAATATGGGAGTGAAAACCGATGGAAGGCAGACACATCACCTTCGCTTTGCTGATGACATCGTTCATATAACACCAGATATTAGCCAAGCGGAACGAATGCTTGCAGACTTTGACAAAGCATGTGGAAAGATTGGTCTTCGACTAAATTTCACGAAAACGATGTTCATGAAGAACGGATTGGTTTCGTTTGCCCCATTCGCGCTCAACGGAACGACTATCTCCGAATGCTCCAGTTACGTCTAACTAGGTCGGGAAATCAATTTGATGAACGACTTGGCTCCAGAGCTGAGCAGAAGGAAACTTGCGGCTTGGGGAGCTTTCAAGAACATCGAGGATGTAGTGAGGAGAACAAAGAACACCCGACTCCGTGCCCACCTTTTCGACTCAACGATTCTTCCTGCCCTAACGTATGCGTCAGAAACCTGGTCGCTACACAAGCAGGATGAAAGATCACTCAGCGTTATCGAATGCGCTGTCGAAAGGGCGATGCTAGGAGTATCCCGTTTCACACAAGTAAGGGATGGGATCCGAAGCTCCGACCTACGTCAACGATCGAAAATCAAAGATGCCGCTCTATACGCCAAACAGTCGAAGATAAGTTGGGCGGACACGTAATGCGTATGAATGATAACCGATGGACAAGGGCTGTTAGTGACTGGATTCCTCGGGATGTCAAACGTACTGCAGGAAGACCACCGACCCGATGGTCAGAGTTCTTCACGAAAAGCCTAGAAGAAAGATATGATGCTCGACGAGTCCCTAAAGCGAGCAGAACCCACTGGGCTACTCTTGCACGCAACAGGGAAAATGGAGGATTTACTGGCGCCCGCTCGAGTCACTGGAGGATCAACGGGACCGCAGGTGATACAGGTGATACATTTTTTCACGGCAGGGAGTTACTCCCGGAAACGACAATAGCGCGTCCGTTCCCACCTTGGACACCTGTGGTTTAGAGTTTTGCAAATATCTCAGCAACATTGTGGCTGTCCGCAAGATAATTAGCGAAGACGAGCCATTCAAGCATCCAGGTGCTGAAGTAACAAGACTGTAGGCGTAACTTCTGAGCGACAAAATGAACAAGCCAGCTCTGTAGTTTTGATGTTATTCATAATCTTCACTGCAGGTTGAGTACGTCATAAATCCTCAGACGAAACGACACACGTAGAGGACCACTCCTATAGATTATGGCTGCGAGAAAAGTGAACGAAACCAGTGGTAGAAGTGCAGGGATTCACATGATCCATGAAGGCGCTATCTAAGTATCTAAGCGAGTAGGACTGAAGGCAAGGATGATAGCTAATTTTATTGTTCTGAGTAAAAGCCACTGAGTAAAAGGTTAATTAAGAACTGTGTAGGCTAGGGTTTCAACGCTTTGTCAGTGGACCACAGTTACGATTTACTGGCCTGATATGCTGAGAAAGGAATTGCTACATAGAAATACAAGTTCTGTTCAAACCAAATATTTAGAACCATCAATGAGTTACCTGAACTGTCGCCAAGGTGTGGTCTATACAGGTCTCCATGTTGTTTATAATCCTCACTGCAGGTTGAGTACGTCGTACAGTTGTCATCAACGCATTTTCACCCATCTTTCTCCAGCTTTGTTCGAGTTTTTCATCAACGTACCCGCGAGATCTGCAGTGTTGCACAGAAGTATTGAACATTTCAAGAGTATTCGAAAAAAAAACAAGCATAGAAAATTACTGGTATGCACTAGATGTAAAGTTATTTCTAATATATAAGTTAACAACATGTTTAAATCGCTGATCTTACACGAGGTTGATAAATACCTTTTACTCGGCTAACGTTTCGACGTCATTGTCTTCATCAGAGCCGATGACTCGAGTCAATGGTCCAGATTATGATAAATAAGTCGATGGTTTGATAAATAAATTATCACTCAATATTTCAACCGATCACTACTTTCATGAAAAAGCCTTATCAACTGAAGCTAGCTATACAAACATAGCTATAAATACCTAGTTTGACTACCAATCACGGCATTTATGTAAGGATCTCCCTCATATGAGGGATCTCGAGCCGGTTAGTCGCGAGGCTACGTGGCGCGTCCCCAGGTGGCGGATAGGGGATTAATCGCAGACCAAAAGCGACCTTTGCTACCCTGAGACGCAGGTGGATCCAGGGGATGGACTCCCTGTTTCTGCTTCGACGATTTGGCACATACTTTCTGTTGAGACGAGACGATGCCACCCATTCATCGCTGTCTATGACACTGGAGAAGAACTGGTCATCGGAACATGCGACAGTAGAGGTGTAGGCGGTGTCGGCGTTCTCGTCAACACGGGTTTGTCCATGAACATCGATTCATTCGAACAGCGTACAACCCGAATCGGACGTTTACGATTAAAAAGATGTGGATCAACACCGGATTTGACAATCTCCGCCGTTTACGCGCCAACATCGAACTACGACGAAGAAGAAGTCGAAGCGTTCTACATGGACTTGGAGAGGTTCTACAGACAAGACCATACATTCTTTAAGGTCGCCACTTGTCCAAAGGACGATGCTAGGAGTATCCCGTTTCACACAAGTAGGGGATGGCATCGGAAGCTCCAACCCACGTCAACGATCGAAAATCAAAGATGCCGTTCTATACGCCAAACAGTCGAAGATAAGTTGGGCGGGCACGTAATGCGTATGAATGATGACCGATGGACAAGAACTGTTAGTGACTGGATTCCTCGAGATGTCAAACGTACTGCAGGAAGACCACCGACCCGATGGTCAGAGTTCTTCACGAAAAGCCTAGAAGAAAGATATGATGCTCGACGAGTCCCTAAAGCGAGCAGGACCCACTGAGCTACTCTTGCACGCGACAGGGAAAAATGGAGGATTTACTGGCGCCCGCTCGATTCACTCAACAATCAACGGGACTACAGGTGATACAGGTGACAGGTGATAAGTGCAATGTCCTCCTAACAGTTTACCGCCTCATCATGGTTGGGAAATGTTCCGGCGTGTTGCACTGCGATGTACAGCGGGGGATTCGCCCTCTGGCAGAGTCTGTCAGGCTGGGAAGGAGTCCGGCATTTCCATCGGAAGCCCAGCTAAGGGTAAACCGATACCGGGATCTACGACTCCAGGGAAACACAATGGCTAAATCAGCAAATCTATGAAAAGTGGAGAATATGCTGGGACCTGCACAACCCGTGAGTATGAGCTGTCCAAGTATTCAAGTATCAAGTATAAGTGGAATGCATAACTCAGAAAGTGCTACCTTAGAATGTTACACGCGATCGTCTTTAATTTCACCCTCGTTTCCTACTCCACAGAAGAACTGAAATTAGCAGTTACTTCCCTGCATTTTTCAAACACTCAGCCTAATCCCGACTTTTGTTTGAAGTAACAGCCTATTACTAATAAAGAGGTTTCACTTGTAGATTTATATCAGCACCCTATAACGTAGTGACGAGAAACTGTAGGATTCACGAGAAAACGCCTAGACTGAAGTAGGTCTCATGACTACATCCGAAAAAATAATAAACCTAGGAGATTTATATAGGACCGCCACAGGGACAAAAAACTTTATCGTATGGTAGCAAAGAGACCTAACTAACAAAAGTCGAAGACTTCATATCATGACAAGTTAAGAATCCGCTCATATTATTACACGATAGCTCCAGGGAACAAACAGAGGAGCTATAAGCAAGAGATCAGGATTTGCAAGGGAATGTCAGAGTCGTGAATAGAGATTTTCGAATTATCTACGCACATATGTACAAATAAATGCTCTGATATTTGAAATCCCTTGAACCTTGGAAGCAGAACTTTATAAAAAGCGCTTATGAACATCCAAACGCCTTGAAATATTTCACTTACACTTTAGTCCTAACGTGACTAAGCTGTAGAACATTAAGGTGAGTTGTGATGTCCACGTTGAATTGAAATGGTATATCAATATCATCCAACTAACGAATTTATCAATTTCTTTAATCATTCTACCAGGCTCTCAACGAAGAATGTTGCCCTGGTTATAACACTCCGAGGTACCTCGTTGGACTGCTAAACCCGATAAAACCGCACCTCTATACTTCGGCCATTTAATCTTGTCAAATCCCTTGCACGCAAACGTTTTGATTACTAGCATATTATTAATTTTTATGTCATCGTGATACACCCACTCACTGCTTCACGACAAGCGTAAATCCAGGGTGACAACTTAGAGTTTGTGATCTTTCCTTTGTTATAGCCCATATTTTATTCCAATCCTTACTTGACACGAGATACTTAGATACTTGCATGGCCCATCCTCACTGATTGTGCGGGCCCCAACATAATTCCCATTTTTTCGCGCGTTTGCTAGTTTGGCCATTGTGGTTTCTTGGAATGCCGAGGTGAGCCTGGCAAAAGTCTGCCCCAGGTCGTCACCACCACAGAAAGTCGTAGCCCTGTGGATCAGAAGAAGATTTCCCACCATGCGAATAATTTGCTACCAAGACGGTGGTGTATCCTGGTCTGGTTGAATAGAGTGGGGGAGTGGTTACGGCGATGGACTGTTAATCCAATACCTTACACGAGAATGATATAAAATATGTATTCTGGCATAAGGCTTTCAACAACAATAGAATACGATTCTCAAAAACATTATGTAATAGCGCCATTAGAGTAAAGAAAAAAGCGATCGAGAGAAAGGCAAAAAAGGCCTTTGGTTGATGTCGTGGGTAAAACCTGACCCCTGGAAATGGTAATCGATGGCTCGAAGCTCAACTGAGGTCCCGAACTATGCTCATATCAGCATCTTTGTCGTTCTATTTCATACTTCACAGTAAATTAGCTTACAAAATTCTTCTATGCAGCAAGTGAAACAGACTGTAAAGTCAACTCAAAAGCTTATAAAATCGCTACCTAGGAACTGACAACTACCATCCGGATGCGATAGCTTCAATACGAAACACTGCACTTTTTCCGTCAAGAAACAATTTTCAAATTATATTTACGACCTCTTAAAAGCAAACAGTTCAAAAAATCGAACACTGTTTTGGGAATTTTCTGTTCAATACAATTTTTCTATAGAAGAACAATGATCCTGATTTGGCTAGAAACTCTCGAAGGTAGATTAGTTGAGACGATCTAAAATCAGTCGTTTATGATCTCCTTCCTTTCAGAAAGACTCCTACAAATTTGATCATTGGGGATAAACAAACCGAAGCAGTGTTTTTAATAACAAAGAACAGAACTTTTATTGTAAACGAAACACTGGTCATTAGATTTTTTTTTGGAAAAAAGTACGCCAATAGAAAATCGTTTTAGAATTATTTGATGTACAGCACGAAAAAGGGCGCGTGTAGCGCAGTTGTTGGAAGCGGCACTGCGACACGCACGTGGAATCGATCTCTGCGCCTATGGCCCACCAAGCCCTCCGTCCCTTCGAGGTCAGCAAATTGGTACCAGACTTGTCTGGGAGGATAGCAGCATTGGCTCAATACATCGGCAGACCACCGCGATTCATGGCAAAGGATAGATATGCATTCAATCACCTCCAAACGATCTTTAATGAAGTCGAATGCATGGCGTCTCCCTCAGGGATTGATCAAGGCCGAGAGCTTTATAATTACTCTTTTTACTACATGAAAAAGCAATAATAAAAGCTCTGGAAAATCATATAAACAGACAAATTCAATGTGACTTTTTAGAAAGCTTCAATTGAAAGGTGTATTTATTAACATGGCTTTCTAAGTTTTCCAATGAGGCGGATGGTACAGCAGTAATAGTACCGATCATCACGACCACGGTTCCGGTTCGATCCCGTTCAGGGATCACCAAGCCGCTCATTCCACCGGGTACGGGAAATTGCTACCAGACTTTTCCGGGAGAAAATCGTTCTCCGCAATCTACGGGAAACGCTCTAGCCCGGCAATTTCACGACTAACGTTCAGCGACAATCAAGATAAAAGACAAATCTTCAAGTAGAAACCGAGACCACATGTAAAAAGTTGGAATACCTCCGTAGCTGATGGATGCGAGGAGACGAATCGAATGTGGAAAGTGTTCTGGGATCTGTGCCATAGATATGAAAGACGGGCCGTATGAAAAAAAGGTTTCCAAAACCTAGACAACCCTACCCACTGTTATTCCCTTCTGCAAACCACAAGAAAAAAGTTTGGAAACAAATTTAAAAGTCTAGTTGTTGAGTACAAATACCATACAAATTTTGTGTGTTCAGTCCACTGGCGCAAAAGAAGAAGCGTTGAGATCGCAGTTGTATTATGTTCGCAACCACAATAGAACAATACAACGACACATATTGTCACACTTTGTCGAGTGTCTTTTTTGAAAGCTCAAACAAATCTCTGACATGGACAGCACATTATTAGTGACGTTATCATTGATTGACGGTACAGAAAGTCCTACACACGCCGTTATGGGAGCAAGAGCTGTCTCTAACAGCTCCAACTCATGCTTTTTTTCCTTTTGTCGAAAAAAAAACCTATAGTAGAAGCAAGGTTAAGTAAATATGAAGTACTTTGCTGAATAAAAAGGCTTTCAAAGATCTCGGAGCTGATCAACAAGTTATTATATTCTGACGAATCTTCAAAGTGAATTGACGTGATATCATCACACCACTTACTTTACAACGGCTCATACGTTTCGACGAAAGTTGTCTTTGTCAGAGACGATCCTCTCTAACAACTAGCTTCTTAAAAAGTAAGACCTCCCATGTAAAGATCACCACCATGGTGAATTTTTTTTTTCGAATTCTGAAAGAATGGCGTGCGTAATATCACAACAAACTTCTGCTGCTTGTTAAAAGGAAAGTCCTGTATCTTGAAAGTTGGCAAAACATGAAAACCAGCATTTCACTTTCATAAACTCTCTTCGACCTCTTACTTTTTCATATGTACCTAGCACCAAATGTACCGCAGAAAATCTGTGTGCAGAAAAAAAACCAGAAAATGGCCCATGTATAACCAATATGATGTACTCTACCCTCAAATGAATAGCTCGCATATGTCTCATGCGGCCACGAATGTGTTAATTAATATAAGGTCATCCTATACTCTCCTAAGGTGCGTGTCGGACACTGGTCGGACACAGGTCGGACTCCTGCAACACATGTGGAATCGATTCCCGGGCCCATGGCTCCACAAAGCCTTCCATCCATCCAACGTCGGCAAATTGGTACCAGACTTGTCTGGGAAGATAGCAGCACTGGTTCGATACATCGGTAGGCCACCGCGAGTCATTGTAAAGCACAGATATGCATTCGTTCACCTCCAAACGATGCTTAATGAAGTGAAATGCATGGTGCATCTTTCAGGAATTAATCAACGCCGAGAACTTCATCCTCTTATTCTTTTATACTCACCTTTTGAAGCATGAGCCATTAGTATAATAAACCTGAGAGCATCGAATTTCCTTCCCTACTTTCTCTTTCCTTTCGACTTTTCTGTATCTCCAGCTAGTCAACTGATTATGGACTGTGTAAGATCAGTGTGAATTGATATATTACAGTTTCATGTTAAAGGATACAGATTCAACAGATTCCCATAAAACCAAAGTATACTAAACAAGTCAAATTGAATGAAACTGATGAGGAAATGAATTGAACAATTCAAATCAAATTAAAATCTCATACAAAAACATTGACCTCTTCAAATTAAAGTTCCAAAAAGCAATAAGATTGACAAGTCAGCGACTTTCTTTTAAGATCTCCTTTGTCGCAAATATAGCCTTCGCCAAAAAAAGACCGGTTTCTCTACATGGTGACCAAAGGGGACGAAAATTTTACGTTGTACGATCGAACAAAGTCGGTTATACTGAGAGAATCTTTTATAACTAAACAAAATATTGAGAGAAACCCACTATGACATTCTTTGACACTATCAATGGTGAAAATGCTTACCTAGAAACAATAAAATTATTCCCAGGTATGAAAAATGAATTAATAAGCTATCGAAAGCACAAAGCATACGGCACCGACCAATCCATGAACTGAACGCCATGCATTCAAATCCATTCGCAGCATCGATGAGGTCATTGGAATCGTACTTGGCTCACACAATGACTTTTAAGAATCTAATGAAGCATCATGTAAATGCTTTTATCCTCCCAACTCTGGTCCCGTTTTCGTCGACACTGGACGGATACATCGAGAGCATGGCCTCCGTGGATTGAACCAAAGACCACGTGTGTACAGCATGGCACCTCAAAGCACTGCACTACACGCTCCTTTAGTATACAAATCTTTACAGCGTAGTAATCGCTTTCTGACATCGTCTCCACACGACGACATCATTTCATTTTCCTACGTAGATACGCTTCACTTGTGATTAATATAACTATCGATGCTAGTAAGTTTGTCAGTAACGTTTAACTATGAATAAAATCACTTCCATTTCAAATTTTAAAAACTTTTCATTTAACTGTGAATCTGGCCGTAATGGCGAAGTTTTGAGCCAGGGGAATTAATTAGACGTCATATCAATCGTATATTGAGCTATTTTTAACAATGAGCAAAACCTTAGCTTCAAGTATCACTTAAGTTAAAACATTCATTTTCGAACCTAACCAAAGGCGATTTTTATGATGCTTACATCCAAAGAATCCGATATAACACTGAGATGGCAATCCTTTTTAGGGTTTATGAAAACCAAGTTTTATAAAAACACTATACATACAAATGATAAAGCTCCCGGTGCTTATCAATCCCTAAAGGATGCGCCACGCATTCAACTTTATCAATCATCGTTGGAGGTGATTGAATATATATCTGGCCTATACAATGACTCGCACTGGCCTACCGACGTGTCGAGTCAGTGTTGCTATCTTCTCAGACAAGTCTGATACCACTTTGCCGACCCCTGGGGAATGAAAAGCTTGGTGATGATCCTGGGCGCAGGATCGATTCTATGTGCATTGCAGGGCGTCTCTAACCACTATGCTGCACGCGCCAAATAACGAGGGTATCTAGAATTAATTCACATCTCCACTTTAATCACTCTGCTCTGCCTTCACACCTTAGTCCTCTAGCCATCCATGCGTAGGCGTCACAGGTCGACCGCACTGCCATAAGTGATTAGCAGTAGGACCCTCCTCCTTAGCATAGAATACCAAATGCCACACAAGGAACTTCTCCAACTTTGTAATCAACAATTAAGATATAGTTAACTATAAATAAACTCGTATTTTCTCGATCATATCATACATTTATATCAAGATGGACGCGTGCGGCGCAGTGGTCGGAGGTGCCCTGCAACACACACGTGGAATCGATTCCCGCACCCATGGCCCACAAAGCCTTTCACCCTCCGTGGTCGGCATATTGGTACCAGACTTGTCTGGGAGGGTAGCAGCACTGGCTCGATACATCGGTAGGCCATCGCGAGAAATTGTAAACGCCAAACATGCATCCAATCACCTCCAAGCGATACTTAATGAGGTCGAATGCATGGCGCATTCATCAGGGATTGATCAACGCTGAGAGTTCTACCTTTTTTATCCATTTTCTGCCAAAACGTGAATAAAACACATGTTTCTAACAACCCAATGAGAAATGAAAATGCCCCAGACTTTCAGAAAATTGAGTGGAGGGAAAAAGCAGCTGAATGACCTTGCTGCGTGTCCTCTATTATGACCTTGTCTGAAGCATTTCAGGAAAATTACATTGGGAATATGCGCGAAGAATCATCGAAACGCCAAAGGTCGAGAAGAATGATCGGCGGAAAAAAGAAGAACAATGGGAGGGTTTCCTTTCGTTCGTGAAATGTAACGATAGAGAAAGCTCATTTAGACGTTACACTTCTCCATAAAATCTACCAATGAACCGAACTAGAAATGACTCGTATTGAAAACGATCACATGATTAAAATGTAATTCCATCAATTTATAGTGAGTAGAACCATTATTAAAAAGAAAAATGCCACGCTCGAAAACGATCTGAGGAGTTGAGCAACAGGTTATTCTATTTCTTCGGGTTCATATTTCACCGCATCACTCCTTTCCTTTGGAATGTTTACTCTGTGTAATTGTACTTCAAATCCATGAAATGTCGAGAAACCAATGCTTCAACCAAAAGCAAAATCCAGACGTCGTTAGCATTCTCCATGTTTCGAAATCATTTCCTATGTTAATGCTTCTTAGCGTATCTCAGTCCATAGATACCCTCATTGTTGGTGAAATGCGCATCTAAAAGCTAATCCATGAATAATGGAATGTATAGCGCTCACAAATGAAGGCTATGCTAAGCTTACGCAATTATGTTAGAAATATTGAATAGTGAAAAAACAAGGTGCGATATCGATTAGCTCTATTGGTGTAGGGCTGGACCTCTATCTCATTTTATATACCCATTTATATAAGAAATTCACTGAGCCTCTCATTATAAAGGATAAAGGATAAAGCTCTCGGCGTTGATCAATCCCTGAGGGATGCGCCATGCATTCGACTTCATTAAGCATCGTTGGAGGTGATTGAATGCATATCTGGCCTTTACAATGACTCGCGGTGGCCGGCCGATGTATCGAGCCAGTGCTGCTATCCTCCCAGAATGAAGGCTATGCTAAGCTTACGCAATTATGTTAGAAATATTGAATAGTGAAAAAACAAGGTGCGATATCGATTAGCTCTATTGGTGTAGGGCTGGACCTCTATCTCATTTTATATACCCATTTATATAAGAAATTCACTTAGCCTCTCATTATATGACACCAAATGATTCGCCTTCACAGCTGACTGATGACAAATCAGCTTTTTAATTCGTAGGAACAAATCAGTCTCATGCCAAGCAATTAGTGTTTAATTTGCGATAAATCTCCCACTGCACTCCTGTCTTCAAGCTTAAAACACATTACGAGCCACACTACTAACCGGCTCGAGACTTCTCATATTGAAAGCATACATGACTTTCTGAAGGTGCTGAACGAAAATTCGCGAAGATCTTGGAGAGAATATATTCCCTCTAAGCATGAATTCATCAGTATCCGTTCCAAAATTCCACCAATCACGCAACAATGAGGGTTTTCTTCTCTTCGACAGTAGTAAGACCAAATAGCAATAATTTATCCCACTATGATATTTCACTGTTTCGCATTCAAACCCTCCAAGGCAAAAATCTCACAAACGAAAAAGATCGTATTCGAGGAAGAAAAGAATACCTACTGTGGTGGCACTGCTACATCCTCCTGTTGTGTTGATGTTGATGAACCATCTACATCATTTTCGTCATCAGTTTCTGGTGCTTCACCTTCGATAACATGTGCCAAGTTAGGGTTTCGTTTTAGATAGCTCTTTTCATATTTCTTCGGCACTTCTCCTACGACAACTATTGGTTTACTCATCTGAAAAATGACGAGTAGTAGATACGAGTATTTGGCTACACAAAGGTAAAAATCCGAAACGCATTGGAGAATATGTCATTTAATAAAGAACAATAAGTAAGAAAAAGAATGATACAAGGACGAGTTATAGGACATGCGTCACGACAATGTGCATAGTACAACTGAAGAGCATCCATCGATCGATAAAGATAAACCACTTATTGATTTCGGTCTTCATCAGTCGTGTAGAATCGTCTTGTACTTTCTGAACAAGAATTGATCGGCTTCGATTTTAAAAAAATGATCGATGGTCAATGAAGACTATAAGAACGCCTTATATAAATCATGAACTAATGCAGATTAAAGATTTTTACGCACCGATCTTCGTTATGAAAGACGATGGATGCTCCCTAGTAGCTATACTTACTACTAATACTCACTCTACTAGTAATAGAACCAAAGCCGAACAACATATTACGCTCTCAGGAAACAGAAAAATTAATAAAGGATAAAGTAACACCGGGTTTGTAATAGTATCCAGGATCGACTTTCTATTAACCTCGGCATTGAATTATGAATTCGTCGTTTTCTCTCTTAGCAATCGCGAGGTTGTTAAACAGCATGCATTTACTTCCATACAATAATACACATACAACACAATCGTAACTGACGTTTCGTTTCTTCCTTCCTCGGTGGAAGACATGAAAATAGCGGCTCTGAAGAAGGCGATTCTGCCGAAACGTCAGCTACGATTGTGTTGTATGTGTATTATTGTATGGAAATAAACGTATGCTTTGCTGGTACATCTAAAAAAATGATCGATGGTCAATGAAGACTATAAGAACGCCTTATATAAATCATGAACTAATGCAGATTAAAGATTTTTACGCACCGATCTTCGTTATGAAAGACGATGGATGCTCCCTAGTAGCTATACTTACTACTAATACTCACTCTACTAGTAATAGAACCAAAGCCGAACAACATATTACGCTCTCAGGAAACAGAAAAATTAATAAAGGATAAAGTAACACCGGGTTTGTAATAGTATCCAGGATCGACTTTCTATTAACCTCGGCATTGAATTATGAATTCGTCGTTTTCTCTCTTAGCAATCGCGAGGTTGTTAAACAGCATGCATTTACTTCCATACAATAATACACATACAACACAATCGTAGCTGACGTTTCGGCAGAATCGCCTTCTTCAGAGCCGCTATTTTCATGTCTTCCACCGAGGAAGGAAGAAACGAAACGTCAGTTACGATTGTGTTGTATGTGTATTATTGTATGGAAATAAACGTATGCTTTGCTGGTACATCTTGTAACAGTTCACAGGCTCGGTTTTCTATTAACCTCGGCATTGGAATATGAATGCGTAGTTTTCTTATTCAGCAATCGCGAGGTTGTTATACAGCATACATTTACTTCCATGGAAAAGCACACAATACAATACAACACAACAGTAGCTGACGTTTCGGCAGTATCGCCTTCTTCAGAGCCTGGAAGGGTATGCTGATATACAATTTATTAGGCCAAACACTTCAATAACACTTGCAGTAAGACGAAAAACTTCATGGCAATTACATGATCAACAGCTTCTCGAAAAACTCACCGCTTTTTTACATGACTTCCAATGAGGAAGGTAAGAACAGCTGTTTATAGTCGCATATGGTTGATGATGCGCCACCCCACATCAGAAATTGATATATAGATACGGGGCCAGGTCGCGTGTAACCTCTGGGCATTCCTCCCTGCTATTCATTGCCGGATTTTTGGCATTTATCCAAAAAGCCTCTAGGAGTTTGCGCGTTGGTGTCGTAGTTTCCTGTGCGAGGACATTGACTTTAACTCCAAAATCGTTTCCGCTATGCTTTTGTATCCTATGCGTGCCTAGTGGGGTACTTAGTTTTAGTTTTCGTTTGCCATCTAGGTGTTCTTTTATACAGATACACAAGGGATATTTCGCATTTTAAATTAGATCGACCAACATGTCCCGTTTTATACTTATTAAAACACAAGTTAGTATCAGCTGCTGATCTTGCGTCTACCAATCCACTCTTCTACAAGGTTAGATCCATTATCAGCTGCGTAGACGGGCCAACCGATAGAATAACATGGTTTTTAGGCCAAATACTTACCCAACTGCTTAGCCATATTCCAGTTCACCTCACGAACACCCAAATGTTCCTAGAACGTCTATGTAACGCGCCTCCTAACAACGCGTACGTGATGGAGTCTTTCGATGTTTCCGCGCTCTACACCAACGTATTGAATGACTCCGCAATGCAAGCAATCCACGAACTTCTTGTTGAACATGGAAGAGGAATACACATGCATGGCTTGTCTATTCAGCAGCTTATGGCTCTCTTAAAAGAGTGCCTAAACTGCACGATCTTCAGATGGTCCGGGAAATACTACGCACAAGTGAGAGGGCTGGCAATGGGACAGCGGTTGGCACCAACTCTCGCCATTGCGTTCATGTCTAGAATAGAAGCCCCGGTTATCGACCTCCGGCCACTACTCTACTGCAGGTATATAGATGATTGTTTTGTCATCTTCTCTACTCAGGAGAAGATGGACAAATGCTTTGAATTATTGAATGAGCAGTCTGAGTATATTAGATTCACCCGGGAAAAACCGAAAGAGACTTGGCTTCCATTTCTTAATGTTCAAGTCAACTTGTCAAATAGCGATTACATGACAAAGTGGTACCGAAAACCAAGTAACAAAAACATCCTAGTTCATTTCCTTTCTTCCCATCCATCACACAGAAAGAGGGCGCTTGTGAGAAATATGTTTCGAACAGCTACCTCTGTGTGCACAACCAGGAAACTAAAGGAAGAATCACGCGACTTGGCTCGGCAAATAGCCATCTTCAATGGCTACGAAGTAGTTACCGCAGGCGTTCAGTTCAGAATGAGAGCGACAAGCCGAAACGAAACACTTGGCCAAGAGAAGGTCCCGTTTATGTTGCCCTTTATTAGCGATGAAGTAAGCATAGCTATAAAACGATGCCTAAAAAGGGCAGGTCTAGAGGAATCGGTAGAAATTATTGAAATACCACCGAATACTCTTCGTCGTCAATTAGTTCGTAACCGCTTGTATGACCGTCTATGTGAAACAGTAAACTGCGTAATTTGCCCTTCCGGCAAGGACGGTGATTGCATGAGTTCAGGTACGATATACCTGGTCTCTTGCAAGGATTGCGGAGATGAATATATTGGCGAAACGAGCAGACCCTTGTGTATCCGTATAAAAGAACACCTAGATAGCAAACGAAAAGTAAGACAAAGTACCCCACTAGGCACGCACTGGATACAAAATCATAGCCGAAACGACTTTGAAGTTAAACTTTAATGAAGCTGAGATATTTGCAAAACTCTGGACCGCAGGTGTCTATGGTGGGGAACGAACGCGCTATTGTCCTTTCCGGGGAGTAACGCGCTCACCACCACACCATGCGGGTCCGAAAACTCTTAGAAGCTTTTTGGATAAATGCCAAAAATCCAGTAATGAATAGCAGGGAGGAATGCCCAGAGGTTACATGCGACCTGGCCCCGTATTTATATACCAATTTTTGATGTGGGGTGGAGCATCATCAACCATATGCGACTATAAACAGCTGTTCTTACCTTCCTCATTGGAAGTTATGTAAAAAAGCGGTGAGTTTTTCGAGAAGCTATTGATCATGTAATTGCCATGAAGTTTTTCGTCTTACTTTAAGTGTTATTGAAGTATAACTTTAATGAAGCTGAGATATTTGCAAAACTCTGGACCGCAGGTGTCTATGGTGGGGAACGAACGCGCTATTGTCCTTTCCGGGGAGTAACGCGCTCACCACCACACCATGCGGGTCCTTCGTTTCGCCTGTCTCTCAGCTAATTCTATATTTATAAGTTATATTTCGCAATATACCCTGCCATTAAAAAGAGTAGGCAGTAGACAAAAACGGTTAAAATTGTTATTGAAGTGTTTGGCCTAATAAATTGTATATCAGCATACCCTTCCAGGCTCTGAAAAAGGCGATACTGCCGAAATGTCAGCTACTGTTGCGTTGTATTGTATTGTGTGCTTTTCTATGGAAGTAAATGTATGCTGTATAACAACCTCGCGATTGCTGAACAAGAAAACTACAAACAAACGTATGCTGTTTAACAACCTCGTGATTGCTAAGAGAGAAAACGACGACTTCGGGTTTGCTCGAAAATGTAAGAAATCAATAGAATTCAGAAGTTTCTACGAAGATTCCCTGATATAGTACGACAAAAAAGTTATGCCTATGCTGAAATAATATAACCAATCTAAAAAAAATATTATTTAGGGAAAAAGGCTATTAAAAAAGAGAGACCGAAGTCACAATGTGAACACATCGTTATCTAGCGCAACTGGGAGGCACATAGCCCTCTACAGTCACTTCCATTTCAGACTTCACCAACTAGAAACAATTTTAAAGAAATATTCAGTTTCAGCTCTTAAACAATAGTTTAACCTAAATTGGTAACTCAACAAACAGAGGCGGAATGGACAGCCACAGTAAGCAAAGTGTTAAATCATTGGAAAATGTTAAGCTTAGTAAAATGACAAATCGTTTGGCATTCATCACAGAGATATGTCACGCATTGAATTCTATTCGTGGCATTGCAGGCGTAGCTGAATGCATATATCGCTCATACAATGACTCGAGAAGACCTGAAGATTTATGAAGTCAGTGTTTTTCACTTCCCAAACAAGTCTGCTATCAATCATACGACTCCAGATGATTACATGTGATAAAAAGGAAGGCTCAATGCCGGAACTAATGACCGCATCTACATAGCAGAAGAGATACTTCTAAAATGAACTAGTTCAGTCAAAGGAATCTTAGCCTTTTGTCCTCTACACATTTCAAGACATAAACACAACATTAGGGCTAGAAATCGTAGATAACCATATTTTCCTTCCTTTCGTACATAATTCATTCTGAACAGATGTATTGTGAATGTAGAAAACAATTCTTTTTGAAATATCGATTATAAGACCACTGAAATTAAGTACACCATAACCCTTACAGGCCATTAACAGAATCTGAATCGTTGTTACCCAGAGCAACTGTTGTTTCTGAGGCACTGGAAAAAAAAAACTTGAGAATGTTTCCAAAATATCGCCTTAGAAAGAGAATAACAAAAAAGCATTTAAAAAGCATAACGAACAAAGGTCGTCGGAAAGATTGTCGTTGCTTGAGAGCTCTTTCCTAGGTATGTTTATTCGTAACATTTTATTTGCTCAACATGTTGTGGACAGCCAGACACACACCACTTGGCTGCGGGTGAATGAGCTTATGAAGGACGAAAAAAAATTTTTTTAATGCTAATACAACTACCCTGACCGAAGTGTCCTTGCTAAATTTCGATTTATTTCTATAGAAAGGGTGAATGAAGTGCATCGGTGAATTGCTGCCGTTGTTCGGAACAATGTCAATTCTTGAGATGAAATTCATAGATACTAGTGCAATAGTCCGTACAGTAATCTATCTATTCATGGCAATCTTTATCGAAGAAACAAACAATTCAGAGTATTTGAGTTTGTCATTCATTTGGACAATGTGGTAGTGCTAAGCTCGTTGTCCACCTGCTGTTGTCATTCGGACGACTATCAATTCTCTGGATGAAATTCTTAGAAAGCAGTGCAATAGCCGTTTCGTAGTATATTAATGGCAAATGTTATTGAAAAATTTAAGAATTCTGCTATCTCAGTTGGTGTCAAATTTCAGTGAAAAGTGTACAATACACATTCGATCAGTCGATGGCTCTCTCCCAACCCCCACCTTAACGGTTTCATCCCTCCGCGGTCGGAAAATTGGTTCTCTCCTTGGAGGATAGCAGCAGCGGCTCGATACGTCAGTAAGCTGCGACAAGTCGTAAATCCAAATGTATAAACCAGATGTACATCCAATCACCTCTATGATGCTACGAATGGAAATGAATGCATGACGCAATTGTAAGAAATTGATCAACGCAGAATACTTTGAAACTTTATCATATACAAAAAGCGTGCTTTAAGCTGTAGATCCCTTTATAGAGCACCTTTGTAAATGAAATTATTTTCAATCTCTTCATCAATATGAAGGTCGTGGTAATTTCTGGGCTTCACATTTCCCATTCGCTAAGAAATCATGGGTAGATTTATTACACGATGTTGGAAACGAACAAGACGACTTGATTTTTAGTATAAAATTCCCAAAATATACATATTTAGGATCGAATTACAGTAACGGTTGCGACAACAGACTTGGTGAGCCAAATCTAACACAGGGTTAGGGTTTGTTATAGCAACACATTAAGACTGCTTACCTCATTCGATAACAAAACATTAGGACTGTTCACTTTTCCCAATATATCCCCACCCCAACAGACTTCTTTCGGACTCGGACAAAAAAATCGGACTGCTCTAACTTGACCGATCAACGGCCACTAATCGGATGCTTCCCAGACAACAAACTCAACACGTTATCAGCACTCCTAAATTCCTAAGCACTACGGCATAATCAGTCGCTATATGCGATATTGAAAACTGGCCTAAGCGGTGGATACGTAGCAACAAATACATGAAGGTATTTCGAAGACCATTAAGCAATTGCACAATAATCGCTGGATGTCCCATTTGATGCGAAAAGCAAGCAGTTTTCTCTAACCAGTTCCTTAAAATACTCTTCTACCTCACTCTGTCTATTAACTCGATCATAACATTGTTTTCAGTTGAAGGACACTTTCAAAACGCTTGCATGCTTGGACATTCTTCTGTTGCATTCCGCAAATCACAGCGAGCAACTTTCGTTGAATTCGTTCCTCTCAAACTATTCTTACCTATGATAATCCGTCAGTGCTGGATGAAACAGCTAGTCAATCACAGGTCATTCTCAAGTACATAGACTTTCTCGAGACCTGCCACTACTCGCCTTTAAGAAACACAGATGTTCACCTAAATCTATAGCCATTCCTCATGATGTAATCGACACCTCCATATTTCACTCTGAATACGCACGTCTACCTAATAACTCAAGAAAATACGGAATTCATGTACCAGATCGTCATGGAAAATGAGGATCCCACGAACTCCCACTCACTAATCACAAACCCGAATAGACCACTGACGCCCATCTACGCAATGATCAGGATCCGCTACTAAAGTTAACTCGAAGATCTCAACCATTCCACCATAACGTCCGTTATTCTCTAGGCTCCTCTGTCCATTCATTCTTCTCACCACGAACCACAAAATTTTACTGTTTCCCTGTCACCGCACGACTCAGCAGTTTTCGAATGGCATAAGACCGCAATCACTTGTCTTCAGGACGCACAACAATAGAGTTCTCAATGTTTTATTGGTTTTTTATTGGTTTTAAACTTTTTATTTTCTTCACTAATTTTTCGGCATCACGGAACTCATTAACAATACTGCCCTCTGGTACTTGGATTTTACTGATTTCAAGAATAAACCAGAAGACAACAATACCAAGACACCATAGGTCAGACTACAGGCATAGAAGTAATAATGATACAAACATTCAGACTTCTCACTCCTGAAAATCGCCCGAGCGAACAATATATATAATTTTCGACGTTAATGTCGCTAAGCTCTCAATCAAGCTTCTAAGCAGTTGTGGTTAACGTAACAATGAGTGTCTAGTCCTAAAAGCTAACCTCGCTATCAGATGCATGCGCAGGACTGGCCGAAATACTTGAAGATGCCCATAAAGCTTGAGCTTCCATTTGCTGTTGTGCTAATGCTTGATGTTGTAACTGCTAAGGAATTAGAATTAAGAATAAGTAAATTAACTAGTTTCTATTGTGTTTTCTATCATGTCATAATACTTACCATGTACTGTTGCTGCAAGGCTTGTGCCTGCAATAGCTGTTGAAGTGCCAACGGCTGCAACATGGCCAATAAAAGCGGATTATATTGGGCCAGACCGTTAGAATTTGCAGGCAATGATGCATTAGCTAGCATTTTTGCAGCCATTTCATGTGCATTCAGTGGAGGAACCATTGTGGAATGCATATCTGCCATAACCTAAATAAACATCTCATCCGTTACTATTCTCTAAAAGCTACCTATGACCCTACACACTATTGTAGAATGTAGTTTCTATCTTTCCACATCTAATCATTTCATATTTTTCAGAATCTGCCGAATGAATTTTAAAAATGAAAAATATGAATGTTACCTGAGTTGTACTGGTTCCATTCAAATGATGAGTATGATGATCTTCTATTGCTGGCGGTGTGATTGCGTGTTGCCGTTGTTGAGGTTGAATGTGATTTTGCTGCAGATTTTGATGTTGCTGCTGTTGCTGAACGACCATCTTCTCGTCCGTTTCAGGTTGCTGAGCCGCAAACGCTGCAACAGAAACTGGTATTCCTAAGGAAAACGACTTTTTCCACTCATTGACAAGAGCACTGGACGGCTATTACAAAGTGAAGGCCGTTTATGACAAATGAATAACGCAACCTTGGTTTCGTAGACATTTCGTAAAATGGTTAGTAACGAATCGTATCCAAACAACATGTACGTTACGATTACCGCTCCGCTGTAGGCTTTCACTTTGTACACATATCAATAATGAAAGTTTATTAATGATTGCACCAGCAGAAATAGATTCACAGTCCATCAATCAAACCACAGATGCGGTCATCTTAAATAGGAGCGGAGACCGAAGAACAAAAATGTTTCTTCGTAGATCATCTTGGCTTGTAAACGTGTAATCGTACTTAAACAAACACCAAGACACTACTATAAAAGTCGCCAGCCAACGATGGACGTACTTTTTCCTCATTACAACGAACACCACCTAACAAAAACAAGAAGGATGCGTAACCAGAAGGACAACAGTGATTAGACACACAACCATCACTCCGGCTGAACCGGCATGTGACCGGGCCTGGAGGTGGTTATCGGTCCTGTCCCAATATAACGACAATACAGAAATAACATCACCTTTTACACAGTGGAAATATGCACGGCGGCTTCAACTCAGTTCGCCAATTCTATCCCACCTAGGACAACGCATGAAAAATGCCATAACAACGTAACCAGTCGTTGAATCATGGAGGCTGTCAGTGAAATTGCGAAATCCCCGCCATCGTTAGTCATTCACTCCACGTTCGCACGAACGAACGAATTGCAAAATCGCCAAAATGCTCTGCGTGTAAACAAGCACTCCACCACATACGAATGGTGGATGAGAAAGCAACCCATAGGCGAATGGCCGCATTATGAAAGGAAATGCATGGACGTTGTCCGCTATATGCACATCATTGTGCTTTTCACAGATTTTGCGTTATCAACAGGGACAGTTTCAATTACACTCGGAAAAATGCGCGCCTTAATCAGAGGTGGTGAGACGCCATGTCCAAGCAAATGTTCTATAAGTCGAAAACACTAGAGTGTACTCAAAGAAAGGTTCCCATACGACAACCTTTAGCATACGGTAACAAAAAAGTGAATGAGTCTTCAGAAAAACAGAAAAACAACCAAGTCTGACAGTCAGGTGATAATTGAAAAAGTCGTACCTGACACTTTTTTAAGAGCAGGCCTAAAATAAATGTTCGACAAAAGGTAAGCTTTGATATGAAAACACAAACTATATCTGTGACACCCACTAACAACTTTTGTAACATCGTTCTCATATAAAACAACTGAAATTCAAACCATAGAGCAGAGCTTTTAAGAGATGAGTTTCCCTAACATTAATACACTGTGTTAGTGTATTATCCTAACAGCATTCTTCACTCAGGAAAAAAAATAATGTTAACCCTAATGTTCGATCTTTGTAAAAGAATGACAACCCTCATGATTGGTCCAATATTACTGCCGACTTCGAGAACACGTATTACAACAAGAAAAAACTAACTACTTTGCATATGGGCCAGTTCTGGTCGCCTTTATGGCGACAGGGGACAATCGAAAATCTATCGAGATTATGATTCGCATATAATAGTACGACAAGTATCGCATCATAAGTAACCCGATGTCATATATTTTTCTTCCATTGACAGAATGCTATCGGCGTCAAGCTACACTTCCGGCAACATTCGCACATTACCGTGTGCAATTCGATTCAACAACTTGTTGATTACAGAAACTGTTAGCAAAGAGGAAACCTGCTGAAACGTTGGTGAAAAAGTAATGAAAAAGTAAAGTAATGAAACTACAAATGCTTTTAGAAAACAACGCATGAACGCTATCTTGCATCAGAGAGCCACACGAGGCTTCGCATCAGTGGTAGCACATGAGAGTCATTTAAGAAAATGCTGTACTGTAGACAAACGTTTCAGATTAAGTTAAAGGAGATTTTACATAGTTAGTGCTCAATCTCAATCAAAAATTCCTGCGTGCGGCATAACGATTTTTTTTACGATCACCCATCCTCGACTGGCATTTCGATGCATTTCTGCGATGACGCGGCCGCCATTCATTCAACCATTCATTCATTCGTTCATTCATTCATTCATTCATTCATTCATCCATCCACAGGAACAGATGTAACAACACCTGGCCAAATTGGTTGCGCTAAAAAACGACTTCAAACCTGCTATTTTGATAGCCCCATCAACATTTCAGTCTCACTTGGTTAAGAATACCCGACAATCTTTATAACCATTTTCAGCTCCACAAGTACATAGTGCAGAAATAAAAAAAAAAGCTCTTTTTATTTAAAAGCACATATATGACTCGTTCATTTCTTATCATTTTCTTCTTTGACTACGATGTCTTTAAGAATCCCATAGAAATCTTCCACTTGGAAATCGAATCAAGATTTGAGAGGTGGGAAAAATTCTTTGGAATTGAAAACGAGGGACAACACCCATCTACAAAACACTTCCCGAAAATCTAATGTGTAGTACCATCAAACCATCAGTTCGTCATGTTGTAAAGAATCTTTCTATACTTGAAAATATTTAAGCCATTATTTTAAACATCAACTATTTTCATTTACTTATAACTCTGTTATGAAATACTACCGTTACATCACAGTACCAGGAATGGATAGCAAAGGTGAGGCTCTTTTAAAACCGGCAGAATAACACAACCAACTTCTTCGAGAAAACGTAGGCGAAACAAGTGCTGGATGGAGGTAGTGGGAACTCCGTAAAACCCCTTTTTGCAAAAAAAAAAAAGAAAGAAAGAAAGAAAGAACGTCGAGAAAATGGACGATATTCGTTTTCAAGGTCCGCACACTGATTCAAAGAATTCCATAACAGTCTGCTAGCAAGCTGAATCAGCATAAAAGATGTCTCCCTAACATTTCTTTTTGCATTAATGTTAGAGACAGCTGAATCTACAGTTGATACAGCTGGGAATACGCCTAGCGGATTTTATTGGGAGCATGGGATTTTAGGAAGAGGACGATAAGACTGGAAATTATAAACAATAGCAGAGGATGAAGAACGGCACAAGACACTACCATGTTTCCCAGGCAGCAATCAACGAAGATCTCAAACAAGAAAATCCAAAGCTGAAAAAAGCGCGCTTAGAAAAACGATTTGATGTGAGTTCCTGACGAAACTTGAACGAACAAGATCGGACGAAGCTATTGAAGAAACGGAATCGTCTTTGCATAAGTATAAGAATACCAAAAGTAAGAAGATTAGCCTTTTTCCCCAGTATAATCCACTTAATTACGTTTAGTTCACCTATATTAACGTAACTAATCACCCAGTGTTATCGGTTATGCAAAATTAATTTGTTGGAATATGTTTCTACACATATGCAGAAACTACATATGAGTGAAAGAATGGATCCATTGAGGGCCCAAATAGATGTTTATCAACTACTTTCAACCTTTCCGTTCTCCTTATATGATGTTTCCCACCTATAAGAGACCGTTGGTGGATAATCTTGTGTAGATGTGGTCCAAGTTCATAGTGTTATGTGACGTAAACTTGTTTCCTCAATATAGCTAACACCACTCAAGCTAATGATTGCGTCTTTGGCTTAGATGTTGGAAGCCTTTTCAGTCTAAGAATCCTTCAACAGGTTCTTTGATGAATATCGTATGTCGATTAAAGTGAAACACACTCTGTCAGTTCGCGTAGGACGACAATACAACAACGTCAACTGTCGTCATTATCATAAATTATCTCGGTACAAGGAACTCGCAACGGAGATAATACTTCTTAGTGAAAAGCGCTTAAGTGCCACGCGCCAAGGTTACGCGCATGAGAAGTTTTGATTTTTTGTACCTGACCAAATTTAGCACATTAAAGTACCCAAGCGTTGTCATGAATAAATATGGTTATTCATTATCAGTTAGCCTCTACGACTATATGTTTCAAATGCATGCTGTCATCGTTAAACGCATAGTATCCACATCGATGACGGATGGAACCACTTTGGAACAAGTCCTCGTTTGCAAAGATCTCCTATTCGATTGATGAGGAACGAGACATTCTTGGAACAAAAAGGCGACATCCGTTACAACTCAAAGTACTCAGCACGTGAAACCGTGTGGGGTCGTATGTTAGACGCGGAAATTCGACAAACTGGAAGTAAAATTTCGTAAAAGAGTACCACTTCCTTGTACCTCAACTAGAAAATTATTTTCACCAATCTAACCATTCCCAGGACTGACTTTCTATTAACCTTGGCACAGATCAAATAATCCACTATCATTCTTTATTAACGGAAAAGCAGAAAATCTGGCCGATTTCGCCTTCTTCAGAGCCTGGAAAAGTCAAGTTGACTGCAATCTACCCGACGAAATACCACCTCAACCTGGTATAAAGAAACACCTCGTGTTTGCTCAACAAAAACATAGTGGACGCTAACTATGTAAAATGTCTCAAGATTTACAAGTTACTAGAATTCTAGTTGGAAAGAGGAAGAGAAGGAAAGAAACTGATTCGACATGTTTCCAATGAGAGACAGGCAAAACGAAGGTACCGCATGGTGTGGTGGTGAACGCGTTACTCCCCGGAAAGGGCAATAGCGTATTCGTTCCCCACCATAGACACCTACGGTCCAGAGTTTTGCAAATATCTCAGCAACGTTGTGGTTGTATTTCGATTAATAACCTGCCGTGAAAATTGTAGTAGGCAGAAAATAAAAACTAAAGCATTGTGAATCCATGTAGTATAAAGCGAACCACACTGAATGCTACAGGCAGTGATGAAGGGCTGCTGCTGCTCTTTAGTTGAGGGGCTGAATCGACGAGGATGGTGGAGGGAATGGGGGCCGAACGAAAGGCCGTACTAGCCGAGCGGGCCGACCGACGCGCACACTGTGTATTGTGCGCGTGTGTGTGTGTGTGTGGTGCATAGGAGAACGGAGATGAGAGACACAAGACGACGACGAACGCCAAGGACGCCCGAAAAGCACGGGAACGCATGGAGGCGGATGAGAAATAGTGAGAAAAAGAGGAGGAGACTCGACGGTGAGTCGATGGAAGTCAGAGTGTAGTCGAAGGAGAGCTAAGAGAAGTGATTGCAAGTAGAAAAAAGGAAAACGTTCGGCCGGCATTGAGTGTATAGAAGTCCGTGAGACAATTTGTGCGAGCGAACGCACTGCGGCGGAAGGAAAAAAAAATGCGGAAATAAAACACAAAAGCTGAGAGGGAATGAAGAAAATAACGATGGGAACGAACATCCTACCAGATCCCGAAAAATGTTGTGCAGTAGTTATGCAGTAGCGATTATGGTGGTCGTGAGACAGCAATAATCTATTCGCCGCCATCATTGTCAAACGAACGATGACGAAGACGAAGATCGAGATATGATCGAGGACAAAAAAAGGAGAAGGATTAGTGTCTCATCTCAGTTCCCGCTGTGCTGTTACTTTAAGTGAATCAGAGATTGATCAACGACGAGAGCTTTTTATTTTTTATGCAATACTACAACATCATTGCCCCTGGTTGCTCTTTACCACATTTTCGCTAACTCATACAATCTCGTCATCTTTCTCTCTAATATTACATAATAGATAGCAATCTAGTGGTCCTTTCAAGTTATTTCACACCAATGGATAGATTTCCATCCTCAAAAACCACATTTTGGATTAGCCGCTGAGCAACAGAACAGGCAACCCTACCAAATTATGTTAAAACATGGAGATTTCCTATAGCGATTAAAAACAACGTCGGTAAACAAAAACGGAGATATGTTAAGAGGTGTAACCTAGTCACAGCTCAACAATGCGAGGTTTAGTTGACGAAGTTAGACCGCTGAAGAGATAAAGCTTAAAAAACTTAAATATTTGACAAATATTCGTTGTAATTTAATTACAGCTCAACAATGTAAGGTTTAAGAGACTAAATCAGATAGCTGAACAGATACAACGAATATTCGTGAAACATTTAGAATATTTGCACGATCACGTTTTTCCTTAGAGGCTAATAGAATAACTACAAATGCTGATTACATTCCCATTTAATTTGGAATTCGTAGAACACTCTACTATTAAAAGCACATAGTCCACCACCTGCTAACTGAACTACGAATTCTATTATCACAGTTCGTGCTAAGCGCCAAAACCGTTCACATTGCCCGGTTAATAAGCTCGATGCCCATGATTCTACCCGTCTAGTTATTATAACCTTAGCAAAAATAAAGGAAAAACACAGGTGCAACACCTACATACAATACGAAACGAAGAAGAGATCTGCTTAGCAGCCGTTAGCATAGAATACGAACAAAAAAAAAACGATGGAAACCCCCAAGAAGCCAATTAAGGAAAACTCCACCTAAAAATTCGGTCACATACCTTGTGCAAATGCCGAAATCACATCTGATGGTAGTTGTGTCATTACATTCTCTTTCGATGCCGGTGTATTCGGTCGTGAACTATGATCCTGACTAAAACTAGCCGGTGTGACACTGACTGGTGATGGAACGGCCTTAAACAACCACTTTCATATACATATTTTAATCGCTTATAATGGTAAATGCTAATAATATTGTTAACTAGTAAATATTGAAAAGATAAACTACCTCTCTTTTCGAACTATAATCCCAAAAAACAAGTAATCATAATGAGAGAAACACACCTTTGTGCGCTTTGTTTGCTTTCGACGGCGATTTGCAAACCAACGATTAACCTGAAAAACCGATATATATATATGTATATATATATATAAGAAGTAACACTTTATAAAAGTGAACTAGGAACCCTTTACAATGAACGGGGAAGAATTTTCTGCCGATCACAGCATGAATGGTAATGTGCCGAAAATGTCAATTTAGAAATCAACATGATAATTAAATGATTTAGCTAAGGAATGCTGTTTTGACATATGTACTATCGCATCGGTGAGTGTTATAAACTGTAAATAACCTACTCTTATCTAACAGTATATCTGCAGGAATGCAGAAACCAATCTTGAAAATGCACACTTTCTGGCAACTCGTGGAAAAAAAGCACCCCTCATTTTCAGACAAATACAAAAGACTGCATGATCAACCAGGTCAAATAAAGCTGCCCATAAATAAAGAGAAAAGGGCGAAGAAGAACGCCCACGTCATATTGGTTCCAGAGTAGAGAAATGAAGTAGGCGGAGAATGTCGATTTTACGAAGAAACCCAGAAACTGTAATTTTCTGGCGAACATTTCTTTTTTAAATGAGCTATTTCAGTCATAGCCAATAATAAATAACATCGGCACTTCCTCAGATTGAATAATAATAGAAATAATAAGAATATTTGAAGATACAGTCAACTTAGTTACGAAATCCATAAATGATCGAATTCCCTGTTTAGCACCATCATTTGGAGTTACCAAAACACACAGTTGAGTAGTTTTCAAGGCCGATTTTCTATTAACCTTGGCACTGATTCACAATCCACTGTTTTTTTTTTTTAAATGAGCAAACACGATGTTGTTACTACAGTACTTATCCACAGTAGCTGACTTATTTTAGGTTATTAGGTTACACTCTTTGCTTTCAAAAATGTTTCATCCACTGAAATTTCAGTAACAGTAAGACATGTCCTGTACCACTGACTTCATATCGATTAATCAAAAAGTCAATAACTTCGATAACCTTGACGTTTTTGCTTATGACAGACGACTTAATGTGTCGTATAGAGCTGGAACGGAAATTCTGCAGCAAAATGAATCTAACCATCAAACTACACAAGGCCGATTAACGGAAGTGGAAAGCGGCACTCAGGATGTCGACGAGGGACACTACTGAGGGTTGAGGACGGAACGACGGCAAAACGGAACGACGGCTAGCCGCTAGTTGTTTAGCGATGTTCCACGCGATCACTTATAAAATAAGAACACTGGAGAAATCACTGTACGTACATAAATTTGTATTTGAAATACTATTACGAAAGTTTTCGTCAGTGAGTAGCTCCTCCAATAACTTTTAGAATAATTTATAGCAGCAAAGAAGATAGACTGTACTGGAATAGAAACCCAAAAAAAATTCATGTATAGATAGTACAAGGTTTTGGGACATTTCTACAATATTTGAAGAAACCTGTTAGGAAAATATGAAAAGGAACTACCACATTACTAAAAACAATACATAGCGTATTGTTTCTAATCGACTGTATTCCAAATCAAGGGTACACATTTGCACTTCTTGTGCGATGGTTAGACAACCAGACAAAGAGCAGCTTTCCTTTGTCGTTTCAGTCAACGATAAAGAGCAACTGAAGTTCAGCGAATGATAAGGAAGAAAACAGAAAAGAGAACTTCTGCCGAAAAATTGTAAACTTACAAAGACGAGAGTAAGGGTAAATTCTGCGTTGGTACTGTTAGCGCGTTCACTCATAAACTAATACATCTGCTCAATAAAATTTACGACACTTCGAAAAACTGAAAAAAACCCTAAACCTCATCGATATTTCTTATAGTATCCATAGCTAACTATTTTCCAAAAATTTCATCCTCACCACTAATAACCAAGTGTGTCTGCGCTTCTGATGACACTGAAGACAGATAGCAAAACTTCACCAATTATTACTTAGAACTTCTATTTATCCCACTAAGATAAACAGTCTTCAGACTGAACACAATATACAACTATCGCACTCGATAGTACCACCTGGTCGCCGATATCGCCGGCAATCTACATATTTACATGTCTTTAAAATATCGCAGCGAACCTAATGTGGTGCCTTCTAAACAAGTTTTATAAGTTTTTTTTCCTATAAGGGTTTTCTTCAATAAAATCGATCAGAGTTTGTCCATTGCCTATTACGGTGATCAGAGACGATAATTCTTCGTAAACTGTTGTAGTAACACTCCTTTAAAAACAAATCACTAGTCTGGAAACCAGTACATACTGTGTGTAGCGTGTTCAATGGAATCCAAGGCAATCACATAGTACCATAGACACGCTGTTATTATTTATCGTATTCGTTACATTTAACTGTCTTTTCTACACGTCGAGCAATCCGATAAGAAAAAAAAAACAACATGAGGAGCAAACAAATCATTTAGAGTGGAAACTGTTCTTGCACATTTGCATGATGAATGAGTTTGTTTGGTTGGGAAAGACTGTTCCGTTGACCTTTTCTTGCAACGCGATATAAAAATATTATATATATATATATATATGTATATAACTTATGGGCCGCTTATAGCAATACGCTCAGCGTCTGTCTGATCAGCTGTGTTACTTCCCCCGCAGTCAGCAATACAGTTTTCCATTCCAACCACATTAAAGCAAGAATAAGACAAGAATCAGATCAGACAAACGTTGTCACTGACAAGATTAAGATATGAAAAAGTCGTATTCTTTAATGAAGAATACGATACAGTCTAGCCATAAGAGCATCAACTCTCAGGTAGCACGCCACCAGTCACTTCGCGCTGATAACTCCTCTTCTTCATGAATATATTGCATCCACCACGTACGAAGCCACTTAAATTCAAATCGGTGCCATGAAAGCGAACAAAGGACACTGCTGAATCTCGTTCGTGCGCTTATGAACTAGAGGCCGTTACATCTGTGAATGAACTTCAACCGAAAGACATTAAACAGCGTTTGAAACGTCTATCCACATTATATTTATCGCCGCACATATTTTCATCTCATATCTTTGAAACTTCTATTTTTGATTCAGTTAAAATACAAAGATGATGAGATCAGAAGGCCTCGCTTTGCCTTTTTCTGTCATGTTTTTTACTCTGTCCGTGCTATTAGCATTCATCCGTCAACAGGAATCATCTGGGAGCCACAAATTGGCACTGAACTCAGTTAAGCTGAAGTTGCAGCCGAAATCACAATGTCTAACCTTTGCTCACTGTTTTTCCTTTCTCATGGCACGGTTCTTTCGATTGTATTCCACATAACACTATGCCACGAAAAAAGAATATGCTGTAAATAAAATTTAAAACATCAATTAGCATAACTGGTCCAATGGTCTATCGCTGGTGTTACTGTCAAAGTATACCATAGTGAGGTTCACTGTCCAAGAAGGCCAGCCAATTAGGTTTGGAAATGTCCGACATTTGCATACTTAAGCCTAGCTAGTAGTAAAACAACTCTAAAAATAACCAAGAAATTTTGTCGCAATTGGTGGTTAACTTTATTCCAATTTGCACGAGTTGACAAATGGCTTTTGTGACCACCCAAGAAGGTAATGACTCAGGTTTCTCTGGATGACGTTAAAAAGTCTTACCAAACCAGCAAAATATCAGTTATATGGAAGACGAACTCAATTTTTCATTAAGCAGGTTATTCGTTTGTTACTATAACTGATATGACGACAAATGCAGATGAAACGATGACAAATTCCAAATAACGAATACAGTTGAAACCATGACACATTCCAGCACTGTGCCATCGTTTCAAAGACTTTACCATTTGTTCTCGTAACCAAAGGAACTCGGATCTTCTCAAAAATAAAAGTGTAAACACCAAATGATAGAGCTGACATAGTGCATTTCCCGTCCACATGCCATCGTTTAGCACTCACTGTACTTTTCCTTGCAGGTAAATTTCATTCGACCTTTGATTTTCAGCTCCTCTGCAACAAAAAGAACGTGCAAGCACTGTCTTGAAGCTCACCTATGCCTTCGATGAGAAAATTTGAAACAACAGAAGCATGAATAACCATTAATATTCAATAAACAAATGAAAACGACACTGTGAGAGAAAAATTGCTCGTCAGCGGTAGGATTCGAACACCAAGATGAAACATTCACCGATAACAAATTAATGATATTGAACCATTGATTTCCTTTAGTCATTCGCTGGTTACATCAGCTATGATGGAGTTTAACGTCACTTCTCTCGCATACTCCTCGGCAGACAACCACACTATGCTTGCTTCACTGCAGAATATTAAAAAAAAAACATCGACGTTCAAGTGTATTGGAACACGACCAAGATTATTCCAAGCGTAAAGAAAGAAAACATAATACCATTGCTCTTTGCATTTTCGTGAAGAGAGGGGATACTCCTAGGGATCGAAGTGGTTATATTACGGAGGTCCACCTCCTAGCAGTTTCCCAAGTTCAGAAGTTTGGTAATCCCAATATAAAAACGTGACTCAGAAGCTAGACGAGAAAAGACTGTGAGAGAAAAATTGCTCGTCAGCGGTAGGATTCGAACACCAAGATGAAACATTCACCGATAACAAATTAATGATATTGAACCATTGATTTCCTTTAGTCATTCGCTGGTTACATCAGCTATGATGGAGTTTAACGTCACTTCTCTCGCATACTCCTCGGCAGACAACCACACTATGCTTGCTTCACTGCAGAATATTAAAAAAAAAACATCGACGTTCAAGTGTATTGGAACACGACCAAGATTATTCCAAGCGTAAAGAAAGAAAACATAATACCATTGCTCTTTGCATTTTCGTGAAGAGAGGGGATACTCCTAGGGATCGAAGTGGTTATACGACGGAGGTCCACCTCCTAGCAGTTTCCCAAGTTCAGAAGTTTGGTAATCCCAATATAAAAACGTGACTCAGAAGCTAGAAAATACAACTCCAAAAAAAAGCTAGTCATAAAGTAAAAACCTTCCCTCCGATCCAGATACACTGGTGACTACCTGTAGTTACAACTTGGAAATGGCCGGTTTTCTCAGGAACTCCAAGAGAAAGTTTTGTTGAATCACCAATGTACCAGTTAATGGAAAACAACCTTTTCGATTCTTCGTGAAAAGGGACCAACCAGTTATCAGCTATTTAACAATATATTTCGTTACATAGCTTCTTTATTTCTATAAGTGCTAAGATATTTAAGGAACTATTTTAGTCCACTAAAACTGCGATGATGGGAACCACTGATGAAGGTTATAAAAAGCAAGAACGCACAGAATACTACTCTGATGTATGCTATTATACCGCCGATACTATATTAGTCAACGTCCAGACGACATTTTCACAGAGGTAAAGCTTTCACACAAATCCAGAATTTCCTCTTTCTTTAGTTGCAAAACGAATTCCCAATAAACTACTAAGAAGGTTACAAATGATTGAGTCATGTAAATCGAATTTGTCTTAAGCGGTCCACTTATTACACTTTTCTATATCTACCATCGCTTTAGTAACTCAAAGCCCAAAACAAAGAAAAGGCATCTCTATCTGAAGACAAAAAAACTTCATTTTTTTCGAAACTTCTAGTTTTCTTTCTTTCTAATCCAAAGAAAAAAAATTAAATACGGCAACAACGTTAAAAATAGTAGGAAATTACGAAAAAAGAGATGTATGTAGTTCTACCCGAATAGAACAAATAAAGACAGCGAAAAGGAAAAGAGAAAACATTCCACTTACTTGTAAGTAGGTCATTTTCATCAACGCTGCTAATTTTTCTTTATCCTCGCGACAAGGATAGAGATTTCCTCCATTAGCCATTAACCACTTAAACAATCATCATTCATTCAGTCAACAATTACTATATCATCAATAACAGCAGTCATATTGTGTATGAGCCATCTCTATTCTCAAACTCACTTTATCAAGCATTGCTGATTGTTGCCGTACGCGAGCTTTCTCACTTGCAACAGCCGATGCGACTGTGATCTCACCGATTCCCAATTCCAAACTGGGTGATTGGGATTGTAGTATGTTATCCATATTGTCGTTATCATGCGAACTTAGTGGCGATACGGATATCTGAAGCGAGAAAATATTCACTGTAACTGTCATAATGAAGAAGTTAAGCGCTAACCTAAACTAAGAGCCACTAACGATGGTGGCCAACACTCGAAAGAAATGAATGAAACTGGCGCGCATGGTAACGTACCTGATTCATAATCCCAAAATTAACACCCAGTGGATCACCGGGAGGCGTGGAATGGGGTGGTGGTGAGCACATGGTTATCATCAATACAGTGTGATTGACTCTCTTATGATATGAAGTCGAGGACAATACCTGAAAATCAACTGATGTTTCATAACATCCACCAACCAGACAATAGAACAACAGCTGACGACGACTCGACTAACTCTGACTGACTAACATTCGGAATTGCGTCATAGCCGCGAACACACTTTCGAAATTCTGTAAGAGCTGCATACCAGCCCGATCAATACTCTCTCTTTCTCTGCGCCCTCTCCTCCACTCTTCTCTCTCTCTCTCTCTCTCTCCGAATGAAAAACACCCTCCAAAAAATAGGTCTTATTTTTAGTATATTTATTGTCTGACATCTTCTTACTACCGTAAGATTCGTCTGTTTTATTTTTTCATCTACTACTTACTGTATTATTATTTTTATTATTATTACTATTATTGTTATTGTCATTGCAATTTTTACCTTGTAAAGAATCATTATATCTATTTATTTACTTATCATTTACTTTACTATCTACTGTATCATTCATTTTCAGTGCATACATTTATTGCCCCATTATTCATTGTCCTAGTTATTTCTATATGTATCGATCTTTTGCTGTTTATTGATCGACTTTTGATTGTCTATTCACTTCTTATTGTTTACTGTCTTGTTTAAAGCTTCATTGTTTAAAGCTTTATTGTCTCACCTACTCATTTTAGATAGTTCTAAGCTTCTATTCTATTTTTACTATCATGACGTCACTATATTAATAATATTAATAATAAAAACAAACAGAACTGAGACGAATCCTGTTCAAGGAGGGAAATATTACACAATGGAAACTGATGAAAAGAGAACGATTTCTTATGGTGGATTCAAATGACGCACTGGTAGATGAAAACAAGTATAATTCACGACTTTGTCCCCATCAAACCAGAAAGACCTCTCGACCACAATAACAATGAGATTCATAAAAGTAAACAACTGAACATTAAAGAAGAATAAGTTCGCTAAGGGTCTGATCACTTAGGAAAATGAAAAGCCAGAACGACAGAGCAATCAATAGTACGTCGCGTTCGAATGTCGCTGAATGCGACAAACGGGAGCGAGTCAACGTAGATCAAAGATATTTCGTAGATCACAGGTATTTTACAACGAAGACAACAAAATGCATGGAAATTCTCGAGTAATAAGTTGTAAAGGTCTACGAATATTCGAAGAGCTAAACGTAACCCTTTCAAATCGAAGACATCCTTAGAAAGGCTAGATGAAACAATAGCTCAACATTGGTGGGAGAAACCACCAACTTCAGCATCTCTACGACGGAGATAAAATCCTTGAAGAGGACAGATAACACATTCGGAATTAGAGGACAAAAGAATGACTTGATAACAATTAATTGGGCAAAGAAGTGACTAAGAGATAAATGAATTCGTCAGAGCAGTCATGTGAAAAATGACTTGAAAAACACAGAGTGAAAGGATGAACGAGACGGCTGGTCATGTGAAAAGACAAAATCGAAAATAGCTGAGAATGATAAGCACGCAGAAAAAAGACAGAGTGAAAAGTAGGAACATGAAAATATGGCAGAGATGACTTGACTCAAGACGACTCGATGTAGGACGAAGAAAGAAGCGCTTCGAAGAGAAGCGCAGAAGATTGGAAACATCGAAAATGAGAACAAAATCAAACACATAGTTTAATAGCCTATAATAGACTGCATGGACACATCGTTCAATCACAAATGGGTTCTTATTGCTGTTACTGCAAACTCCGAAAGTTATGCAGTCAGTGAGAAATGGGAAAGAAATGTAATGAATGACAAGAATCCTGTCAAAGAAGAGAACATGAGACGACGAAACACAAAAAAAACATGAAACCTATGATGAGAAAGATATAACTAATGCGGATGAAAACGAAAACACCTGAGAAAGTCATTTCTGATTTCCAAGTGGGAAAAAGAACACGGACGAATGCGTTCCATGTGGAACACTCAGAGGACCGATACTTATAGAAAGCGGTGAGTTTCACAAGAAGCTGTTTTGTTTCCCATCCCCTTAGAATCCAGGCGCTGATTCTTTTTTCTTTTTTGCTAGCGTTATGGAGGTGTTTGGTTGGCTAGGGTGTAGTTAACTTGATCTTCCCATGCTCTGAAGAAGATGAAATCCGGCAAAATGTCAGCTTTCGCGAATAACGAGTAGGCTTAGCCTTCTTGGAGGTAGGACAGAGTATCTCAGGTGTAGAGTATTTCAAGTTTTTTGAGTGGAAAACAGAAAATTCTTAAGACAATGTGTAATGCAATCAAGTCCTTATGTGAGAAAACCCGTCTTTTTTTAGTTTGAGGGATAAAGTGATGAGCTAAAGACTCAAAAAATCAATATAACGACGTGCATTCAAATATATTCAACTACAATGTATGAATTCTATCTACTGTCCATCATTTTTTACAAGATATTACGTTAAACACAATTGTAATGATGAACAGGTAGCTGCGGTTCGATTTGGCTTTGGGTCCACGTTTTGTAAATGTCTCAGCATCACAAGTATGAACACAAAAGCTATCTGGAATAATTCCTAGTCAACTCGTTCCTAGTAGCCAGCATTTGCCCACCCTTGGTGACCAGCCCGACAGACGAATGGCGGCGGACAGAAGGAGGAGGAGGAGGAGGAGGAGGAGGACGGATGAAGGGAGGGAGGGACGATGGCCATTGTGATGGTGGCCGACGGCTGCAGCGCTGGCGACAGCGGGCGGCGGCGGCGCCGTCGTCATCTCGGCGGCCACGTCCGTCCGTCCGTCCCTCCGTTCGTTCGTTCATTCGTTGTCGTTGCGAAATAGTTCTGCTGCTAAGAGGGAATCGACCGACGGACGACACGTAATGCAGCAGCAGCAGCAGCAGCAGCAGATGAAGAGTGCAGCTGGCTGGCTGCCTCCCTAGCTGGCTGCTAAACTCATTCACTGTACTCATTCTAACGATGAGAATAATAGTATGCCAGCGGGATACTAATTGTCGAGGCATGATTCAGAATTGAACAGAAGTTACGTGGAACAGAACTGAACAGCATATGTGTGTTGTACATCACCTCAGTAATCGAGCAAATACGAAACGAATTGATGTTGATGATGGAGCTGCAATAGACGAATTTAGGGCACTAGAGAGTATAGCATAGCCTCAAACGGGACGACACGTTGACAGATTGCGAAACATTGGCCGTCGCATGACAACTGGATGACTCACACAGTCGGTGGGATGTTTCTGAATGTCTCAGTGGAATTCACATTCCCGTTCAACCAGCGATAACTTCCCATACATGTCCAGCTGTGTTTCCCCATCCTATGTGCGTATTTGGTTGCAAACATCCCGTATCTAATTTTAACAACTTAACATTAGGAGCCATTGAATACCTCCTAGCTCATTAAACAAATATGTTCAAGTGTAAATATTTCAGTATTGCTTCTAAGAAGAGCAGTATTTGAATGTGACTTGAAGATCTGAAACATATCCGATGATGTTATGAGACATTCAGACATTCAGAGACCCACATACTTGTTGTGATACAGAATCTGAATCAATAGCATACGACGATTGGCATAATGACAAACCAGCAGCCCTAGACACACATAATGTAATCAGTGAGTAAGTGTGGTAACAATGACTAAGAATTCGATCGACAGTACTGTTAAGAGAGTCATATTTCACAACGAGACAGAAGTTATTCAATAGTTTAGCGCGCACCAAACGGATGAAAACTTTCGTGGCTCGCTGGATGGCTGACGGACTACTATAAACACGGTTCCTCCCAGTCAACCAACTACTGTACATTTGCTACTATTGAACGTTTGATTTACAGAAAAAAAGAAAACGAAAGAAAAGATGAAATGATGAGATGAAAAGAAAAGAGAAAACGAAAGAAAAAGAAAAGATTATGAATGTGAGCCAAGGTTTTTTTTTGCTAGTTGAGAAACGTAGTGGATGAAATGCCAAAATAATAGCGTCACAAAATTTTCACTTAAAGGAGAAAAACGGCGAAAACTGACTGACAAATGTGTAACAAACGAACACCTTGATAAAATAGTCTCCACCAAAAGAAGAAGAAGGAAAAACAGAATAACGTAGTAGAAAAGGGCTATATGGTAGTGGTGTCAAGTTATGGCATGCTGGCGCAAAAATATGTCTACAAGTAGTTCTGACTCATCCCCATCCGGTTGAATAGTTGTTGCTCACGGGAGTAAAACAAACGAGAAGCTCGATGTGATGATGAAACTCATAACGAATTCTCTACGGGTGACAAATCATTGGAATAATTTCATTTGCACTTACAAAATCACTACATAGAATAGCTCCGAAACACTAACCATACACACGATCACAAGGCATACGTTGCCCTCATTATTCGCCGTCGTCATGGGACGAGTAGCGTTATCTTCGAAGAGGAACAATAACCAGTAATGGTATACCACCCTCGTCGATTACGTAACGCGTGAAAATGGCAATGCTGACGAAGAGTTTGGGAGGTTTTTGCGAGGTGATCCTAGGGTAGGAGCGAATTTGTCCATTGCACTTATCGCCAGATTATTGCGCTAAATTTCTCTTTATTGTCACTCATTGTTCATACTATTATGCATAGAGCATAAATAAAAAGCGCATCATTAAGAAGTATAGTACAAGACATACTATCTCGTCTTCTTATTGGAAATTGATTGGTACTTTACGCTTTCTGGACTGATTGTTACTTTACTGGTTGGACAAGTTCTTCACAGAGTTCCAGTGTAGCTAAGCTAGCCGCATTCCTATGTAGTCACCATAGGCAACTGTAGATCACTGTGAATTTGAAAAGCTTTTTTCTTTTTCAGATTGAAAAGAAAACATGATAGAAGCGAAACTACTATCAAGCACGAAGCAAGTACGACACACGACTTATTTTTACGCACAATACGACATGTGGTGCAAACAAAGGTCGAAAATTGTTTTAAAAAAATTGTGTAAAAATAACTACAAGCTAACCAACGGTGCAAAGCCATGCGGCGGCGGTGTAGTGGGTAACACGTGAACTCCCAGGAAGAATAGTCACTGGTTCGAATCTGGTCTGGAGTATGTCTTTTGCAAACATCTCAGCGTTACTGTGGTTGTACTTCAAATAATACCCTGGCATGAAAAAGTAATAGGCAGTAAATGAGAAGTTGTACATCCTTCACGGAAAGGTAAACACACTCATAGAATTAAGTTCAAGGGATGTAAAGGAGACTAAAATACCACATATTGGTGGTGCAATCGTTAACATCATAAGTGGAATCTTTAAAGAATAAACGACTTAACAATACTAAACAACGACAATATTTACATGTAACTCAGTAATTTCTAAGCAATTTCTTAGTAGGGTCTAAGTCACTAAAGGGCTTCATCTTGGAAGAAGCATATGTTTACGAGAATAGAACGATATTATATGTCATACATTAATAATAAATGATCATCTATTAGACCTCGCATTGCTTTACTACCTAACCAGAGCAAGGAGCGTTCCTAGGTCATGGACAGCGATGCATACCAGGTGGATCAACTAGTAGTAAGGTCACCAGGCTGACGAGTCCTACATTTCCACCAAGAAGCCCAACTAAGAGTGAACTAATGTCAAAAGCTGCCATTATGCTAGAAGAAACCTAGTCACACGGCCGGCATATGACCAATAAGAGTGGTCGATTACCGATGGTGACTACCTGGGAATACCATGAAATGGCTGTGTAGTTATCCTAGTGGAAAAAATTTTGTCACGGAGATAACATAACAAAAGTCGAATGGAAGCTGTGTTAGCGACGGCCCAACTCTTCGAGAAGTCAGGCTATACACGTTCACGTTCAAGTGGTCAGCTATATTAATAATAATAACAATAATAAAATAATAAGAATAATAATAGTAATAATAATAATAATAATGCCTTATAACAGTTCCCACGCTCGACTTTCTATTAACCTCGGCATTGGAATATGAATGCGTAGTTTTCTTGTTCAGCAATCGCGAGGTTGTTATACAGCATACATTTACTTCCATAGAAAAACACACAATACAATACAACACAACACAACAGTAGCTGACGTTTCGGCAGTATCGCCTTCTTCAGAGCCTGGAAGGGTATACTGATATACAATTTATTAGGCAAACACTTCAATAACACTTACAGTAAGAAGAAAAACTCCATGGCAATTACATGATCAACAGCTTCTCGAAAAACTCGCCGCTTTTTTACATGACTTCCAATGAGAAAGGTTAGAACAGCTGATTATAGTCGCATATGGTTGATGACTGCACCACCCCACATCAGAAATTGATATATAGATACGGGGCCAGGTCGCATGTAACCTCTGGGCATCCCTCCCTGCTATTCATTGCCGGATTTTTGGCATTTATCCAAAAAGCCTCTA
>MQTX01000095.1:301966-357955 GCA_009735665.1 Angiostrongylus cantonensis
CAGTTCCCACGCTCGACTTTCTATTAACCTCGGCATTGGAATATGAATGCGTAGTTTTCTTGTTCAGCAATCGCGAGGTTGTTATACAGCATACATTTACTTCCATAGAAAAACACACAATACAATACAACACAACACAACAGTAGCTGACGTTTCGGCAGTATCGCCTTCTTCAGAGCCTGGAAGGGTATACTGATGTACAATTTATTAGGCCAAACACTTCAATAACACTTACAGTAAGACGAAAAACTTCATGGCAATTACATGATCAACAGCTTCTCGAAAAACTCACCGCTTTTTTACATGACTTCCAATGAGGAAGGTAAGAACAGCTGTTTATAGTCGCATATGGTTGATGACTGCGCCATCCCACATCAGAAATTGATATATAGATACGGGGCCAGGTCGCGTGTAACCTCTGGGCATTCCTCCCTGCTATTCATTGCTGGATTTTTGGCATTTATCCAAAAAGCCTCTAGGAGTTTGCGCGTTGGTGTCTTAGTTTCCTGTGCGAGGATATTGACTTCAACTTCAAAATCGTTTCCTAATGCCTTATATATACTCCGTCTCAAACCATCAATGCTGTGGTGCAACAACACGTCACTTATTACTAATACTTCTACGGCAACCTATAATCAAACGTGTAATCAGTCAAGAACCAGAATGTACCACACAATATGGAACCTTGAAGACGGTTGGACGGTTTTGCTCCAATGAGCAGATTCCAGCAATTCTTGCATTCGATTCGTTTTCACCACATTCACGTCCACAAAGGTCTTCGTACATTTCGCGTGTTGTTTCGGCTGATGCTTGAGGGTATCGTGTTCATTTTACGAGTGTCGTAGAATGCTGGTCGAGTCGATTCTCCTTCCAATCATAGAGATAGCCGATCTAAGGCGTTCCCAAGTGGATTGAATGAGAGCGTTGGGAGGGGATTGTACCTTCATCTTGCTTCTTGCTGGACAACATCACTACCCACGGCGGAGATGAATCATTCAACACATTAAGGAGTTTCTCAGTGATAGAAAGAAATTTGTGACTACAGGAGACAAAAAAAAATATTACCATAGCACTATGATAAGCGCCTATAGTAGCGTGTACAGTTCCTACCAGCTGTACTACAGCAATCGCGCCGACGCACAATCTCATCAGTATCCAGAAAATCGTACCGTACATAATCAATGAAAGTTTACCAACAAAGAAATGATGACGTTATATGTGACGTCGTCGTGATAACATAAATTATTTGGAAAAAATGCAAACATTATAACAGCTGTTGAGTTATAAGTGGATGATTCTTTGAACAACATGTTTTTCGATGACATCTATCTAGCAATGAATAGTCTGTTTTGATGTAGGCTAATGCTTTCAACTTTGTAGTAAGCTACTGCCTCATATGCTATAAAAATTTCCCTTCTTAGCACAGAACATCCACCAAGCAACGTTCTCGCTGAGATCTGCAACTAATTTCCACAGTTGCGAGAGATCCACTTCCTCTAAACAATGTCACATGTGTTTTAAGTTCAACACCATCTGCTCGAATGAGACCACTGCGCCATCTCGTTTCTGCTTTGATAGCACGAAGAGAGGAGCAAATTCTTTTTAGCTTCTCGATGTGGGTTTCCATAAGCATTCTTCTCTACCATGATATTGTGCAAATTGTGAATGAACAGTTCAACAGGCAACTGAACGATGCAGACCAATTACGCAGCTGAGTTAATCCTGAAGTGTAAAGCTTTACAGGGGTGCTAAACCAACAATGATGGCAACACCACTATGGGGTGGCACATCAATGAGAATAAACATACTACAATGATCTGATCAAATTATGCCATTAGGCCGGCACACTAAATTCCACGGTGTGCTAATGCTACCAACAGGTCACCTAAGACCTTGAAAAACAAATCATAGTGCATAGAATGATACCTTCATCGATATTTTGCAAACGAATCGTTCAAAGCATTCTTCATGCACGGTTGGAGCACTTTCCCATGAATGTGAGCTCTCACAAAAGCCACCTGTTGCTTGTTGGTTAAGTCATAGTTATAAGATATCCGATTTTTAACAAAGATGTTCCATATTCAATATTTTGTACACCATTTCTGGAAGCACTTTTACTCCGACGAAGTTCTCAACAACAAACGAAGAACATTTTTATGAGAGGTATCTCTGCCAAAAGTGATTAGTTCACGACGCTGGAGAATGGCTACAGAATGATATAAACATATATTATATATATATATGTATATATATATATATTCTTACAAGCTACCCTTGAGCTGACGCGATGTTGGTATAAGATGTCGTTGTTGTTGCTGTCGTTGCTGTGGTTCTAAAGAAGGCGACACCACCAAAACGTCAGCCATCGACTGCAGTAACAACAACAACAACAACGAGGGCGCTTCGTAATTATATTTATGCATATATCAATTATTTATGCCAAGGTTTATAGACAGTCGGCCGGCCTTTCAAATCATGACAATGACGGCTTGTCGTGTGTCTTGTCGGAGATGCAAGAAGACAGGACCCCGTATGAGTGAACGTTATTGACGACGCATACAGCAAAAAAAAAAAACCTTCAGAGAGACCTGTAGAGAATTCAGCAGAACTTACTAAAAATGTTTTGTAGGTTAATCTATGACGCAAAAGGGTTAGTATGATAGGGAATTCCGCAACGGCAGACAAGCGATACGGTTTTTCTCTGACGGAAAATGTCAACATGCTTAAACTTAACGTTAGGTTTAAGGTTGGGATAACGCTCAATAGCCACTCTCTGAGGGGTCACAAAATTATTTAGATCTTCATTCGAACAATCGATAACGACGATTAAAGAGTATTTATTGAACGCTAGTAAAATTTCCCACTTGGCCTTTTAACGTTCATGTTTGTAATTGGTTAACCTTACTGAGCAATAAATCATGAATATCCTAGAGACAGTCTTGAAGACGTTGAAAATAGTTTTAGGAAAATAAATGTTAGGGAGAAAGTTGACGTCCAACGGGAAACCTGACTAAGTAAAGCAAATAGGAAAATTACACAGAGTAAGAGACTAGAGAGAGAAACTGATAATGACTTTTGACGTTTACTTTGAAAGGGCATTTCAAAGAGCCCTAAGAAATAAGAACCTGATCAAGTGATGTAACTACAAAAATTTACTAAGTGATGCGCGACCGCTGAAGGAAATTGATGAAGAACGAATGAAAACTTAGAATGACTGCCGAACAGTGTCTGTTCATCATGTACACTGCTGTTGTAATGATAACAGAACGAATCACCACGGAAGATAGGTGACAAGCATTTGGTGATGGAAAGAAAGAGATAGAAAGAAAAGCAAAGGAGGCGAATGTCCAACACCACATGACATCGCGGACGAGTTGCTCTCTGTAAACTGAACCTAATCGCATTCCAACACACGAGCACCTCCTCAGAAATGTTAAACGATGTGGCCTAGCATCTCTATCCGGAGAATTCATTGTTGTTCTTGATGAGCAAACACATGGTTGTTATTACAGCACTTATTAATACGTAATACCTGATGTTTCGGCGGTTTCGCCTTCTTGGGAGCTTGAGAAGGTCAGATTGGCATGTAATCTCAGTAAAACACTTTCACAACCTCAGCAAACAAAACATAATATACAAATTTTCTGCTGAGGTTGTGAAAGTGTTCGGCTGACTAGAGTGCATGTCAATTTGACGTTTTCAGGCCCTGAAGAAGCTGAAACCGGCGAAACGTTAGTTATATGCTGTAATAACAACATCGTGTTTGCTCAAAAAGAAAAACAGTGAACTAACGTTCAGTGCCAAGGTCGAAAGAAAGTCGATGTTGGGATTTGCTATCTGCTAAGTTTTACAATACTTCACTCTGAATAGTAAAATTTCATGACTCTTCGACACCTCCCAGGCAGAGACCACATAGAGAGAATTCTGTGACAGTAATCTCATCGAGTTCCCATGAAATTTAGAAATCAACTTTACAATGAGTAGGAAATGAATGGGTCTTTGAAAGAAAAGCTGATTCGTCTCCAAGGCTGAGAAACAAGCTCTTGTTGAAGAAGTCCTTTTGACCCCTTTAAAATTTACTGACTATGACGGGCGTGAGAAAAGTTTTACCAAAAAGTATGAAATTAGATAAAAGTCGACCATATAAATATAGAAAATATTTTTTTACGACCAATCACATTATTATGTACACACATTCATTCCACTTTTCAGAAAAGAAAACAAGCATTAGTCACTGTTTCGAGATCGTTAACATACGAGTTTACTTCCTAACTTCTCAGATCTCCGCGCGCCTGGTCCACCAAGCCTTCCATCTCTTAGGCGTCGAGGTACTAGACTTGTCTGAGGGGATAGCAGCACTGGACCGGTACATCGGTAGGCACTGCGAGTCACTGTAAAGGCCAGATATGCATTCAATCACCTCCAACGATGCTTAATGAAGTCGAATGCATGGGGCATCCCTCAGGAATTGATCAACGCCGAAAGCTTTATCCTTTATTATTCTAACTTTCAGAAACTTTCTAACCAATGTCAAGTATTTCAATGGTTAACACTTATCATTGTCTACACGAAACTTTATAACAAAAATAAAATATCTGCAGATTTTTCACCAAACTTTTCGAAGACCATTAACATTACACATAGAACAGGTGCAATGAAACTCATCGACAACTAATCCTATTCCCATCCGAACCGTTAGACCTGCTCCCATAACATTTTAATTCTTAACGAAATTTTTCCAAAACAAACGTCAATTGGAGAGTGAGACTGTTAAATCGACCGCCTGAAGTGGTCGTCGGTTAAGTGATAATCGCTGGTGGATTCGGTGTATCCTCGTGAGGTAGCAAATGGCCAGCAACTGCCTATGGTGACGCCCTGGGAGCACTCTGGATATTTCGGGTTTCCAGGGAGAATTACGCCCCGACTAGTAATCAACGAGAGGGGAGATAACAGAGCTTCACGTTGCAATCGAAGCCATAGACGGGTTCGATTATCATTGCAGCTGGAAGTTGCAAGAATATAGAACGAACTGAAGTGCTAGGACACGGATGGACAGGACAGGACAGTGACATGACATATGAAGACGGACGATCTAAGAAAACAAACAATTCATCAAATAATCAATTAATCATCAAATAACCCTTTTGTTCTCTCAAAGGTGGTCTCACATTTCCATATACTCACAACACTATGGAATTTCGTTCGGGCATTATGAGTATTATGCGCCCTAAGGCATGTAAAGCATGTCGAAGATAAGGTGGGCCGGAAAAGTATTACGTATGAATGATAACCGATGGACAAGAGCTATTAGTGACTGGATTCCTCGGGATGTCAAACGTACTGCAGGAAGACCATCGACCCGATGGTCAGAGTTCTTCACGAAAATCCTAGAAGAAAGATATGATACTCGACGAGTCCCTAAAGCGAGCAGAACCCAAAGGGCTACTCTTGCACGCGACAGGGAAAAGTGGAGGATTTACTGGCGCCCGCTCGAGTCACTCGACGATCAACGGGACTACAGGTGATACAGGTGAAGGCATGTATTCCGCAGTGGTTAGAAATGTTCTGCAATAAACATGGGTTTGGTCCCGTGTCCAGAGCTTATCAGTCCTTCTCTCTCTCTCCGGGGTTTCTATACCTTCCAAATTCAGATATTCTTTATGTCAAGCTTTCACTTGCGAAAGTAGGCAATGGGTGGATGTGTATGATGTGAATATGGCAAAGTGTCGTGTTATTTTCTTATCAGCTCTGACGTCGACGACGACGGCAGCGCTATTCAATGCAATGGTATGACAGACAAGAAAAATTGGACTATGGTGAAGGGAAAAAGGCTATAGTATATAGATGAGTGAAACGTTAACGATGGCGACAGTTTTAAACAGAAAATCTCAAGCTTAAGAATTATTTTGACGCACTCCAGCTTTTATTCGTGAAATTCTCACACACTGAGTATGACCAGTCCAAATGGTGCTCAACATTTTTTCTTGACATTGACAGAATTGACACTTCTTAACAGTAGTTCAACGGATCCACAAGAGTTGCGAATGCCTGTTGTGATGACGACCTGGGGCAGAGTTTGGTCAGGCCGACCTCGGGATTCTAGGGAACTACGATGACTAAATCAACAAATCTCCTAATAAATGGAGATTACGCTGGGACCCGCACAACCAGTGATGACGGGCTATACAAGTATCCAAGTATCCAAGTAAGTTCAACGGAACAGAAAGGGACCAAAACATTTCCATGATTATTCTTAATTCATTAAATACAGCGACGGTTCGAAACCTTTTTAAATAAATGAAACAATTGCGAAATTTTCTGTCCTTATTACCGTACTGTTCTGTTCCTAAAGCGTTCCTCCCTTACTTTGCTAATCAATACACTGTTACAATTTTGCGATGTAACAGATGACGTTTCGTAGTAAATGCCACAACTGAGAGCGTTTCGGGCACAAGCATAGTATTTGCTTTCACAGTTCAATAGCCATTAAACTTATTACAAAAGTAGAAAAAACATAATCCAAGAGATTTAATATCAGAGCAATATTATTACTGCGTATTATTCTACTAACGAAACAAGTTTGTAGATAACAGTGAACACATCAAATGATGGAACGATTACACGATTGAACATTCATTCCTTCACTCCAGTCGTCTCCTGGAACTGCTGACTTCCCAGAAAAATCATAGGACAACTTCTTTTCTATTCAGCCATATTGCTAGCAAACCATCTGCATGTAACGTAAGACAGGCGTTGGTGGTGGATCCCCTATCAGCGACAGTGAGATGAAAAATAGATTTCCATTGAAAACGACAAGTGCAGAGCTCGTTGAACTAACTGTATAACAAAACTGTGGACAATACTTCTACATAAGAGCTAGTGTCATCGTTAATTCAGTGATTTTCCGTGAGTAATGCCCATGGCCTTGCCGACGCACCAACGCAAACGTACCGCCCATTTTTTGTCGACTACAACACTTTCACGTCGCTTTATTTTCCTCCATAAGAGAAGATTTTGAGGGAAACAAGATATTCACTTGAGTGACGATAGCCTTCGACTAGGACTAACGGTACCCTAATGGTGGAAAGAAGAATATGACAAAGAATTTCGCAATAAGGCAGAAACTCGTAAGCTAGAGCTAGTTTGTGGGCTTTATACACCTTATTAGTTGAAGGAACAAAATTCTTTCAAGGCATGCGGAAATTAGTCGAAAATAAATAAGCACTAGGAAAGCATGAAGCTGCTTTACACAGAGTTCCACTACTCTGAAGCAAACTGAAAATCAAAGATGACAAAACGAAACTTACTTCGGTTGTTCCCCATTTCCCCCATTCCCATGGTTCTTCCCTCTCAGTAACTTCATAAACAAATCATCGTATTCCACAGCTGATCTTTGACTCCCACACCACCACATTTTCACAGTAAACCTCGTTTGAAGTGGGTAAAAAAATTTTGTCAGAGTTTTTGAAATTACGAAAGTTAAAAGTATAATTCAATTAACTACTCCCATTCCGGATATGAAATGTTACTTCTCAATAACAGTTATGTCACCATGTGAATGTTAAGCTATATAGTTTAATCGTACGAAAAACTGGACTGAACCACTATCAATAAAGTAGCTTAGAAGGTACATAGTTGAAGTAGAGCCATAGAGTCTAATCCAACAATTGAATCAAAGATTTCCCTAATGCGAGGAATCATGGACCGGTCCGTCGTAAGTCGAGATGGCGCTTCCCCTGCTGTCCGACGGAGAGTTCAAAAACCAAAAGCAATTGTGTATTTGCCCTGATACGTACATGGATTCAATGGATACAATCACTGCCTCCACTGAGCCTAAATGACTTTCATTGGTTATGTACGTATTCCTATTAATGCATGTGTGTATGTGTAGTGCACTTATGTATGTCAAATGTATTCCCTACGTGGATTCGGGTGAAAAAAACTGGAATCAAGTGACTGGAAAGTATCTAGACAACGGATCTTGATCGCCTTCAATAGGTAGCCACGTCTATACCAGCAGAGCGCGGAAAGCTACGAAGGTCCATGGGTGAGGCGAGTGAGTTACACGCTTGCCAAAAGCAGTAAAAATAATTAAGTCCGTGATAAAACTGTGATGACCTTTGAATGTTTCGAGCGTGCGGAGTTCAAAGAAAAATTTTGGCGAGGGAAGGACAATACGACTATCAGAGAATTTCTTAGTGCTTTCCTGAATCATTTAATGACTAATAATTAGAGTCCGAAGCTTGTTTTTCACTACAATGCTGATATTTTTTTGGATAACCAGAATATTTGGCGAGGTGAAAATCTGATTGTATTAGAAAAGATACCTTATTATATCTATTCAAAAGTGAGTATGGCCCCTTAAAAATGTCATCCGATTTTTTAAAAGTGTTAAGTATCAAAATTTCCTAAAGAAATAACAATGAAGTGTAGATCTACAAAACTCCAAAACACATCAACAACGCATTTGGTGACGTCATCGTATTTTAATAGACGAAATACTGCGTGTTCAATTGCTTTCACTTTCGAAATACGATCCTTGATGGAAAGAGGGCCGGAAATACGTTCGTTGGATTCTGGAACAAAATTTTGTCCCGCAGGCAAAGATTCCTAGATTGTAACGCTTTTCATTACAATAAGTAAAATTCACTATGAGCTGAAATATGTTGATTTGAACTTGAAAGCGGCCATTATTTTCACACAGCATGAATGGAAATCAAGTCACATCGGACGCTAAGTGTTAACGAGGCTTCAGATGTGATATAGACAATACAGATGAACGGAATGAATTGAAGGGCTGATATCACGACGGAAGCCTGTGCGTAGCCAACTAGATCGCCCAGGATATATAGCAGCTTAATGTAGCCGGCTATTCCCTCGAAATTAATGCTGTATGAATAGAGTGGACGTACTGAATAATGCAATCCTACGACTAGTCTTTGCTCTATATCTTTTTCCACTCGGAATATCGCAACAATTGGCCTCGAACGAGGCAGGAATTTTCGACGAGGAAGCGTTTTTCAACTCTGGATTGAACTTTGAACGTAAAACGGGAAACGGAGGACATCGTTTTTCGTCATCAGCACAATTCCGTGAAGCACTTAAACAACTGATAGTAGAAAACAACAATGTGTCATGAGGTCGTAGCCTAACGTTTTCATACAGTAATTCTCTTCGGTGCTGACACGTCATACTGGTAAAGTATTCGAAAGAAAAATGGTGCTCGAAGACGCAATCTAAACTATAATAACAACCTAACAGTGGGACAAACCACCCATCAATCAATAATTATGGTTCTATTGTGAAGGAATGAAATCTAAACAAATGGACATCTTCATAGTCAGGTGTTGGGCACGCAAAAGCACGAAGAGCAAGGAGAACTGCCAGCTATTAAATGAATTTTGGAAAGTCACACATATCTAGTTGTCGAAAATTCTGCTCTTCCCAGAAAAGCACTGGCTTCCTGGATATTTTAAACACTGTGGTAGAAAATCAATAGAATCACTGAAAAACCGTACATGCAACTCAACTGTATCGACGAAATTGGCGCCCGCTCAGCCCATATATGTTTCCATCGAATTCTTTCCCATACATGAAAACCAAGGACAAATCATACTCGTTGTACTTCAGTTGTTTCCTATTTGAATATTGTCACCATGTTCGTACCTACTTTGAAAGCGTTTGTTTCTCTGGAGGAGCACTTGTGACGAACTGTCTTACATTATTTCTCTAAAGGATTCCACAGTCAAATGAATTGAACAAATAGCCTTAATAGTTTCAGCAAACTTTTAACTGAAAATTCTTTTAAGAATTGGCCGCATCACTAAGGGCTGCACTCAAATTGCACTTTGTGCTGTTGTAAGAGACGTCCATCATCTTCTGCCTCATCGTCGTCCTCTACTCGCCTCTGCTTTTCTCTGTACCTCGAAAATATTCAATTGTTGGACGAATTGGACAAATAATCTTAATGGTGTCAGTAATCTTCTACGAGAGGATTGCTTTCAGAACTCGTTAGATAAGTATAGGCCGTAGCCAAATTGCCCTTTACGCAATTGCAAGAGACAGCCAGCACTCCTGCACCGCCGTCGCCTCTCTCACTCTCGCTTCATCGCTTCGTAGATGAAATTGATTTGGGATAGAGCCGACGTGAACTCATCAAAGAAGAAAAACGGTCTCCCTGACTACTAGCAGCTCAACTGATAGTAGGGACGTGAAGCAAATTGACAATCTAGATGATAAGAGCTCGAACAAACCACAAATATTGCTGGCATGCTAAGGCTTACAATAAAGGTTTGAAAAGAAGAGGAAGGTATAAAAAACCCGTAAAATAATTATTTAATGACTTTTTAATCTACAGTCTACATAATCGGTCGATGTATGGAAATTCTTCTATGTAAAAATCTAGCAAACAAAGATTAAGTTAGACATTTTGACAGGTTTTCCCGCCATAATGAGTTGGATGGGAAAAAGATTCTAAGCATAAGTAAATAAGGTGCTTTATCACTTGTTTTTCTTCCTTTTTCCCTTTTTGTCAGATTCTCAATGATTGCTAGAAATTGTGGCAGGATCTATAAAGAGAAAAGCAAGCAAGAACACGAGAAAGTGCATCGTTAAAGTTCACGGCGAAGCGTCCATTACCAGTAAGCCCTGCTCTTCGTTGCTGAAAAGCAGCGAATAGGTGGAGGGAATGGGAAAGCGAGGGGAGAAGGAAGATATTGGCCGACGCCCTCTTCTCATTTTGCACTCACGACGTCCATTTGCATGACGTTTTGTTGCGGTCGCGTTCTCCGAACATTCTAGGCCAGTTTTTTTGGAACAAGGCGATAATCCGGACGAAACGACAAGGAATAAATAATGACTACAGCCACATGCAAGGTGTACTTTCATGGGTTTCGGCGCTCTGCCAATTAAATACAAGGTCGAAAGTCATTTCGACGACGAGCCGAGTCTATTGAAACGAGAAAAACTGAATAAACCTTCTCGCCATAGACGATGAAAAAAAAAAGAAAAGAAAAAGCGTTGAATCGTAGTTCTGAGTGTGATTGGTTCGATATTACCGCACGACGTTTCTCTTCTGTGGATGTGTACATCAGCATTACTTCACTATAAGTGATAGATGACTACAACAAATTTCTCCAAGGAAATTCTAAACGTGGTTTTCTTAACTAAAATAATCTCTTGGCAGGATTTTATCTGAACATACAGCGACTTTCGAAACCTTTCGCAAAACGCTAACTTTTCGCTGTTTGCCCTAGCCACTTTCCCAATCACATACTGAAGAACAGGCATTGATGTGGGATCGCAACTTTTTCTCAACCATAACACTCCGAACTTCATAGCTCCCCGAAGAAGCCACAGCTATTCTAACAAATTTTCGTGAAAAAAAGTTCAAAGATAAGCCTTAATTTGCTCCTAAAGCTATTCAACCATCAGTTCGCGATAGTCTCCGCTCCCCACTATCGGTCTTTGCCCGATTCGGAAAGCCTGCAAAACCTAGTGAAAGAACAGATCATTATGGGGTACTGTAGTGTGGCTAATTTAAGAGTGAAGCAAATGAGTTTCTGTCGTCAGTTAGTTGGCATACGATTTCCATTTATATAAAGCTCATAAGTTGGACACAGTAGACTGAAAGTTAAGAAAAACTGTCGAAGTCACCAACGCTCTATCAGAAAACCACAATTTGTTCCATTAAAACCGAAGACGGCGAAAAAATTCCCAGAATCTGAGTTAGCGTTCTTTCTTCCTTTTTTCTTCAACGATTAAATGGAAGTGAATGATCGTAAGAACGCAGTCACCTTGACGCTATGGCGCAAAAACCCTTAGCTCACTACTCGCTCCTCGTTCGTTGTCTATTTCCAAATCGATACAGACTTGGATTTTACTTACAAAATAATGGAATTATCTCTATGCAGGACGTTAATGTTAAGCTGACAATGAGTATGTTTTAATAGAATAACCTATGAACGATAAAAGGATAAGACAACGCTTTTGACCCTAAGCGGTGCATGATGCATTCGACTCAATTCACAGCGCCGTAGAGGCGATTGAATACAAATCTGACCGGCATGACTTGCAGTAATCCACGGATGTGTCAAGTCAGTCTTGCTATTCTTCCCAGATCGGTGTGGTACTACTTTACCGATATCGGCAGAATAGTAGGCTTGGGGAACCCGAGACGTGGAATCGACCCAACGATCACGTGAGTGTTGCAGCGTACTTCTAACTACGGCTTTACACGTACACTAGATATCTATAGGATTTCTCTTTATGAAATGCAACCACAAATGATGTTAAGATATTTGCAGAACTAATACCCCAGGCCAGATTGAAACCCGTGAGTACCCTTTCCGAAGGCTCACATGTTGCCCGTTGCACAACTGAGGCTTTGTCTTCCTTTCAGCCATTTCTCAGCAGTAAATAAAAATTTAAACGTTATAGGATTCTTATTTTTCTCTATTTTCTTTCATTCAATAATCGAGTGCGACTTATAATGAAAATCACATTTTACAGCTATCGGGCAACAGTACAATGGGACAGAGAGGGACAGCAAACAGGCTGACATCATATGCAAATCTCAGGCTTCCCGTGAACTGTTCGAAACAATGATTTGCAGATGAAATGAAAAGGAAAACATTGGTGTCGTCCAGATAGTACAGTCGATGCCACGAAACGATGTAACGAACTTTACGAACATTTGCGAAAAGTACACATTTAAAGTGCATCGTCTACGCTGGAGAAACGATAAACCTGTACAGAAATACGCTCTGAAGAGCAGATAGAGGGAACTCTGTGAATTTCGATCTTGTCCACTTTTTTTGCTGCTGAAAAGATGGAGAATATAACTGAATTCTCGGTAACGAAATATGAAACGAAACGATACGATCCACTCCGCACAGAGAACAGCGAAGCGTAAGCTAAGTTCATATGAATCAAGATGGTGATATCGATTTCTACGTGATCTACAGATCACCATGTCGCGTGATCTACACAGTGATTCGGTAACGAAACAAAACAAAGGGCCTAGTAGAACTCAAGAAATACTGCGATCTGATGCAGTGCATAGAACTATAGGTACGAAAATACATCATGGAAATTTACGAGGACGAAGACACCACATCGATAAGACGAACGATTATTGAGCATTGACTCGGGTCACCGGTTCTGAGGAAGATGAAGATGTCGAAACATTAACCGGATAAACATTTCTATCAGCTTCATGTTAGCTTAATAATCAGATTACGAATGTTTACATACGAAATGTTGATCAAGAAAACGAATATGGGAGCTGGTTATGAAACAAGGACGACTCAAAACACTCAAACCTGCTAGGGCTAATGGCTAAATGGTTCCGCGTCAATCAAGTGGACCATAATATGATCAGGTCGGACGCGCGCACTAAGGTCCATCCAGGTGTTGTTTTTGGCGCGAAAACGACTACCACTCAAACATCGTAAAGTTGTCCGTCCGTCCATTCGTGTACGTCTGCGGAAAATTCATAAGACAAAAGTGACGATGGCCAGATGTCCATATAAGAAAGCTGGTTCTCGTCTACTGTCATGAAATCATTCAATGGGACTGCGCATTCTCTAACGCTATGAATTGTATGGAATGCACGAAGACTAAACTTTGAAATCGTGGAAAATTCTGTCTTGTCATGACACTTGGCAGTACGTCCTCCGATATCGTACTCTTAGCAACGTTTTGAAATTCACTGATGACTCATTTGTAAACAAAAAAGTGCCTTCTTCAGTCATATGTTGTGTACTTTCCTCCAAACTACCAGCTCAATGCAATAACGAAATTTACAGCGCAAAGAAAAAAAAAACACCAAGCAGTAATGCACAGAAAAGAACCAAGTTCTCAATCGTCAACTCTTTCCCAATTCTCTGCCAAGGGATTCAAACGGGAAAATTGGGCTGAACTGTCCATGAAGGTCTTTAATTCTAGACTGTTTTCTTGGTGAGCGAAGCTGAGGTTGATAGCGGGAAGATTTCCTCATTACAGTGCTGGCTGACATTTCAGTGATTCCCAACTTTGCTTTTACTCCCTTTTTTGGAACTGAGCTGGAATTGCATTCATGGAGGAACAGAAGAATGGCAGGAAAGTAAGGACTAATAATGGTCATCTCTTATTCACCCGTTATACGACTCAATGAGGTTGATCGTATGGAAATCCCGCACGGAGTGTATCCTTATTGACCAATCGTACACGAATCCGGAGCAAATTGGCGACGAGCAAGGGATCCTGTAAAATTGTGTCACCTATGTACATCCTACATAATGCAGCATTCTTAAATAGAGATAAGTTCCTTTTTTAAAATTTCTGATTTCTGTTTAGCTTCGGAGTAGATAATCAATATTTTGTTAGTAAGTTGACACCAGTTCGCACGAGCTTACACAAATACTAAACTCAGCTGTTTCAGCGCTTCCATTTGGACATTTTTAAGTCATTAAATATAAACAAACGACTTAAGCTTTTTTATTTACCGCCTACCACAATTTCAACGGCAGGGTATAATGCGAATTCAACCACAATGGTACTGAGATATTTGCGAAACTCCGATCGGCAGGTGCCTGCTGTGGGATCGAACATGACCCTTCGCGGAAAGGAATATCTCAGAGTCATTGTGGTTGATTTCGCAGAATACTACTTCAGCTGAACTTTAATTAGAGAGGAATCCCAAAAATTGTGGCACTTGCTAAAAAAAGGAGAAGTAAAAGTAGCATTTTTTTTTCCTCTTGTCGTTTTTCCATATTCTTCACACAGGAATACATAACATGGAATTGTGTAGACATGTTAAACGATTTGCCATTACTACTGTTATTATCATTTTTGTTGTTGTTATTATTGTTGCTGTCATCATTATTGCAATTATTCACTATAATTATCAGTTATCATCATCAATTGTTATTACTTATTACTACTACTTGGATACTTCGATGGCAGGTCTTCACTGGTTTCGCGGGCCTCAGCATACTTCGGTTTTTTCGGAGCCTTGCTGGTCTAGCTACTGTGGTTCCCTGGAGTGCCGAGGTCACCCTGGCCAAAGTCTGCCGCAGGTCTTCACCACCACAAGCAGTCGCCGGCTTTTGTGGAACAGAGGAAGACTTTCCAACCATGCGACTAGTTTCATACCAGCACGGTGATCGATCATGGCACTAGTTTACTCTTTGTTGGGCTTCCTAATGGAGACGCCAAACTCTTTCTCAGCGTGGGAGACTTTGCAGTGAGAACGAATCCCCACCATACATTGCAGCCCGACACCCGGGAACACCTCCCAACCACGATGAGGCGTCAAACCGCTAGGTGGATTGAATGCTATTATCACTAATATCTTTCGAAAATTCGAGGACCAAAGAAAAAACCTGGAGGAAATGCAAGAAAGATAACAACCACTAGAACTTCTCATCCAGAGTGTTCGAAAGAACGAAAATGCAAAACGAAACATTTTGGTTTACAGCTAAGATGAAAGAAAAGCAACTTCTGGAGGAGCAGGACACAAAAGGATTCGGATAAAAGCCATTCGCGTAAAGTGGTGGCTCACTGTAATTTTTTAAGCTTTGGCAAGAATAAGTATAACAACGGAAGAACGCAATGCCGACCGAAATATGGGCCTAGAGTGTGAGCTATAAATAGCAACATCTATCGGTTTTGTGGTTCGTTTCCCTATCTCGTTGACACGAGAATGGATATAATGTGTTCAACTGAAGCCGAGTCATAAAAGCTGTTTCAGTTTCCCATGCAGTAAAGCTAAACAGTAAAAACTTGCAAAATAATACGTGATCTTTCTTTGATAAACTTCCTTGAAATACTGCGAAATAGTAGTTCAAGTCGGAAACGTTTTTGTCAGACATAGCAAATGGATTCAGAAGAAAGCGCGCGTTCGTCAAAACTGCACACAAATCCATTTGCCCAGCGGTTCGTTGCAAAGAGAGAAAGAGAGGAAAGAGGGAGGGATATGCGCGCCTGGTGTGCAAATGGTGTTGGCCAATGAGACGAGGAGACGAACTGCTGAGTACACAAGAAAATGGCGGCGAGCCGATGTTGAGCAATTGCCCTCCTCAATCTCCCTCAATCCCGCTACCCTTCGACTCTCTCGACTCTTGCTCAACCTCTGGGAATGTGGTCGTCATCGCTAGCTGGGGGCTACGATGAAGCTGGGCTAACTGGGGGCGATCGGCCATTGAAGAGATTTTGAGGACGAGTGACGGCGACGACCCTCGACCCTCTTGACTCTTCCTCAACCTCTGGACTTGTCATCGTCGCCGATGACTGAGAGCTACGATGGACGTCCTGCATTGCAGAGGTTGAGGATGAGTGAAGACGCCGACGTCGACGACGTTGTGCAGCGTTTTGCCAGTGAACACAGAGTGCTACACAGAGGTTGAATGAAGCTCTCACCTTACTCTCTACTTCATATCTGACGACTGTGTAGAAAAAATGTCGCAATCATCCGGTTCTTGCATGGAACGTAAAGCCGAAAGTCTTTTGTATTTCTCGTAGATCAGCTTTTTTAGACAATAACAGAGGGTTATGTTAAATTCAGCTTGTCGACGTATTAGGACCAAAAATAGAATCGGTAAGTAATTTTTAAAGCTTATCAGAATGTTAACGAAACGTCATTGAGATGGCGTTATGGGGAGTTCAATAAGAACTGGTTCCTATTCAAAAATACACTAAATAGTTCGGTAAATGGTCCTATTTCTGGCCCTTTTGTAGTTATCGCGGGCACCATATAATCAGCTCATCTACAGGTTGATTTCAGATCCGGATAGAGAGCAAAATCGTAGTTGAAGAACTGCAAGATCCATGGTCAAGAGTTCACACACACAATGTTCCATGACGAGTGCTTTATTGAACTACGATTACCTCACGAAATCGATGTTTTTCAGAGAGAAACAGAGAAAATTGTCGAATGTTCATTAAGTTTTTATGGTTTCATTCGACTCACAGATGTTTAAACACTTTTCCTTTTGTCCTTTGCGTTTCACTACTTTTTCCTCTTTGTTCACTGTGTAGCGATATATATCTACACCACGGTTGTTTAGAAAGTCGCACATTCATTCTTTTTAACAGTCCTTGGGAAAGAGTTTAGCGCAGTGGTCAGAGGTGTACTGAAATATAAACATGATCGTTGATTCGATCATCTGCCCTTGGCAAATCAAGCCTACCATGTTTCATCGAGATTAGCTAGTTAGCATCAGATTTGTGCTTCAAGGATAAAAAGCACTGACTAGATGATTCTCAAGACCAGCTTTCTATTAATTTTGACACACTTAGTGGAAGAGTAATAGAAAGTGGCAAGTGTGTGGAAAAGCTATTTTCTTTCCAACGCGATCAAAAACATCTAGGTTTCTTAATTTTTCTGTTGGGTTTATGGAGATATTCGGCTGGCTGAATTACAATCAACTTAGGCTTTCTAGGCTCTTAAGGAGGCAAAATATGCCGAAACATCAACTTTTGTGAATAAAGTACACTCTTTCACAAACTCATGTGTGTTTACCTCTTGGTATAGCGAATTACTGAGTAGGTAATTTAAAGACTGATTTACATTAAAGCTCCGTAACAATGGACACCCATTTTTTAAATGATTGAGCTGACAACAGGTTAGCTAGTTGTAAGAGATAGAGAGTCATTGTATATAATAAATATAGCCTCATTGTAGGCTACTGCTGTACCCGTACCTCCAGCTGATGAGGAAACACGGTGTCGAGCGGCTGGCGCAGGTCTCGGAGTCTGGCAGTGCCATGCCCACCCGTCGCTGCGTATTTGCACACTGTCATCAATAAGTAGAAAAAAAACAAACTCACCAAATCTTTACATAAGAGAAGAGTTTCATACGAGCATCGTTAGTGATAAATTGCTCAATGATTCTAAAAGCTTTCTAGAGTACATTTCATTGCTGGTTCCATGGATGGGATCGCAACACTTTCCAAAATGTTGGTTATCAATGTCTGTTTGATTTATGCATGTATCATTCCACGGCACCTCAATTCAGTTTTTCTGAACACACAGCGTCTCGACTGTTTGTTAGAGCTCTGAACCACCAAACATCTGGCGCATGTTTTAGTTAAGGAAAGATTGTTGATGATTAGAAGAAGAATACGTCCAAGATTCCAGAGCTCGTTCAATGTAAATCAAAATCGAAGAGTGATTTTAAAATGATTAGAAAGAAATGGGATGCAATTAGATTTTGTAATTTTTTTCTTTTTCTTCACGAAAACCTTGAACGGGGCAATGAGAACGCGTTTTGATGTGCTGCACTTCACGAAAACCTCCAAAACCACAACTAATCTAATTAGACGAATTCTGACTAGATGATACCATAAAGTTTCTTTTCGAATTAAATCAGGAAATTTGGAAACGAAAAAAGAAACGAGAACAAAGAAAAACAGCGCCACGAAACTCTGAATGAACTCTTTAACTTAGCTCATGTCTTTTATGACAGCTATTAAGACTTCGACACTAAAAGTTCACAAAAAAACCGATTAAAACAATAAAGTTAAATAAAATTTGTAACCAGATATCAAGTATGTATTCGAGATATAAATGTAGCATAGGTGAAAATCGTACGTTTGTTTGTTTTACGGGAGAAGTTAGGAAGGTTTCAGATTCGACTACAGACATCCCAGTGAGTGATTTACATCACAAAAGGATACTGACGAAGCCGTGAGAAGCACATACAAATCGCATTGACGAGTGAAAGGAATAGCAATGTCCAAAGCAAAATTCCGATGAACAGAACTCGTTCTGCAAAGAATTCTTTCTTATTGATTAGTCTCATGGCTGCAAAGTAAGGAGGAAAAACGCGTCTCCAAAGTGCGAGCTATTTTTTTCACTGATGCATTTATACACGTATACATACACCTGCATGAATGAGCATACATTCCAATGTGTATGTATAGATACACTTGCATACACGTGCACGTGTATACACATAAGTTTATACACATGCGTACATACACATGTGGTCTACACACGCACGATTACGCATTTATACTTTGTCAAACCATCTGGTCTCATACGCAGCACATACTCGTAAACATTTATTTCTTTGTCTGAGTCAAATATTTGGGTTTTACGCAAGAACTGAAGTTCTTTAATCTTTGTTTCATTCACCCAACAACTATCAGCCTGTCAGAGGTAAAAGGCTTGAATGAAATTCTAGATTGAGTTCAATAAATGGACTTACAAAGTAAGATTATGGTTTTAAAATAGAAGCAAGCGATATAGAACTATTAATAACGCCACTCAGAAACACCATTCTATTAGGAACCTCATTTGGAAATAATCTTTTGTATCTTTTGTACGATTTAGCTAGCACGACGTTGGTGTACACAGTTCTTTGAAATTTCTTTTTAAACATAAAGGGCGCTTCTCAGGATCGACTTTCTGTTAACCTCAGCATTGAATTATAAATGAGTCGTTTTCTTTTTCAGCAATCGCGAGGTTATTATACAGCATACGTATACTTCCGTGCAAAAACACATACAACACAACGGTAGCTGACGTTTCGGCAGTATCGCCTTCCTCAGAGCCTGGAAAAGCATCAAAAAGGATAAAGCTACCGACGTTGATCATTCCCTGAGAGATGTGCTATGCATTCAACTTCATTAAGCATCGATGAAGGAGATTAAATGCATATTTGGTCCTTGCAATGACTCGCGGTGGTCTACCGATGTATCGAGCGTGCCTCTATCCTCCCAGACCACTCTGGTACCAATGTGCTGACCCCGGGGGGTGGAAGGGTTGGTGGATTATAGGCACGGAGATCGACTCCACGTGTGTGTCACGGGGCGCCTTCGACCACTACGCCACACGCGTCCTTTAGAAGTGTGTACTGACACGTAATTTCCGGCACATGTTCTTCCTCAGTGGAAGGCACGTAAAAACGGCGGGTTTTTCGAGAAGCTCATGAGCATGTGAATACCACATGGAGTCTCATCTTTCTCATCTTTTTGTTTGTGTTATTGAAGCGTTTAGTTTAGTTAATTGCAAATCAACATACCCTTCCAGGCTCTGAAGAAGGCGGTATTGCTGGGATTAACTGTTGTGTTCCGTGTTTTTTATGCAAAAGCAAACGTATGCTGTATAGCAACCTCGCGATTGCTGGAAAAGAAAGGGGGAGACACGACAGTTTTTGAACGGAAGCTCAAAGAACTTTAGTAGTTGCAACACGGGTGATTATAGCAACGGAGCTCCACAATTTATTAACAGAGAGGTGTTTTGTTTCATTCAGTATAACGGATGGGAGTTTGAATGTTACATTCTTTAACGAACAACGAAGCTTTCCAGAATCCGTCATTCTTCAAGTTGAGCTGAACCTGAATTTCCACCTGAAGAAGTCACCAACAAAGAATGAGTGACAATATTTTCGATGAGAAGAAATCCATCCGTTGAGATGTAGACAATAGAATGCAGTAAAATTGCAGAATGATTCACTGAACGGAATGCCAATTTGCTAGATTTCGATGGTCAGATAATGGATACGGTAACTGAGATCGTAATGATGTGCGTAGTTCTTCGTTCAGATTAATTTAATATATTTTTGATAATGATCTCAGGAGTTATTTCAATGTGAGTGGAAGGAGGTGTAATACCGTAATCCATGAGTTTTTCACAAATCTAAAATCAATGCTTTTGGACTATTGAATGATTGATATAAGGATTGGTGAACGTCTGCCAGTACGTATCTGTAGTATTTCCCAACAACCAAAATATAACATATCGACCAGAATATCTGACTCCTAGTCACTCCTCCTCTAGTCACTCCTACTGTGCTCCCGAGAGTGCTAACCGCTACTAGTGTAACTTACTGTTACTTCCCATTTGTTGGAAGTTCTTGGGAAGTACAGTGTGTTTTAAAGACCAAATGGAAGTCAATTTAGTAATGCAGCACGGTACCAATTTTCCGACTGCGGACAGACGGAAGCTTCAGTGGAGCTGGAGCTTGGGATCGAGCCAGAGAGCACGTGTATCTTACAGATGATCTCTAATCGACTACACTACACACGAATTGTGCTCATCGTCATTAAATTATCAAATAAATGCTTAGTACCATATAATCTTGTTTTAAATGAATAGCCATATGATTCGATTTACTTTTCCGCACGTAAACCGTCAGTTGGTTAGTGGGTGATTCATCTGTGAGCCTTCTATTCTCGTTATGGTTAAGAGCAGCGTAGTTGCTCGGAGGACGAGGCTAGTTCGACGGAGACCAAGCGCTTTACTCTTTCTATGTGAAGCCTTTTATTGCTAATGTTTTCGTTTCATGTCATGTAGCAGGATTTACTTGTGTTCGCCCTGAGTATAGGTGGGACATACTTGCTGGACGTGAGTGCTGACCAACTATCAGTCACTTTGTTGCTCATTTTTGATCGAGTATGCTTATAAGCATACAACCACCCACTCAAGTACACCTACAGACCTGTCTCAGAGCAGGTAAATGGTCATTTATAGTCCTCTTTCATCGAACAGGAGACGCTCCACATAAGCTTGCAACTGATTAGCTGCTGAATCCGTACACAAGGTGAATTAGCGGGCTGTACATCGAATAGATATACATGAGAAACCTCATCACAGCAGATGGAACAAATGAACAGGTAGAAAAACAAAACACTAACCAGTATAACTCAAGCAATAATGAAGGACAGAAAATGCGTTAAAATTTCACTGGTCTTTCTTCCTTAAGCAAAAAAAAAACCGTGTATTACCGTTCCTCCCTCAGCTTCAGTTGAGCAATAAGCCCTCGTGTGTAGATAATTCCAAATAGTGAAAACAGGAGTGCTTTTTTTTCATTCCACTGCTGTTAACAAAATATCACTAAATGTTTTGGTATCAAGTCCACGTTGTCACAAGCATCCAGTCTGCTGCATCCGGATTCATGAAGTTATTGTTACTGGTTATGAAGTAAGAAAGAATAACGTTGCTGAGATATTTGCAAAACTCCGAACCGCAAGTGTCTGCGATGGGGACCGAACACGGTCTTATCCTTTCCGGAGGCTAACGCGTTCACCACCACACCTTTTAATTATTAGTATTAAAAATTATTAGGCAGTAAATAAAAACTGACGACATAGTAAGGACGAATTTCGGATAGATGTGAAATTCGATCACTTCGTTCAGATTTCGCCGCTCGCGTTGTCTTTTCAAGAGGAAGAGCAACGAAAGAGCACAGCATTATCAACTATGTTGCTCGAAAGAGTATTTCTCTTTTTCTTTTCAAGCAAAAGATACTTCAAAAAGACGATTGATATTATACATTTTTCAAGCAATGCCTATTGGGGAAGTGTTTTTCCAAGTTGGGCTAAAACTATAAACAGAGATAAGTCACGTAAGCTCATTAGTCGGGTAAACAGACTGGATATAAATAGCACAGTAATTAACAAACACTATGTTAGTTTCCAATTTCGGCCTACTAGGCGTTAAACTATGAGCTATATTTTCTTCGATTACTATTCTAACACGCAGTTCACATTACATTTTTTCGCTTAATGTTTTTGACATCTTCGTTTTCTTCAGAACCCCTCTGATTCACGTCGATAGCTCACAGGTGGTCTTTCTGGCAGTCTGTGTCTTTAGAAACATGTACAGTCGAATCTTTCAGAGTGGAAGATCGCACGAATAAAGTATCTCCTTCCGAGCGCACTCTTTTATCCAGCACATTTATTGATCTATTGCCACCCAATATGGTCTGGTGCTCTGCTGTTTTTATGGTGGCAGTGCCTGCATCAGAAAAAGGTGTCATGGGTTAGATGGCACCTGACGCGCAATACTTCTAAAAATGTACTTCTATTAAGCATTGGCATAAATAATTAATGTTTTCTTGGATAACTAAGGCAACAGACGTTCGTAAAAAGTTTCATTCAGCTAACGTTTCGATGCTATCGCCTTCTTGAGAAACGCGATGTTCCCAGTCGATTGTTTACGTCTTCGTCACCGTATCGAATCGAATGTAACGAAGTAGAGCACTGCTCAAATGAAGTGTTTTCACTCGGCAGTCCCTTTTTAAATGATGAGGTTGTTGATCTGTTGCCATACAGTCTGACCCGTTTTCATGCTGGCGAAAAAAAAAAATGAGCTATGTTTTTGCGTCCTGCATGGCTGCTGCCGATTTGATCAGCCCCTCCAGACACACTACTACCCCAGTTGAATAATTTCACTTTCCAGTGAGAACATTTTAAAGGATGAAGTGACAACTCAAAAGACCGACTTTCTATAAACCTCGGCATAGGTAGTTGATGCATTTATTCATATGATCTTATAAACTTTAGCTGATGCGAGATTGGTATAGGCCTTCGTTGTCGTTGTCGTTGTAGTTGGTGTTGTTGGTTGATGGCTAACGTTTCGGCGATTTCGCCTTCCTCAGAGCCTGGACGTATTTTATATTAGAATACTTTAATTATAATTAAAGGCTAAAGTATTAATGAAGATCAAATTTCTAAATAGATGGTGGGTTAAGATGCTACGGTCAAATGTAGTTCTACGCCATATTGAACAGAAAGGCTACTCACCGTGATGTTACGAGTGGGATTGGCCCACGCGTTGTTCATGTGGGGTCGCGAGCACACCCAGAGTCAAAATATCATTTTGAAAAAGTGACATAAATATCATATTAAGGGAGAAAGTGCAATGAAAACCGGTCCGCAAAATTAAGAAGTATTTCTCGAATTATCTACAAGAGAGTTCGTACATCAACTATACTTCTCTTGCTCGTTAATCACATAAACTGATATTAGATGTCTAACATCCGCCACATTTGTAATGCCATCAATCTTCGAGTGAACTCGAACCGGCACGATTAAAGTGTCCGCTCGTTAACGTTGAAAACCGCACAGCTGCCTCTACTGAGCGCTTCGCTCTCTCGAGACTTGTGAGCTTCACTGGCGGCTACCTTCATTCACTTGGCTTCGCTCTATAGCGACCATTAGTGGACTTTGGTCCATCGAAGCCATTAGTGGACATGGGTCCATCGAGGCCGATAGTGGGTTTCGCCCACTCGGGAACACTGGACTTCATCCTTCTCAATGCTTCGTATAACAGAAATATTTAAAGATGAATAACATCGTCATAATATCCATTGTCAATAAGAAAACCGTACACAAAATGACGAAATTCTGCGAAGGGTAAAGGATAAAACGTTCGGTGTTGATTAATTGCTGAGGAAAACATCATTAGAAGTGACTGAATGGATATCTGGCCTATGCAATGACTCGCGATGGTTTACCGATGTCTCAAGTCAGTGCTACTATATTCTTCGGTACGTGTGGTAGCGAATCGCTGATCATGGAGAGATAGAAGGCTTTGTGTGCTCGGAACGTGGGATTGAACCAAGGACCACGTGTGCATTGCATCACACCTCCTACGCCATTGCACTGCTTCATACGACATTCCGTATGATAAATTTTGTTTATTTTCAAAAGGCAGGTCGATAAAAGAAGAAGAGATTGGTTAACGGAATATGAATTCCTGTCCAAATTCTCCTAAGAACTACATCCTCGATAATCCCTAACTTTACCATTCCAAACCTTTCACAATCAGTAATTTATGGAGACCACCGTCACGTGTAAGCTCATCAAACAAAGAATACGTATTAAGGATTACTGTAAAGGAAAGAAGCGAATGGAAAATGTGCTGGGGTCCGTACTTTATTTTCAAAAGGCAGGTCGATAAAAGAAGAAGAGATTGGTTAACGGAATATGAATTCCTGTCCAAATTCTCCTAAGAACTACATCCTCGATAATCCCTAACTTTACCATTCCAAACCTTTCACAATCAGTAATTTATGGAGACCACCGTCAAAGTTTAGCTTAGTTTGCAGTTTAAAACAGTTACTGGACCGATTTTTAGTCAATGTTTAGATCACCACAGCTTCAGTTTCAGTGGAGAGTAATTTTGATCTATTAAGCTTGAGAAAAGAACGCTCCTTAGTCTAAGAACGTCTTTTAAATATGCGACAGATCATGCAAGGTTAAGAATCACATTTAAAAACCTTAAATTGAATTCTTTAATAAAAATGCAGGAGAATGAAAAATGCACGTTTTGAAGTAGACAACCAAGTGTGTGAGAAAAAAGAAAACTGTTAAAGAACTAAACTAAAAAGAGGCAAGCGAAACGAAAGACCAGCATGGTGTTGAAGACGGACCGTTCAAGTATACAAGTAAACATTGAAGGATCACTTGCAAGACCTCTCATACCGCTGGTCATCATCTGAATTGGGCGGACTCCAGTAAACCTTCCATTTCTCTCGATCGCGTGCAAGGGTGGTCCAGTGGGTTCTGCTCCATCCAGGGACTCATTGAACAACGTAATCCGCTTCTAGGGATTTCGTGAAGAGTCCTGACCATCGGGTCGTTGGTTTTCCTGCGATGTGTCGGACATCTAGAGAGAATCGTTTTATTCATTGGCTATCGTACATACGAATTACGTTCCAGCCATCTTATCTTCACCGATTTAGCGTGTGGAAAGTCTTTAAGAATAAAAAGGGTGACGCTGTCAGCGTTGATCAAATCAAATCAAATCAATCAAATCCCTGAGGCATCCTTTATCCATTCAACTTCATCAAGCACTGTTGAAAAACTAAATGCATAACTGGTAGTTGCAATTACTTACGATGACCTTTTGATGTATCGAGTCAGTGCTTCTCTCCTCTCAGACAAGTGCGGTGGCACATTGCAGATATGGATGGAAAGCACTGTGAGCTTGGGGCGTTGGATCGAACCAAGGAGCACTTGTTTACTGCGAAGCACCTCTAGCCACTGCGTTACAAGTGCCCGTTTAAGTGTTGGCAGATAATTTATAGGCGTAAAGTTATGAGCGGTTTCATGCACACAATCGCATTTTTCTTTGTCCGATTTTTACAATAACAAACAAGTATTTCAATGATGATAAAACTAAAGCAAATCGTTTAGCACTTCCGCAACCATGCGTATTGATTTCAATGTGTACGCTGGTCACACATTTCCGACCGTACATCTCGATTTCAATGCTCATTTCAGTTGCACTCCAGTAACACGTGAAAATGCCCTCGGGTGGGAAATTGTTAATAAACTTGCTCTTGTCAATGGCTTAATAATATTTGTTGGTGGATGTTTCAGATTTACCCAGTGTAGCGGCTTTCACATCCGACCTTTATCATACTGCTGAGAAGTAATACATATGGTATTTCCAAAAATCTTTTAGATCGAAAGAATCATTTGACTATTCTCGGTAAAAAAGGATAAAGCCCTCGGCGGTGACCAATCCCGAAGGGATGCGTCATGCATTCAACTTCATTAAGTATCGTTGGAGGTGATTGAATGCATGTCTGGCCTTTACAATGACTCGCAGAGGCCTGCCGATGCATCGAGCCAGTGCTGCTATCCTCCCAGACAAGTTTGCTACCAACTTTCCGACCCCGGAGAGATGGAAGGCTTGGCGGGCCATGGGAGCTGGGATCGATTCCAGGTGGGCGTCGCAGTGGCGCCCCCAACCACTGCGCCACATGCGCCCTATAGATCTATCATAGACACACAATATTCTAAATTTCACAACTAACGAAGATTTCCACTTGGTACTTGATACTTAAACGGTCCGTCCTCAATGGCTGCGTGGGCACCAACATAACCACAATTTTTCGGAGATTTACTGGTTAAGCCATTGTGGTTCCCTGGAAACTCGAGCTCAGCCAAGCAAAAGTCTGCCCCAGATCGTCACCACCACGGGCAGTAGCAGCTATTGTGGATCAGAGGAAGATATGCTACCATGCGACTTTGATACCAGAACGCTGGTGGATGCTGGTATTTGTTTAGCTAGGCTTCTTGATGGAAACGCTGGTCTTCTTCTCAGCTTGGAAGATCCTGCCGAGGAGGCGAATGTCCCGCTGTACATCGCAGTGCGACGAACAAGAGCGAATCACAGCCCCGATGAGGCGGTAAACCGTTAGGAGGAACAAAGATTTATAATCTTTGAAAACTTTGTAACTCAATGAACAATCAAGATTTTGCACCAAATGAACGTTCCAGTTTTTCCCTCATTCTTCATTACTAACATAACTGACACTTATCAATTTTGGTGTCACAGGATTTCACTTGATTAGACTACGAAGATCCACTAGATTAAATGGAAATGGTCTTAGAAACCTCTTCTAGACTACGTTTTTGAACGTCTACTCAGATCAATGCATAAAGATTCATCGTGAGCTGTACAAAATTTTCACAACCAAAATTTCACCATTCTACAACGATATTAACGTTGACGTCAAAAGAGCAGTTAGGCAAGGCGATACAATCTCGCCAAAATTATTTACAGCCACCCTCCAGAACGTCATGCGAATATTGGAATGGGATAATATGGGAGTGAAAATCGATGGTCGGCAGTTACATCACCTTCGCTTTGCTGATGATATCGTCCTTATAACACCAGACATTAGCCAAGCGGAACGTATGCTTGCGGACTTTGATGAAGTGTGTGGAAAGATTTGTCTTCGACTAAATCTTACGAAAACGATGTTCATGAAGAACGGATTGGTTTCGTTTTCCCCATTCACGCTCAACGGAACGAATATCTCCGAATGCTCCAGTTATGTCTGTCTAGGTCGGGAAATGAATATGATGAGCGACCTAGCTCCAGAGCTGAGCAGAAGGAAACGAGCGGCTTGGGGAGCTTTCAAGAGCATCGAGGATGTAGTGAAGAGGACAAAGAACACCGGACTCCGTGCCCAGCTTTTCGACTCAACAACGGTTCTTCCTGCCCTAACGTATGCGTCAGAAACCTGGTCGCTACGTAAGCAGGATGAAAGATCACTCAGCGTCATCGAACACGCAGTCGAAAGGAGGATGCTAGGGGTAGCCCAAGTAAGGGATCGGATCCAAAGCTCCGACCTACGTCAACGATCAAAAATCAAAGATGCCGTTCTATACACCAAACAGTCGAAGATAAGGTGAGCCGAACACGTAATGCGTATGAATGATAACCGATGGACAAGAGCTGTTAGTGACTATATTCCTCGGGATATCAAACGTACTGCAGGAAGACCACCGGCCCGATGGTCAGAGTTCTTCACGAAAAGCGTAGAAGAAAGATATGATGCTCGACGAGTCCCAAAAGCGAGGAGAGCCCACTGGGCTACTCTTGCCCGCGATACGGAAATATGGAGGATTTACTGGCGCCTGCTCGAGTCACTCGACGTTCAACGGTACAACAGGTGACAGGTGATACTCTGATCTGTTTTCAGTCGAAAAGTGAATTCTACCTTTGAACGATGCAAATATATGAGTAGAACTCGGAACCTCACTCAGGCTCTAAATCCGCGACGACCTTTGCCGGAGCCTCACGTGTTACTTACTGCACCACCGAAGCTTCTCCTTTCTCTCATTTTTTTTTTACTCTAACGATGCTATCAGTAATCAACCGTAGGCGGCAATGATCTGGAGAGCAAAATCGGCATTGGACCCAGTTAAGCTGAAGGTGGAGTGAAAAGCAGCGTCTAAATCACATTTATTTACCGTCAATTTTTAAAGAAATGACTTAATTCGAAATACAACCACAAAAACAATAGATAGCACGTACGCCACCGAATAGGTAAGTCGCGGATTAGGATCTGGCATTGGTTCCAAGTTTTGCAAATATCTTAGAATCATTGTGATTGTGTTTCCTTAATTATTAAGCTAACGTGAAGTTGGTAAAAAGATTTATTCGGCTAACGTTTTCACGCTTTCGTCTTTCCCAGAGCGGGATTCATACGATTCGACGGTCCACATGGGGTGCCTTGTAGCGATTGGTATTTTATAGCTAGCACTTAGGGTGACAACACCTCAAACACCGACTTTCCTTAGACCACGGCACAAATGATCAATACCTCCCTAGATTAAGACATCACTGATGGTTTTTCTCAACACAGAAATCCAGGAAAAGACATTTGATACAGAACTATTTATTATAACTAGTGTGCCAACATCTGGAGTTCGAAGTTCCTCGCATGATCTTCAGTCAGCGCGAGGTTTACCGAGGAAGAAAAACTCAATTTCCTCAAACTGCTCGCATCAATTACATTAGAAACGTCTCGTAAACGTCTTAAAAGCTTCGAAAAAGAAAATCGATGATTAGCTTTGCAAAAGGATGCCAACGAGTTTCTTTAAGACTTCCGCTATTCGAGGAGCTTTTCATTGTTTCCTAAGCTGAGAACAACTTTTCGGATTCTCAAACACTTTTCTGAACAACCCAGCATACAGGCGTTTCTACGAATGTGAATGACAGATATACCGTACATTTCAGATGAATGTAACAGCTACTTTGTGCCATTGAAGCTATTATAAAAACATCGCTTAACCATTAAAAGAGCAGACGCGAGAGGTATAATTGTCCCCAGACTCTACATATTAAGTGCTTTTGAATCAGTGACAAAATTCAGCCCTAGCTAATGCAGTGAAAGAGGCATGGCAAAGACATAACGCGAAAAGCGAGCTGTGAAGAAAGTGAGCCACGTTTCCTGTATTTAAAAGTATGTCGTATATAAAACTCCTACGTTCTGCATTCTTCCGAAACCCTTACATAAGATAGTTCACCATTTCTTCTTTCCAAGACTTCCAATCACTTGGAACCGTGGAAAGTTTCTAACCCGAGTACCAGCTCAAAGCACGAACCTTTCATGAGATGGGAGAGGGTGCATTCGCTTCCGATGAAAGTTTACTGCAAAACACTACTCAAAAACTCGTTCCTTTAGATAAACATGTACGGCACGTAGGAACGAAAAGGCGCCAATCGTAAATAATATGCTTAACACTTCCATCTCAGTGAAAATTGCTCAAGTGTCATTCATGGTAGTATTACGACGTTGTAGGATTGCGTGAAATAAATTAAAAATTTTATACCTTGTAAAAGAGCCACCGTATACAAATATAAAGCGTTCCATCCAAAAAGTCAAGAAGCAGAAGGTAAATTAGTATGAGCGAAACAACTTTGTAAGGACTCCTGAAATACATTTGTGATAAAGGATAAAGCTCTCGGCGTTGATCAATCCCTGTGGGATGCGCCACGGATTCGACTTCATTAAGTATCCTTGGAGGTGATTGAATGCATATCTGGCCTTTACAATTATTCGCCGTGGCCTACCGATCTATCGAGTCAGTGCTGCTGCTATCCTCCCAGACAAGTCTGGTACCAATTTGCTGACCCCGGAGGGATGGAAGGCTTGGTGAGACATGGGCGCAGAGATCGGATTTCACGTGTGTGTCGCAGTGGCGGCTCCAACCACTGCTGCACACGCGGCTTTTGTGATACTGCATCAAAAAGAGCATGTGTCTCAGAAGTAAAAACCTTGTTCACGTCCGCAACACCGAATAAGGTATCTAGCAGTGCTATTAAAAGTGGAAAACCAGTCTATAATGTCATGTTAATAAAAAAAAAATGGAAAGTTTCCTTGAAATGTGGGCAAGAAACTAGCACTATGACGATTTGAAAGAGATCTCGATGTATAAGCACTGTCATATTTGTAACTCCCACATCCGCCTTTGTATTCACCTCGGCATTGATTGAATAATTCTTTTTGCTTCTGTTTAACAAACACGAGATGTTATTTTATTTCTTTATTTACGCACAAGCTGACGTTTCGGCGAATTTCACCCTCCTCAAGGCCTGGAAAGGTCAAGTTGAATGCAATTTATATGGCCAAACACCTCCATAACCAAACAGAGAAAATGCTGAACCAAAATTTCAATCAAACTGAACACAGAGTCTTTGCAAACTCACCGCTTTCTGTGAGTCTTCCACTAACTATGTCACGTGGAGGCCAACCGCACAGAGTTCACGTGAAATCGTAATGCGCCCAACTCATCAGAATAACAGGCTTATGCACTGCCCAATATCACGCGTGATAATGAGGCACTCTTCCTCGCGGTTCATTTTCGGATTCTTGGAATTAATAAAGAATGCCCCGAGTTTTGCACGCTTGTGTTTTCGACTCCTGAGCGAGGATCGTGACACGTACTTCAAAGTTCTCTCGCTTATGTCTCTGGGTCCTATGCGTGCCTAGTGGGGTATTCGGTTTACGTTTACCGACTAGGTGTTCTTTTACGCGGACGACTACCCGTTTCGCCAATGTGTTCGTCTCCGCACGCCTTACACGAGAAACAGTTCCCATGTTCGACTTTCTATTAACCTCGGCATTGGAATATGAATGCGTAGTTTTCTTGTTCAGCAATCGCGAGGTTGTTATACAGCATACAAACAGTCCTACCCAAACTCATGCAGTCACCGTTTCTACCATTACGGCAAATCATGAAAATTTTGCGTTGCACATAGACGGTCCTATAGGCTGGTTACGAACTAGCTGACGTCTTACATTACTCAGTGGCATTTCAACTATCGGTTCCGAGTTCTCTAGATCGCCTTCTTAGACAGCGTTTTACAGCTGCACTTACTTCATTTGAAATGAAGGGCAGGATAAACGGGACCTTATCTTCGCTAGAGTTACCGTTGGGGGCCCGTGGTTTCCCCTACACCTATACCGAGCTACAGTTTCGTAGCCATTAAAAATGGCTATTTGCCGCATCAAGTTCCAATACTCCTCTCTCTGTTCTTTTCCCATGCACACGCTGGTAGGTGTTCGAAATAGGTTTCTCACAAGCACGTTTTTCACTTGAGGGGTAAGAGGAGACGTAATGAACCAAAATGTTTTTACTTTTGTTTTAAGGCTTTCGACACCATTTCATAATGTGGTCATTTTCTGATTAGGTTAATTTGCATGTTCAGAAATGGAAGCCAGTTTTCTTTTGGTTTCTTTCAGGTGAATTTAATATACTCTGACTGTTCATTTAACAACTCGAAACAATTGTCAATTTCCTCTTGTGTTGAACAAATGACCAAGCAGTCATCTACATATCTACAGTAGAGTAATGGCCCGAGGTCGATCACTGGTGCTTCCACCTTAGGCATATACGCAATGGGAAGGCTTGGTGCCAGTCGTTGTCCCATTGCCAACCATCTCATTTGTGCGTAATACCTCCTGGACCGTCTGAAGATTGAGTAGTTTAGGCACTCCTTTAAGAGTGTCATCAACTGCTGAATCGAGAAGCCATACATGTTTATTGCTCCTTCATGATGTATAAGGAGCTCGTGAATGGCTTGCATAGCGGAGTCATTCGACACGTTTGTATAGAAGACGGTGACGTCGAAGGACTCCATCACGTACGCTCTGTTGGGTTGCGCGTTACGTAGACAATCCAAGAACATTTTGGTGTCCATTAGATGGGCTGGAATATACTTTAACAATTGGGCAACTATTAGTGTTATCAACCACGTTATTCTATCCGTTGGCCCGTCCACGCAGCTAATGATAGGCCTGACTTTGATGTCTTAAGTCTTAAGGTCCTTAGGTGACATTTGTGTCACACAAGTACTGAGCCATTTGTTTAACTTTTATTTACTACATATCACTATTTCTCACGGCAGTGTATGACGTGAAATATAACAATTATGAGGCTGAGATACTTACAAAACTTGAACTCTTGGCTAGATTGGAACCTGCGATTACGCTTTCCGAGGACACGTGTTATCCACTGCACTAATAAGGCTCCTAAATTGTGGCCCGGATTCCAAGTTTTCAAAAATCTCAGCCTAGTAGTAGTTGTATTGATTCAGTTGCCATCATTTCGACAACATAAAACGAAAAAAAAACTGGAAACATGGAATCAGAAAAGACATAATATCCACTTTTCATTATCTATTTGTTGATTACGTCACATCCTCGAGCTGTACTTAAGAAGCGATAGTCGCGAGTTCGCTTTATTCTCTCATTAGAATCTAGTTTCTCCTTCAGTTTCGCTTGATCTTCAACCCACTGAGCACAAACTGCTCGCAATTCTTCATGAGATACAAACGCAGATGCATCGAACTTCTGGAAAAATACGAAAAGATCAAACAAAATAGCGAACGAGTAGACCTTACAACCTACCGTGATTAGAAACATTCTCCAGAGAGCCCATTTCAATGGTTCAATCTTGCTACGTTTCTCCAAAACCTGAGCTTCTTGATAGAGTAAGTCGACGATGAAAACAGCTACCATATCTGTCCAAACTGGACCTTTGTCTACAAAATCACCATCCCACCATGCGCTTTTCTGAAACATGAAGCAAAACCTTTCATTCTCAAACCCGACTACGTCTCAGATTAATGAAAAATGAGTTAAATGCGAACCCCATCCGATGAAAATGCGATGAAGGATAACAGTGGCCTGTTTTTGAAGAATCTAAAAAAGGCTGAGTACGCTGTCACTAAAACCTTAAAGAGCGAAAAATCATTAAAGCAATCAACAAGTGTTCCATGTTCACGACCCAAAAGCAACAGCTACTGCACAACTATAATCACCTGTGGGCCCGTTGCTGATTCATAAACCGGTCATAAAGAAGTGTACCTACTGAGGTCGTAACATTAGACTCACCATATGTAGTTGCCATAACCTAAAACACTTCCGCTATCAGCAAGTTTTTCTAGCGAAAATGACAAATTCTCCGACCTGTCTATGAAGTATATGACATGTCGTGCCAACAGCAATCACACCCATCAGCATACCAAAAAGTGAAGTCCAGAACTAGAACAACTGACAATAGAAACAGGAACTGATGTTTTGAAATGAACGTAATAAAAATATTTTCTCGGAGAACTTAACCATACAGATTCATCACATAAGATCAAACCACTTAAGGAGTAGTATTCAGATGTGTAGTGGAACAGTGGTAGAATAACTTCTTCGTAACAAGCGCATTTATTTTTCTAGTTCAGGTTTCGGCACCATTTTAAAACTGTCGCTCGTTACAAATTTAGTACTCGAAATTACTCATATATTTATTTTTAGGTAATAGCGCTTGGAATCCAGGTTACGCTTACATACAGCACTCGTGCACACTGAAAACTTTCTCTCTTTCTCTCTCTCTCTCTCTCTCTATATATCGGTCCATCTCCTGGAATCTGATGAAGACGAAGACGTCGAAACGTTAGCCGGTAATAAATATTTTTATCAACCTCGTGTAAGCTCATCAAAAAAAGAATACATATTAAAGTTGTTTCTTAAACTTTCACAATACAAATTCTAAAATGCCAACTGCATCAAAACCAGTCGGTAACAATGCTTGTTGTGAAATATAGACAGGCCTTAGTACCCACCGCTAGTTTTTCGAGAGAACTTGTTCCTTCTATCTGCTCATATTCTCATTGATTCTTCAGTGTCGGATACTGCACTATATCATGAACAAAGGCTACCCCATGCACAGATCATTATTTTGCCCTTTATTTGTTTTCCTCTAAGAACCAAGAATGTTCGATCGAGACATTTGAAAGCAGAGTTAAACCAATGACAGCGGGTTATAGGTCGCCTCTCAACGTAAGAACTGTTATCAGTCTTTCACCAGTAGATGCTTCCACGTAAATGGGCGATTCAGCGGAGTTCGAATCCTCGCTGTTCTATTGCCGAGCCATGTCGAGACAACTGCAGCAAACAGAATTGCTCGTATAAAGCGCTCCTCTATGAAGCGTAACTGAAAAGAACGCTAACATATTTTAACAACGTTTATAAAATCCATAAATAAACAATCAATCTACGATCAACAAACGAGGTTACCTACATAAAAAAATGTAGTCGAGAAGCTACCGATCCACATATAAATAATATTCCTAGTCTCTCTGCCACAGTTTCCAACTATGTATACACCTAAAATGGAGTTACACCTAACTAATTTTATCGATGTAAAAAAAAACGAGTGAAGTTTGGTTCTTGGTAAAAATAAACTATCAAAAGGTTGTACCGGTTGTCACAGCAGCTGCTAAAGCAGAAACCATGAGCAGATTATCATTTGATGCTCGACTGAACGTAACACTACAGGCAATCCAACACAGAAAACCTTAATGATTTTTGCTAACAAAGAGTAAGTGGAGTTTTACCTGCCCTTGGTTACTATTATAGCCTTGATATCACTTCTACTGTTTGTGGCATACTCTAGCAAGTCATTGTGTAGATAAAATTTATATTTATGTTACAAGGTAGTGAATATTTCGCACACTACTTCAGAGTTTATCACTATTTTATTTGCAAAACACGGAACCCATGGCTAGCGTTGAACCTTCGATTTTTCTCCTAGGTTCCACGTGTTACCCAATTCACTACCGATGCCCTTGTCTTGCCTTTCTCTCAGCTTGTTTTTCTTTCATTTAAGCGTGTTATCACCGATCGCCCGTCAGCAGGAATGAATATGAGAGCACAAATCGGTACTGGGCCCAGGTGGGCTGAAGTCAAGATAAAAACTAGGTGAGAAGAAGATAAAGCAAGAGGCACAATGATACAGTGGCTAATACGTGAACCCGCGGAAAAGTTAAACGTACCTCAAAGTTAGCCTGTGGTTCTGAGTTCCACAAATATCTCAGTAATTTAATGGTTTACTCCACATAACACCATGTCATGAAAAAGCAATAGGCAGTAAATAAAAAGCTGAGCAAAGCCACTATTTTACTTTACGTTTTAAGGTATTCTTACATTTTTATCCTACTTTTATTCTATTGCATTTCAAATGTTACTAACCAAGCCATACAGCATAAACAACGGAGGCAACGAATCTCAAGAAAGAAAAAGGAACCATTCTAGAAAGGTTCGTTAGCAGCTTCCCATTCCTGAATACAACAGGAAAGGATCTCAACATCTGCAAATGGGAATATAGTTAAAACTCACTTGTACTTCTTAACTTCCTCAACTTCGCCCAATTTCCTCATATTATAGAAATCAACATATTTGCTAATATAAAAGCTATCGTACAGGATTCCTAAAGTGAAAGAAGTGCAAAAAGGGGCATTTTTGAAGAATTACCAAACAAATAAGTAAACAGAATAAATAGTGATCAACCTAATAGGAAAACTCCTCCTGTAGAGATAAAAATAAAAGCTTCTGGTATCTGATCAAGGTACAATCGATGTAGACCAATGAGACCACCCATCATAAGGAAAAACCTAAAATCCATCCTCTTATATGCCTCGACGCGATATCAGCGTATAAAACACTAGCAGATCTCGTAAAAACCAAAGAACCAAGAAGACATAGAATTTTGTATTTTTAAGATCTAAAACATACGACCGTCGAACACATGAGAGTGTCGAATCTTGAGCAACTGCCATTACGACCACTAAATTTATCTACTAAGCTCTTCTAACCGCAAAGAATTTCTGCGATCAGAAGAATTTTTATAAGAACAATAAATTGGCGGTTAAAATATATAATTAGATTTCATAGAATTCTCTAACCAACCGTGCTTTCAGCGAATCCGCCAAACGTGTCTTACTAACCACTTCTTCACAGCCATGTTGAGACATACCGAATGTTGCGAGTAAGCAGCCTCCTCTCACTTCCTACCTACTCCATTTCCACTTCGATCACATTAAACCACCGCCCCTAGCCTGACGACATGATGGTTATCTCCTTCAACACTTTCGATGCAAAAACAAGATGTTATCGAACTCATCATTAATCTATTTACACCTTCTGTGCTCAAGCAAAGAAACTATGGATAGAAACCGCCTTATTGGCCAACAAATCATAAATTTTAAACAGTAGTTTATTATAAATACCACATTTTAATTAACTATGTATAAAAGAGACATAATGTATAAAAAAATCACACATGGAAAATGACTTAAATGTGAATCCATCTCTAGACATGAAGGAAAACGTCCCAGCATATTATAAACAGCCAGCGCTGAATGAATGACAACCCAACAGTGGGTCCGCTAAACAATGGTAAGCTCCACCTGTGGCGTTAGGCACAAAATAGTACTGTTAAGAATCATAACAAGATTTTTCCAAAAGAGAGTTTGAAATGCTACACAAATCACGATTAAGTACTCAAATTTGGAATAAAGGCCAGAAAAACTAAAAAGAATTATCACCGTGTGAAATTTTTTTTTAAGCAGAAATGAACTCAACAATGTACAGAGCCGAAAAAATCGGACAATCACTTTCATGAAGACCGCTGGCGAAAGATCGCCCAGAAAGAACACTCCAATACATAGTACAGATTTTCCACTCTGTGTTTCAAGGATAAAAAAACCATATTCATTGATTTATAGATACTGTAATAGCTAGGACATCCAATCGCAACATGTACTCTTTTGATATAAATCGCAGCTCAACACTACTTTAAAAACATTAGACTGAAAAAAGTACTATCTGGACAGTAGAAGAGAAACTACTGAACGGAATGACCTTGTGGAACAAAAACCAAAGACTGCCATTTAAAAAATGGATATAACTGGCAGTAATGAAAGCTTATCTAATACCCAACGGCAAATGACAATGAAAAATCTGGAACCCTCAAAAAGCTTAGCACTTCAAAGTTAACATCATAGCTTAACATGAAAACCGCTGAGAAATCTCTAAAAAACTTGACAACTCAAGGATTCGCCTAAGAGAAGCGCAGTGTGTATTGGAGATATGAGCAACCATGATAATATTCGTCTGAATTACGTCTCACTATATTTCAAAGATGATTAGTGACTTCTCAGACAAAATCGACTTCGTCATGAAATGAAAATCACGGCGACATAAAGCCAGGAATAAGAGCTATGAAATAGAGAGTGATAAAGAACACAAGAGAACCAATCTTGTATTCACCAACTAATCAATTTTAACTGCAGCATAGATACGTCGCAAAAATGCATACGATGCGTAGAATCCAATTGTACCGGTAAGGAACCAAAATGTAACCGCCATTAGAGCTGAATAACTGAAATACAGCACGGTCGGCACGAAACCCTCGATATCTAGCTTTGTGTTGTAGTAGAATATTGAATAAGCCATCACTGAAATTGTACAAAGATCCAGTATACCACCAGATATTGTAAATTTGCAAAAAGAAAAACTTTAAAATCGATGGGTATAATACGCTAAGATCTAAGAACGAACATATTTGCAACAAAGCCGAATTTTAAGTTACGGTTGGGTGGAATGACAGTTTATTCTTCGTCGCATGGAGCGTGCACTGAATTCAATGCGCACTGTCTACAGGCATCTTTGTAATTTCTTCGAATGTGATTCTTGTGCCAGCGCGAAAACTTCACTACTTTCACAACAGCAACAGACACTGTGATAGAACGAGCAAAGTCGTTCGAAGAAGTCTCCGGAAATTATTAGAACATATGAAATAGTGTTTCTTGGCTGATCTCTGTTATATCACCTGTGGTCATCTACAAAGGTTATCGACTGAGTACCAAAAAGTGTGGCAAGAAACATCTTTGAAACAAAAGAAACAAATTAAAAATGCGCTGGAACAAATACTTTTCATCGCGGATATGTTGATTGTACGTTTCTTGTTATCACACAACAAATACTTGACACTTGGATGGCCCGTCCACACAGTTGGGCGGGTCGCAGTGGTCGGAGGCGCCCTGCAATAGACACATGGGGTGGGTTCACGCGCGTGGCTCACCAGGCCTGTAAGGAAGTGTTAGGTGCGGAAAGGAGTGTTTCGGAATGTGTAGCTGAGTTTGCCACACAGGTCTTTCAGATGTACTGATCGACTAGCTTCGAGATAGTGGGCTACAACATCTAAAAGACCCACGTTTCACTCAATTACAGAATCCGAAACACTCCACTCCGCACCTAACTTCCTTACAAATCCTTCCAGCCCTCCGGTGCCGGAAAATTGGTACCAGAATTAATTGGGAGGATAGCAGCACTGGCTCGATACATCGGTAGGCCATGGCGAGTCATTGTAAAGCCAGATATCCATTCAGTCACCTTAAACGATGCTTAATGAAGGCGCATTCCTCAGGGAATGATCAACTCCAAGAGTTTTATCCTTTATCCTTCAGCTATTGTGGCTCCCTGGAGCCCCGAGATCAGCAAGGCCGTCTGCTCCAGGTCGTCACCACCACAAGCAGAAATGATGATGGAAATTCATGATGGAAACGCTAGACTCCTCAGCGTTGGAGAACCTACTGAGGGATGAATCCTCCTACTTGTACATCATATCCCGACACCCAGGAACATCTCCCAACCACGATGAGGCGGTAAACCGATGTAAGGCATTCAGACGTAAGACTTATTGGCTTAAGGACAGAGCTTCAGTCTAGTAAACAGAAGGTCGTTGGTATTCGATTCCAGCCTGAGGCATGGCAAATGATACAACTAAAGCAGCACAACCATTATCGGCAAACAATGGATGCCGGAGGACACCTGCACTAAATGTTAAGAAAGCAATCAAGTACTTACAAAATAACGGTGTTCTTAAATTAGTACATTAATTCAAATTAATGCTGTCATTCCGCCAATGTGTCAATCGTCTACTGCTTTTATCCGTACACGCATTGCAAGCCAGAGAAGACATTGCGCACATAACGTTTTTTCAATCTTATGTACAGATATAAGTGGGGCTTGGAAAATACTATGAACATCAAGGAAATTAGTGACGGATTACGAAGTTCTAACGTAAGCTGACAATTGAAAACCAGAGCAGCTACCAAGTACACTGAAACGCTAGAAATCCTTTCTTGTGGAGACATATTCTCTTCATACGATAAAAACAGTCAACGTTTAGCTTTTCCAGAGACATAACATACTTCTCCTCTTAAAGAGTTTCCGCTTTAATTTTACAAACTGCTCTTCATCTATCTAAGAGCTCTTCTTCGTGTGTAGATTCTCCATAGCAGAATCTTACGTAATTAAAATCCAGATTGTCTTATAAACAGAATTAATGTTCGTAACAATTTAGAATGCTTAATTAAACGTAAAAAGTGACAAACAATAAAAATTGAACGAACACAAGTGAATTCATAGCGCATCAGCTACAGTGAGGATTAAGAAAATTGGCATACCGTAAACTGCTGAGCCGCCACTAACAATGAAGGATTTCCACCACCAACGATAATTCTGAAAAAAAAAAACAAAACATTATGTATACACTGTGAACATACATACCTCAGCACACAACATGAAGTACGTTGCTACAATCGAGATCTGAGCTGTACTGATGACAAGTATCAAAGAAACAATGAACAGGAAACCGAATAAGTAGTAAAACTGATTTTCCCAAATCGCCTGCAGAATCATGAAATATCGTGATAAACGGGCAAGTTGCCTACTAACAATGAGAAATCCGAAACACGAAACAAACCGAGAAAATGAAGAACAGCTCAATAAACATGGCACCAAATGGTAATATCCCGGCGAATAGTGTGCATGGAATCGTCTGAAGATACCACGGCTGGTCGGGTACTTGTCGCGGAATTTGATTGGTACGTACAGGATGGGTATATGGCTAAAAAACAAGGATATTACACATAATAAAAACTTATTACAGAGAGCTTCACGGATCTCCCTCATATGAGGGATCTCGAGCCGGTTAGTCGCGAGGCTACGTGGCGCGTCCCCAGGTTGCGGATAGGGGGTTAATCGCGGACCAAAATCGACCTTTGCTTCCCTGAGACGCAGGTGGATCCAGGGGATGGACTCCCTGTTTCTGCTGCGCCGATTTGGCACATACTTTCTGTATTTGCTAGGCGTATTCATGCATGCGTGTGTGGGTGCGTTCTCGCTTTATGCAGATTGTATTCTACGAGTCAACTCGGCCAAAAGCCTGCAATCAAGTGACAGGGAAGTATATGGGAGCGGTTAGGAGTCGCCTGTAAAACAAATAAGCTCCATGCCCACTCTGGGAGAGCCTGGCAAGCTACCCGTGAGTATAACCAGCCCCCACGTTCAGAGCCCAGCAAGCTATACGTGGGTATTAAATATGCTAAACACAGTAAAAAAAACGGGCCTCATTCCCCTGACCCCGAAAGAGCCCCCAATTTCGCAGCGTTGGGTAGGACGAGTACGGAGAGGCTGCTAAAATCTCAGGGCCAATGGAAGCTGCCTGGATCAAGAACTATGGTGACGACCTGTTTCACGGAAAGGAGAAAAAGCCGCTAAATTCAAAAACCGTAGTCCCAGAACGACCATAAACTGGAACTTGTTCAACTCATTAGTCGGCTGTTGGGAAGATGCCGTTGTCGACAACATCGACGAGGAATACGATCGGCTCATTCAACATCTTCACGTTAGCGCCATGAAAGCTGAGAGTTCGAAGGTCACCAAGAGACGTCTGTCTCAAGAAAGTCTCGAGCTAATACGCCAGCGTGGACTCGCACGAGCTGCAGGCAACCGCGATCTAACGTCCGAGCTTGCGAAACAGTGAAGACAGGGGATAAAAGAAGATCTTAAAGAGAGAAGAGCAGCAGTAATGGTCGAAGCTGCAGAGGCTGGGAAAAGCATTCGCAAAGCCCGCCGAAGCTTCGCCAATTACAAGACCAAGATGATTGCACTCCGACGCCCAGACGGAACAATAACAGCGTCCAGAAAGGCAATGGAGAAAATCATCCACGATTACTACTCAGATCTCTTCGATAGCCACGTCCACCTCCTGTCTTATGAAATAAAAGAGGATGGATATGTTGTTCCACCGGTTCTCCCTTCCGAAATCCGACATGCCATTTCGTCGGTGAAAAATGGAACAGCACCAGGCCCGGACAGGATTAGATCAGAATATCTGAAGAACATCCCGCCAGCCATAGTAAACACACTGGCTCGGCTCTTCACACGTTACCTGTCTGAATGCAAGGTCCCCACTCAGTGGAAGACCAGTAGAACCGTGTTGTTGTTCAAGAAAGGCGACCTACACGATATAGGCAACTATCGCCCAATCTGCTTGCTGTCGAGTTGCTTAGTATTCAACTAGGAATTAGCTGAAAATCTATGATCACAAACATGTCTGTGGTACATAGCGACCCGAAAAACACGACACACCTAGTAAGGACACAGAATAAATCACTCCACAATAGTATTTCTACGTAAACATTTTTTTTATTGCCATCACATCCTTCCTTCACTAACATAACAACACTTAAAGGTTATAAAACAGAATTCTTTGCTTACTCTTGGAAATATTGATAATAAAACGTCCATCTAGTAACTACTTTCTGTTTACTGCCTATTCTTTTTTCATGGCAGGGTATGATGTGAAATACAATTGCAGTGATGTTGATAGATTTGCGAAACTCCGAACCAGAGGTCTCTGCGGCGGAGATCGAACCGCGTTATTATCCCTTCCATGGGTCAATGTGTTCAGCCCCACATCTGAGTGATTGGTGATGGCTCCAAAAAGGAGTTGAAGAGAAAAAGAGAAAAATCGATAAATAGATAGGATGAATGTAAGGAATAACGTTGAATCTTCACAGTATCGGTGGTACATGAAGTGAAGGAAAAAACCGTGGAAGTGTTACAAAATATTATGCCATTTGCAGCAAAAATCGCTTAAGTATTTAATATTATAGAAGCATTACGAGCTTACTCATTGTTCCCTAAACTAAAATTTCTAATGCTATAGACTTGAAGAGTTCAAACAACTCCTTAAGTATTAATAGGAACACTCGCCAAACGTTTACATTAGTGTTCAAATATAAACTAGGCCTGTCGCACCGTTTTCGATCTCTCGGTGACTTATCGCAGAAATCGCCGCCGATAAGCAGATTTCCCTACAACACAGGAGTCTTTGTCGCAAGTCAACAATCCACCCCTTTTATTCAAACTCCTGCAATTTCCCGTGCTAAGGACTTTGGGACGGAAGGACTCGTTACGGTTATCTTGGAATTTCAGGAAAAGCCACACTCAGCCAATAATTTGACAGGTAAATGAAAAGAAGAAACTTCAGCTCTTCATCTGTAACCGAAATAGCACACGAAACTGATCACATTCACGGATTACGGTTAGGAGAACGTGAGATGGTGCAACTAATGGAAAACGTGTTGGGCACTAAGGCTTGTGTAACTGTAGGCCAGTTAAGTGTCTAAGTACCTAGTATGGGCACTTCTACTTTTCAATCTTGACGCAACCTGAATTTGAGGATATACCTGGGCTAATTTACGCTGATGTTGATTTGAACGAACTACCTGCTCTATCCCGTTCTCCGGCGAAAATCATCAATAGTAAAGAAATTGGTAAAATATAAATTCATGCATTACCTGCTTTCGATATCCAAAGTAGAATCCAAGAAACACCAATGGTAAATCGATTCCGAACCACATTAACAACAATGCTATCATTGTGCCGAACGGAATCTTAACGGGTTTTAGAGAAATGTAAACAGTACGTTTTGTTAAGATGGAAAAAGCACACGAATTATTCAAAGGAATAAAAAACTCACAGCTCCAGAGGACTGTTTGACGATTAAGAAAAAGTTTAGAACAAATCCGCTTCCAAGGATAAGGGTAGGAAATAAAGTTCCAGTCTGAAACCGCATGAATCTGTATCCATGAAACTAAAAAATGAGGAACGACAAAAGAGTTCCACCTGAATAGCGCAACGAATAGGATTGCGCCCTTTCAACGTTTTATAAAGGCGGCCAGCTTGGTAACCGCTAACAAGACCCATGAAACAGAATAAAAATACAGCTGCGGACATAAGCGAACCACGACTAGCAGGTGAAAGCATCCCCAGCATAGCAAAAACTGCAGAAATGCGATTTTTTAGAGAAGACAAAAAAGGCGACTTTATGCTAATCTTGAAAATTAAACAATGAAAAACAAATGAACCTAAACAGCAACTTACAAACAACGATCCCAACCATTCCAAGCAGTTGAATGCCAGTACCCACCATATTGACAAGGATCATTTGATGCGGAGGTGGGCGAAAGACATCACCATGAACGAGCTTCCAACCTGTCTCTTCCAGAGTATCGTCCTAAAATTAATCGTGTGGAAAAGTAAGGAAGTGCACAACATGATAATATTTTTAGATTGGATAAAAACATGAGGATGGAGACAAATTGTTAAAGTAGTAATAGAATATTCTTATTTTCCAAATGGCATGTTATGCAACAAAGTTCCATTAAACCACACCTCCACCTCATCCTTATTGTAGTGTGCAATGTCTCGCCGAACTGCCCGTACAATAGAAACACTCAAGAAACCTAATGATCTATAAATAGATTACATATTTCTAATTTACGAAATGTAGTGGCACACACCGCTAAGAGAAAATACAACGACAATCGAATTGAGGATGCTAAACCAGTGAATATCGACGGCTTTCACGGACAAGTACACGTCCCATCGACTTGCCCATGGAATCTAAAAAAAATTGAATGGTCAACAATGTGCGCGTTTGCTGTCGGTAGTCTGTTTCAATCTGCAACAGTCTGCTTTGAAATACTGCCCACGGCTCTCATATTCACAGAACACAGCATTCGTACAATTTTCCTACTATTTGGTGGCAACGTCTCATTTTATGTAAGAGGAAAATATGCGGCACCTAATTTCATGTCTTTATGAAGTTTCTGGGTTTTTAAGATTCCATAAGTAGAGGAATCGGGATATAATCACCTAACATCGTTGTGGAAGAGATTTTGCTCTATCGATCCGTTGGCATGAATGGGATCAATGCTACTACCTCCTAGACATTATTGTAGCTCATCAACCATTTGCTGTAGGCATCTGGAAACATTTTGTAGCTTGTTTTAAGCCTACTTTGGCATTTTTTATACCAGCTCACTAACTGAACTGTGATTCATCATAACAAGGATAAAAAAAGGATAAAGCTCTCGGCGTTGATCAATCCGTGAGGGATGCGCCATGCATTCGACTTCATTAAGTATCATTGTAGGTGATTGAATGCATATCTGGCCTTTACAATGACTCGCGGTGGCCTGCCGATGTATCGAGCCAGTACTGCTATCCTCCCAGACAAGTCTGGTACCAATTTGCAGACCCTGGAAGGATGGAAGGCTTGGTGAGCTATGGGCGCATTTCACGCGCGCGCCGCAGTGGCGCCTCCAACCACTGCGCCACACGCGTCCCTTATCATAAGTCAAAATACCAGTCAATGAACTGCAGCTGAAGATAACTGAAGATGCATCATATATGCCTCGCCACTACACCAGTGCAAAAATGAGCAAATTTATCACCACACTGATTTTTTATCTTGGGTTCATCTACCTGTGGCTTGTGTATACTGGATTAAAAAATAAAAAACACGTTTAGACCACCTTTCGAACGAATTTAAACATAGGAGTAAAACCGCAGAAACGATTAGCATAACACACTTTGTATTTGGCCAAAGCACCGTTGTCATGACTAGGGTAAAAAGTTGTCTAAAAGCTCCATGATGAACATGATCGCTCCGAACATGAACGGTTTGGGGTCAAGCCGCTGTCATCGATAACATCTTCATAAAACGTTGACTAAAGCAGATCGATCCATGCGCAATGGCTCCAGTCTCTAACTGGAAAGCCAAAAGGAACTCACAACTGGATGCCTCACGCAATGAACAAAGTGAAAGGAGACACTCTCGCTAATCTATTCCATAAAAAAGATGTTACTTTCCAACCAATCCTACGGTTTGAATTAAATCTGACCTCTGAACTTTCAGTTTCTCATGGGCTATGGCTTAATTTGATGCAAGAATTAGGAGGAATTAAGGAACTTGTAAGCAGGAATATTATCTTACATCACTTGGTTCCCACGTGACACTGTACGTCCAATAAATTTCCTGGTCCTCTTCTTCCAACTCATAGAGGTTCACATCTTTGTCGACTTCCGTACATTCCTGTAACTATAAAACAATAAAGAGCCGCACCAAATCATGTTAACAAAAATAAAACATGAGAACGACCTGTTTATTAAATGCGACAGATTTCACCGAACGCGGTTTCACTTCAAACCCTACAACACGGTATAATCCGGGCATGTGTTCGTGATACAACATCACAATGTCCAAATGATTGTTGAGGAAGACCTTCAAAAGAAACATCGAAAAAACGTACGGAAGACTTCAACAGGTGTAACGGACAAACTTTCTGTGGTACAGTGGTTGGTTGTTCTAGCTTAAAAACTATGCTGTTATTTTTGTCATCCTGAACTTTGAGTCATTTCATCTTTTACGAAAAGTCTTATAACATCTGAAATGACTACTATTAGTTACCCTTTGAAATGTCTGTTGTCCTGGACACCAATAGTACTATACGTATCTAGGAGTAAACAATAACTCCAACTCGATAACTAACTCAGTACCTAATCCGTAATGAGAATTTACCTTTCCTTCTTCATCAACCCATCCGATTTTGTATCCAAGATCATAGAATACTTCTCCTGTTTTTGGAATCTCGTATTTCGTAGCAGACGGTAAATTATCGACCAACCTAATATAGAAATTAAACATCCTTCAACTCTTACATAAGAAAACACAACTGTTCGAGTAATAACATAATTTCGTGATGAATCTTACACTAAATATCGAACAGAGCCACTCACAGGTGAGCATGATAATCTTCCTTGATTCGATCCATCATCCGTTTAGCTTCTGAAGCAGTCACTTCTACCGGTTCGTTTTTCGTACAAGCCGAAGCGCATGCCACATTTTTCTTCATAAATAACTAAAAGAACAAACTCCTTACAAGACATGACGTTCCCTTTGTCTGATAATCTAACCTGGTACGGGGTATTCACGATACGATCTCCGCGCATTACTTCGCCAAGATTCTCCGATTTGTAAAGCAAATCTCCATCAGGGCGACAAAACGGAAGATAGTAGTATTCATAAGGAACAATAGTTTTTGTGCTAGTTAGTTTAATAGCCTAAAATAGAAAAAAGTTAAACTTTCGGCGGAAAAACAGCAGCTGATCCATCTCATTGTTTCAAATAAATATTTCCTATAGAAGCCCTACATAAAATGCGGTTCACACAATTTAGTTTTAAAATACTGGCGTGTTGTGATGAACGCCAAGTAGTAGCAATTATATAGTAAGATGCTAGAGACCTTTCTGAAATAATGCCGTGGTTTAACAATTAATTTACCATTGGTTTCTTCAGCAAAAAAGTGTGTGTAGCGCAGTGGTCGAAGGCGCTCTGCAGTACACATTGGATCGATCTCCAGGCTCACCAAGCCCGCACAGGACTTGTTTGCGAGAATAGCAGCACTGGCTCGACACATCTGTAGGCCATTGTAAAGGCCAGATCTGCATTCGGTCACCTCCGACCATGCTTTTAATGAAGTCAACTGCATGGCGAATCCCAAGGGATTGGTCAATGTCGAGCTTTATCTTCTTATCATTGTATAAGTTAAATGAAAGTAGTACTAGGCTAACCTTTACTTCAATTGAATCACCGATTCGAAACTCAACGGGAGCTACACCAGGCACATAAAATCCTCGTTCGATCGAAAATAGTTCCAACAATATGATGATTGAATAGAGTCGTGTGGTCATAGCACCTGTAATCAACATTCCCATATAAACAAATTCAAAACAAGTTAGTGTATAGTAATGCTAGATTACATTAATATATTACAACTTTGCAAAAAGAAATGTTCTTTCTTCTTGAAACCCACAGCTAATGAACCAAAGAAAAAGCTACACTTACAGCGGGTAATAAAAGCTGATTTAAAAGAAACCACACAACAAAACCTTAATAAATAAAGCATTTTCTACCTATCGAGGAGTCTATTGCACAAACATTACACGGAATTAGACAAATCGTCATGGTTTCAAAGGATTTTATCCCTAAAAGTCCAAATCGCTGACAGGAGCTACCGAATAGTGAAGGTTTCGACGGAAAGAGTAGATCAATTCAGAGCTTTGCTATAAACTACGATGATTCACATAACTTTAACTTTCCAGCAATTGATTTAAGGCAAGCCTTGAAGCAATCTTCGTTTGTTTTGTAAGATTTTTTAAGAGTGTAAGACGAGGAGTCTTGCAAGACAAAAGTTCTGTAAGACTCCTTTTTTAAGGAAATTTCTAGCGAATCTTAAGAGAAACATATAAGAACAGCATAAGAACATAACAATGACTGCGAAGTAACAATGAGCTCAACAATGATGAAAAACAATAAGAGACGACAACAACAACACCAACAATAATGTCATCGTTTGTTTGAACACATCATTGACTACAGAAATGACGACTTCCAGGCCTACTAACACTTTATGCATCGATTAGTTCACTAATTAGTTAGGCGAGTAACAAGTAATCAATGAGAAAAAATTAGAAATAACGCTAGATCTCAGATCCGGAAGACCAGGAAATCCAACCCCCATGTATGTCAGAACATATAAGAACAGCGTAAGAACATAACAATAACTGCGAAGTAACAATGAGCTCAACAATGATGAAAAACAATAAGAGACGACAACAACAACACCAACAATAATGTCATCGTTTGTTTGAACACATCATTGACTACAGAAATGACGACTTCCAGGCCTACTAACACTTTATGCATCGATTAGTTCACTAATTAGTTAGGCGAGTAACAAGTAATCAATGAGAAAAAATTAGAAATAACGCTAGATCTCAGATCCGGAAGACCAGGAAATCCAACCCCCATGTATGTCACTTCAGGCCCTGCGAAAGCCACGCATGCGATGATACGGTAGCATGGAAAATCCGTAATCTGCCCTTCGACTGGAATTTCTTATGTGAATGTAAGTGAATAGTTTCTAAAGAGTAGTACTTTACAGTAATTTTGTTGAACTTTAGATTTATAAGTTGCTAACAACCTTGCAGTAACCTACAAGTACTGTGGGTGCCTGTACAAGTCCTCTTCTTGCTCGATTTATCAAATAAAGCTTTTCAGTGGTATGAATGAACGTGCATCGACGCACTGCAGTACTATTAGGGAAGGAGACTATGTAGTTGTTCAGAAAATCGGTGGAGAGCATATTCGTGTTATGCGACTGGCATCTAAACAGAAAGTCCTCATCGAAAAGCTCAAGTTCGATGCTGAGAGGTGAGACGCTGTCGTTCTGCCACTGACGTCCTGAAAATTTTCTTTTTAAGAAACCAATATTTTACTGTGTTTTTTTAAGGCCTAAATCTATATCTTTAATGAAGTAACTAGTTCCGAGTCACACGTTGGTTTCTGCTGTATTAAAAAGGGAAGGGATGAAGCTCTGGCCGTTGATCGATCCCTGAGGTATGCGCAGTCCATTAGACCTAGAGGTGGTTGTATGCATATCTGGCCTTTGAAATGACTCACGAGGTCATAATGCTGTACCGAACCAGTGCTGCTATCCTCCTACACAATTCTGGTACCAATTTGCTGACCCCGAAGGGATGGAGGACTTGGTGGACCTAAGGCGCAGGTTGTATCCTATTTTTATCTCCGGGCGCTTCTGACCACTGCACTACACATGCCTCTGTTACTGCTGTATGTTGTGGAAATAACGAAAAGAACAGGTGACTAATGTGTTATTCATACGGTGCAGTCAGTTTGACAAAGACAAGACAATTGATTGAGACAAAGATTTATGAACTTTTGACACGAATACGCATGGGGATTTAAAACTTACATAATTTAGAAAGATCGTTTAAGGAATGATTTAAGATTTCGAGTTAGTAAAGGAGTGAGCGACGAGTGGGAAGGACCTTCGAAACATTTTGAGTTATAGACTAGTTGTGCTTTATCAACTTTTTATTTGCTACCTTCTATATTTTTTTCAGAGCAGGGTATGGTGTGAAATACAAATGCAGCGATGCTGAGATATTCACAAAACTTGGACCCCTGGCCAGACCGAACCACGATTGACCATTCCGGTGGCTCACGCTTTACACTCTACACCACTGGTACCCGCTCCCCAGATCAATCTTGCTGACAAATGATTGTTGATGGCAACGTTAGGTAGAAAACCAGCTGAGACAAAGGCAAAGCAAGGACCTGTGTGGTGAAGTGTTTAAGACGCGATCCGCTGGAAAGGATAATCGTGGTTCGATCTGGCCCGGGGTCCAAGTTTTCCGAATATCTCAGTATCGTTGTAGTAGCAATTGTATTTTTTCGAGTTCTTATAAGCCTTCAGTGTATATATATATGTATGTATCAGTAATACTATGATCTTCGAAGCGTTTTCATGTCGCTTTGAAGCTTGCGATATTATTGGTTAAGCCAAAATCGTTTATTATTGGAGTTAGGCTCCACTCTACCATTTGTGGCGTTCAAGAAAATTGGTCGGAACATCTTTGAATTTTCGATGATTCTTTTTTTGCTTATTTCCTTATTTCAGAACATTTTCTTCATTTAGCAAACTTTTTATTGCAGCGTTTTTGGGCATCCGTATGGTCTCTTTGAGGTATCGTCCGGTAAAGCTACGCCAGTGTGTGCTTCACGATTAGTTCAAGAAGAAGGTGTAGGGGACATAGGCTAGTTTTCCATAGTTGGTTATTATTTTCACTTGATTCCATCCCAGATTTCCTTGTTTTCTAGCTCCCACTTCAGAATTCCTTGATGTTAACAGCAATGGGAGTGCTGATAGCGAATCAGCTATGCCGGTAAAGTGCAGTCAGTTACAAAACCCAGCCCAAGTACGTCTTAAGCCTTATCATGCCTACTAAGCTTTTGATAAGCTTTTGTACTTTCCGTTAAGGAACTTCAGAAGCTTAGTCAAGAGGACGTGCTTAACCTGAAAGGTCAGGGTATTACAGCGAGCGAATTGGTAATTATATTAAGCCCTAAATTGGGTGTTTCTGAAAAATGGTCCCTACTCACTGTACCTTGTGTTATTTGCTTAGGTGTCGAAGTTAGTGGAAGGTAGCAAATCATTCAGCAGTAGAACGGAATATAGCAAGAACAAATATATAAGGCGAAAAACAAAGAAGCATTCCGACAGGCTTGTTTTAAGCATCTTTTGATTGACAGGTTTTGCATTTGAAAAATTTCTTCAACCCTTCAGGGTGCTTATCTTGAAGCCTACAATACGCCTTCTTGCTTGTTCTTACTACATTAAGGACTGTTTACGCGTTTCCAACTTAAGGTTCATTTTTAAGTTCATGGTATTCTTTATTTATAACATCTTTGAATGCATTTGTTTTATTCCTTAGTAGCAGACTTTTAAGGGTGGATCAATTAGGCATGATTTTACAACTGGCTGGAGTTCATCACGGGAAAAATGTTCTGGTCTTTGACCAGGTAAGTTTTTTATTCCGATTTTATGCTTAGTGTCCTAAAATGTGAACATTTGTACTTTTGTGATGAGCAGCCTTCAGAAATGTTCGTGAACATTAAGTTCTTTTTCAGGTGTTAGGGGTGGTTTCCGCAGCAGTCATCGATAGACTTGGAGGAGATGGTTGTTGTATTCATTTACATCGCGGAATCATAGCTCAGTCTATACCATGCATACATTGTATGGACTTCAGCGAAAAGGTGCTTCTTAATGGGTTTTTTTTTCAGCGTTGTGGATTATATTGTACGTAGGGTGAGGGGCTTACAGTGTTGCTCTAAATCGTCTGAGTACCATTTAGGTTTTTTCCCAGCATTTTCTTCAATTTCTTCCATATTTTTCTTGTTTGTGTAGTATTTATCTTTTTCGGTATTCCATCCATTATAGATTTTCTCGACTTTTTTGCCTGTTCGTATTGCATCAGTTCTTGGGAACGCAACACAGTTGGATGAACAGAAGAATGAGTGTCCTTCCGTGGATAAAGACGAGAAAGTTGTAAATGAGGATAATGAGGTATTTGCAATGGAAAATACTGTCGTTGTAACAGTTCTCAGGACCGACTTTCTATTAACCTCGGAACTGAATTATAAATACGTCGTTATCCTGCTCAGCAATCTCAAGGTTGTTCTACAGGATGTGTTTAGTTCCATGCAAAAACACATACAACACAGCACTAGCTGACATTTTGGCAGTGTCGCCGTCTTTAGAGCTGTTTTTACATGATTTCCGTTGAGGAAGAACTGCTTATTAGAGTAGCATATCTTCGATCGTCGATCTTCACATCGATTTTTGATGTGGGGTGGTGCAGTCGTCAACGATAGACCTTAATCAACTGTTTTTTTCTTCCCCAGTGTTTTTGTATGGAAACAAATGTTCGTTGTATAACAACCTTGTGATTGCTGAACAAGAAAACAGCCTACCAAGTCTTTGGTAACAACTTTTTCATTACTTAGGCAGCCGAAGACTCATCCGTTTCGCGAAGAGCTGACCGTTTGGCTCGAGAAGCACGTGGATTAGCTCAGCTAGAAGTAGGTGTTGATGCACTAATTATAGCAACAAGAACGGTGAGGTTTAAAGATGTTTAATATTCCTGTGGCTTTTTGTATTTCTGATTTATAACAGCTCTATTACAAGGTGGCAACAAATTTTTCGAGCTTTCTTCCACCATACTGTTCTCATTACCTATTATGGTTTCGATAATTTTATATTTTAAATCCGTATCACTTTAAAGGGGTTCTTATACGAAGTGCCGCTCATGTGTTTTAAACTGTTGACGAGTTCTGAAGAAGCAACTGATATTGCATAGGTTTTATTTACCTGCAAAATTTTTGGGCAGCGCATTTGGGTTTGTAGCTTGGCATGAAAATCGTAAAACCTTTGCTGGACAGTGTTCTTTTTTCTTGAAATATTTTGGCTCAGCAAAACTCTTTAATGCATATTTTAAAGTGTTGCCAATTTAACATCATACAGAATATCAGATTTCCCACTAACTTTGATTACTACCTTATGCGTTATTGTGCAACGTCCTCTTATGAACTCGTTCTAGGTTGATCCAGTATCCGTTTTGGAGACAGTATTTCAGAAATTGCGTCCTTGTGGTTCTGTTGTTGTTTACGGACCCCAAATGGAGGTAAATAGTTCTGCTGTAGTATAGCATTGTTCCCGTGTTCTTCCTCTTTCGTGCTTTTGTTGAATTCTATTTGCTTGGCCTCTCAACAGTTTACCGCCTGATGGTGGCTAAAAGGTGTTCCTGAATGTCCTGAATGTCGGGCTGCGATGTATGGCGCGGGATTCATCCCCTAACAGGGTCTCCCAAGCTGGGAAGGAGTCCGTCGTTTCTGCCAAGAAGCCCAGCTAAGAATGTACCAGGATCGACCACCGTGCTGGTATCAATCTAGTCGAATTGCAGCGAATCCCTCTGATCGACAAGCGCTACGGCTGTCTGTGGTTGTGACAACCTGGGGCCAGAGTCTGGCCAGGCGGACCTCAGCACTCAAAGGAATCGTAGTGGCTAAACCGGCAAAGCTCCGAAAAATAGAGATTATGCTGGGACCCACAGAATCAGTGAGGACGAGTTGCTCAACTTTCCAAGTATCTACTTAGTTGGATACCCATATTTGTCGTGTTTACCGGTTTTGTGGTTGTACTGCATATCCTTTCGTTTTCTTTCATGACGATAATCACATGCATTATTCTCTTTTGTGTCTGCGATTACCATTGATGCAACATAAAAAGTTCCACTAAACCGCTTACTTCGTCTTACTTTAGTGTACGCCTTACTTTACATTAACTACTTTGACGTGATTATATTTTAAGCACTTTAACAATCCAGTTGAGCGACCTAGCTAAACTAGAGATTTTCTGTGATCAAAACTTCTACATCTTAATTTGTGTTTCACCATTGGTTTCTCATGAGTTGATCTTCCTTTTGATTTATTTTCAGCTCTGTTTTTATGCGATGCTCTATAGCTATCTGTGCAGATGAGAGGAGAGAAATGGTTAGAAAGTCTCCTTCAGCATCTGCCCCAAATCTTTGAAATGCACGATAGGATAAATTCTACTGATGCTTCTAATGCATTTCAAGAAGTTAATTAGGCTATAGTCACGAGCATTGTTTCGGTCATTTTATGCTAAATCATGGCAATGGATTTGTGTTTCTGTACCTGAACAATATCAGTTTTTCTAGCCCATTATAGAACGAAATGTTCACAGTAAGGCGATAGTGATCCAATATAGAGCAGTCGTATCACGCAGCGGTTTGGAGATATAGCATTGTCTTCTGTTTGTGAAGACATGATCGATCTCCGTGTTTTTTGATGGTGTCGTTAGGCCCTTCCTATATTGAGCAGCGATTTTTTCCCAAAGAAAGGTTAAGTTGATCGATCCTTTATTCTCAACTATTGTTCTTTCCTATTCTTTTATCGACGCGTTCGTTCAAAGAAGATAGCGGGTAGCGGATAGGGGGTTAATCGAGGACCAAAAGTGACCTTTGCTTCTCTGAGACGCAGGTGGATCCAGGGAATGGACTCCTTGTTTTTGCTGCGCCGATTTGGCACATACTTTCTGTAAGTGGTAGCCGTATGCATGTATGCGTGTGTGGATGCGTTCTCGCTTATGCGGATTGTATTCTACGAGTTAATTCGACCAAAACCCTGCAATCAAGTGACAGGGAACTATATGGTAGGCGGTTAGGAGTCGCCTCCAACAAATCAGCTCCATATCCACTGTGAGAGAGCCTGGCATGCTACCCGTGATTATACCCAGTCCCCACGTTCAGAGCCCAGCAAGCTATACGTGGGTATCAAAATGCTAGACATAGTAAGACGAGCCTCATTTTTTGACCCTGAAAGGACCTCCATTTTTGCAGCGTTGGGTAGGACGAGTACGGAGAGGCTGTTAAAATCTCAGGGCCAATGGAAGTTGCCTGGATCACGTAGAACTGTGGAGACGTTCTGTACCTACAATGCACACACACTTGCATCTGAGTCCTTGATAGAACACTTGCTCATGCAAGCAAGAAAGACAGTGTACGACGTCATCGGCCTGGCCGAGACGAGACGACGCCACCCATTCAACGCCATCTATGACACCGGAGAAGTACTGTACCTCGGAACGTGCGACAGCAGAGGAGTCGGGGGCGTGGGCTTTCTCTTCCGCACGAGTTTGTCCATGAATATCGATTCGTTCGAGCAGCTTCGAACACGAATCAGACGTTTACGATTAAAGAGATGTGGATCAATAGCGGCTTTGACAATCTTCGTGATTTATGCAGTGACATCAGGCTGTGAGAAAGACGAAGTCAAAGCATTCTGTATGGTCTAGGAGAAATTCTACAGAGAAGCCCATAGATTCCTTAAGGGCATCATTGAAGATTTTGATGTTAAGATTGGACCCAGAAGAACATCACATCGGAACCCACTGGGTAGAACGAAAAGAGCAGGATGAGCGGCAGCCTGAGTTTATCATGGCGACCAAAACCATCCATGGTAACTCGCAATTCCAGAAGCCTCACCGTCAACGATGGACGTGGGAATCTCCCAATGGAGAGTACCATAACGAAATAGACCACATCATAGTAAATAGGAAGTTTTGCCTAACCGATGTCGCTGTTGTCCCAAAATTTTACACGCGATCAGACCACTGTCTTCTTAGTGCAAGATTCTTTTTCTCGCGGAAAGGAGAAAAAGCCGCTAAATTCAAAAACCGAGGTCTCAGAACCACCAGAAACTGAGACCTATTCAACTCATCAGTCGGCTGTTGGGAAGATGCCGTTGTCGACAACATCGACGAGGAATACAATCGGCTCATTGAGCATCTTCACGTTAGCGCCGTGAAAGCTGAGAATTCGAAGGTCACCAAGAGACGTCTGTCTCCAGAAACTCTCGAGCTAATACGCCAGCGTGGAATCGCACGAGCTGCAGGTAACAGCGAACTAATGTCCGAGTTTGCGAAACAGTGCAGACAGGCGGTAAAAGACGATCTTAAAGAGAGAAGAGCAGCAGTAATGGTCGAAGCTGCAGAGGCTGCTTAGTGCAAGATTCTTTTTCTCGCGGAAAGGAGAAAAAGCCGCTAAATTCAAAAACCGAGGTCTCAGAACCACCAGAAACTGAGACCTATTCAACTCATCAGTCGGCTGTTGGGAAGATGCCGTTGTCGACAACATCGACGAGGAATACAATCGGCTCATTGAGCATCTTCACGTTAGCGCCGTGAAAGCTGAGAATTCGAAGGTCACCAAGAGACGTCTGTCTCCAGAAACTCTCGAGCTAATACGCCAGCGTGGAATCGCACGAGCTGCAGGTAACAGCGAACTAATGTCCGAGTTTGCGGAACAGTGCAGACAGGCGGTAAAAGACGATCTTAAAGAGAGAAGAGCAGCAGTAATGGTCGAAGCTGCAGAGGCTGAAAGAGGATTCGCAAAGCCCGCCGAAGCTTCGCAAATTACAAGACCAAGATGATTGCACTGCGACAGCCAGACGGAACAATAACAGCGTCCAGAAAGGCAATGGAGGAAAT